>VZRX01002544.1:44532-148533 GCA_013398075.1 Notiomystis cincta | reverse complement strand
TTAACTTGAAAAGAAATTATATATTATTATTCATTTGTGACTTTCCAGAGAATAATCACATCAAGGATGGGAAGGAGGGCATTGTGCTGCAGTAGTTCCAGACATAAAGTATGGCAGCTTTTTGTCTCTGAAGAAAAAAAAGGATGCCTTCAAAAAAAAAAAAAAACTATTTTTTAAAAGCTCTACTTTTAAAAAGCATTAAAAATTTTGTACTGTGCTATAAATGGACATCTGTTCTGTAAGCTGTACCTCAACAAGATGACATTGGTTGTCATGTCAAATCTCAACAGGCCACCTTTACTCATGTTCTGCTAAGTTAAGAAATGCCACTGTAGCAAAATGAAACATAACCTTTAATATTTCTTTCTTTGGTCTGGGCTTCAGTGAAATGCAAGAGAAATGTAAGAAATCCTTCCCTCTCAGTGGATTTGGTTTAAGCCAGCCTCTCTCCTTTAGAACTATTGTCAGCTGGGAGTTTTTCCAAGAAGAAAGAGAGGTTATTTTGTGTTCCCTTTTCAGTCTTTGTCAGAAGAAGACAAAATTAGATTAATATATATGCCTGTCTATTTTGTTACTGCAGAAAACTAGAAGTACTGTTGCAAGTCTTGTATTTTATTTAATGTTCCTGGCTCAGATACAAACATCCATAGTTTTTGTATGGATTACATAATGGAGCTTCACTGCTCTTCAGAGGCATGGCTTTAGGACTGATAGAGCTCAACAGCTATCTGTCTCTACCAGGAGTCTCTCAGCTTGAAGTATCTCAAGAATATCTGCAGAACTCTTAGTTACAATTCAGGAAATACAGATATCCTAATTTGGCTCACAGATAGCTTGAAACTGTGCAGAGAAGAAGTTGATAAACTTAGTTTTTCTGTTTCCTTGCCATCACCTCTATCTAGAATAAGAGTATGCCAAGTATTGTTGTTTTTCTTTTCATAGAAGACATTCTGGGCTTAAAAATGGAAATGAAAAGGGACAATCTCAGCTAATAGTTTGTAGAGAACCTTCATCCTTCTTGGTCTGCCTATCTTATTTCTCTTTCCCTTCCCATGGCTACAATAGTTATGTTGCACTACTCAAATGAAATTTCCATTAATCACAAGCAAAAATAAGTTAATCATGATTGTGGAATAGAACCTGGCTAGAGGCATATGGCCTTCAACATGCCTCTGAAATGCTGCTTTGCTAAGAAAATGCTAAATCTCCCCAGCCTTTGAGGCTCATGTGTTGCAAAGAACTGGTTGGTCTTCATCCTTCTCAGATTAGTTTATAAGGAGTACAGAAGGCAAGAAGTAAGAGAACTTGTCAAGAAAAATACTTACTATTTATTTCTTATCATTTACTTCTGTTTTGTCATCAAGAATGTCTTTTACAAAGAATGGGGTTTTGTTGACACAAAGAAGTTATTTCTGTTCATTGAAGATTAGGTGGTCTCTGTTAATATTCTTCATTCACTAGATACCTGCAAAAATTATTTCCCTGATATGGAAATCCTAACAGGGTGTCCTGTTCCAGATCCAGCTGGTGGAATGGACTGCAGGAGCTGTACCACCCTCTGCACAGCTCATCTCCCACAGCAGGTATACTCACATGCAGAGATATGAGACACAGTGGCTCCAATTGCTCAGCACGTTTGGAAAGATTTCCCCTGCATTAAAAACTGGACAGTTTGGCTCTTTCAGGAGGAATTAAGCAGATTAACTTTTTTTTCTTAACCTTTTCTTCCCAATTTTTTTCTTTCCCCCCACAGCTATTTATAAATAGCATCTGTGTTCCACATGGCATGAATTGTAAATGTAATCACCAGCACAAATAACGGGTAAAAGGCTCAGAAGTGTTGGGATCTTCTGCTTTGGCAAACAAAGGCTGCATTGCTCAGGGGACAGGAACCAGAGCAAAAGATTTTGTTGCACTGTGGGAAAGTGCTGATCAATCTTTAAACCAATGGTAATACCTTCAGTTGTATTAAAGAAGCCACAGACTTTTGGTAGTGTATAAATCCTGCCAATACTGAATGAAAGCAGCTCTTCTGTTCACCTTGTCATTTCATATACCTAATTCTTCATTTCAGCAGCTACTTACAGGTTGGCATTTGAGGTTTAATTGATACCTAGTGTGCTTCTAGAATGTAATGTCTCCCTTAGTAAAATTAATTCTTTATTGTGCTAGGGAGAAGCATTTTTGTAATTTACTGGGCACTTCTGGGAAGTGAAAACATTATAATTGTCACAGAAAAGACACATGCAAACATGTTCCCCTTTATTTAATTTGCTGTTGTGATGAACAGACATCTCAAGACATTTGCAACAGAGTAAGACTGCAAAGAAAGAAATAATATTTTACAGACAACATAAATCAATGTCACTCTGCTGATGTTAATGCATTCTCATAAATCTACATGAGCTAAGAATCTGTCCCACAAACTGCCTGTCACAACTGATACCTTGACTATCCAGTTAATGACTGACACTGAATGTCCAGTTAGCTTTTAGTTATATTTGAAGACACCAATTCATTTTTGCAGACTTAAAATGTGCTTAAACACTGACAGAATTGCAATGATACTGAGAGAATTTTCCTTTTTAATAATCCAGAAATTTTCCTTCTGACAAATATCTGATTCAAAATCATGTCACAGAACTTTCCTCAGGAGAGGAAATTAGTTCATACACTATAAGGATGCTTTTATCATAATTTTAAATTCTTTCAAAGACTATACTTAGTTGTATTCAAAAATAAGCTAATAAAGGTCAAAAATATAACATAATATGTAAGCCCCACATCTCTTAATATTGCCTACTGCATAATTTTTCCCCTTTAAGGTGAAATTGATATTTTGCTCAAAATTCAATGTGAATCTGAAATTAGAAAATAAATTTTTGCTATAAAACCTTTTTTTCCATATTTTGTAATCTGTGTTAAAGAATGTTTTCCAATTAGTTTCATTTTTGCAGCATTTTTGCATGAATCTCCTTAAGATCAGAGCTGTCTTTTAAAAACAAATTCTAAATCTTAGAAAGCAAATGCAGACCTATTTTTTTGACACAAACTATCACTTCTATGTAATGCAATAATTTTAAAATAAATATAAAAATAATTTTAAATATAGTAATAAAATTATGAAAACTCTTGACAATCAGGGAAATTTTAATTATTCAATTTTTATCCTTTTTTTCTTTTTTTCCTCTTTTTCCCCCGTTTAGTGTACTAAATAGAATTCTTTTTGCATTCTCCTTCAATTCAAACAAAACTCAACCAACTCTGCATTAAAACAAAGCTGTTAAAGAAAAGACAGTTCTTCAGTGACACAATATTGACAAAATAAAGGCAAAATTGATTCTCAATTTGTGATCTAGTGATAGTGTGACAGTGTCATTTGTATCATTTTTTGTCTCATAAAAATATATTAGAACCTCTAAATTTCTTTATCCATGAGAAATAACACTTAGGAAAAAATCACGTTTGCATGTGCAGGAATGTTTACAATTCTTCTGGCTTTCTCTCTGCAATTTGGGATTGGGAATACACACAAAACTCTAGTAAGGGACTTGAAGAATTTTGGTGTAACACTGTACTCAGTTCACATTGGCCAAAACTTTTGGTAACATATTTTATCTTGCATTTCTTGAAGTAGAAGATAAATGTGGAACCACTGGATGTTGTGTTGCAAGAATTCAATGAATAGAACAACAAAAAGAACATTATTTGCTGGACCGTGGAATAACTGAAATTTTCCTCTTATACAAGAAAATGCTGCCAGTAGGCATAAAATAGTTTGAAAATTATTGTGAATTTGCAGATCATATTGTTTCCCAATTTTAGATCTGTTTTCCCATTGGCTTTCATAAGGATATTAAATTCCTTCAGGGGTGTGTTCTTTTCCCTACTAAAGCACACAACAGTTTATGTGTTATTTTTAGTTCAGATAAATCCAATTCATGAAAGTTGATGCTTAAGCAAGTGTGTTGCTTTTACTGTCTGGGGTCCATATTTTGTCCTTGTCAGTGGCATCAAAAACTACAAAACCAGGTCAGGAAGTTGAAAACTGGATGTAGATTAGTGCAGGTGCAAGGGCATTTGTACATTTCTCATGCCTAAGATTGCTCTCTCAGAACAATTAGGGATCTGATGCTCAGGGTGCCACAGGTATTACACAGTGGATGAATGGCTCAATGCAATGAAAGATAAAAGACAAAGATGATCATGGATAATGATAAATGTTTCTGGTTGTACTTGATGGTCCACAGTTGGACAGACTGCATGAACTGTACTTTGAAGAGAGATGGAAGTTAAGTTTGTGTCAACCACTTCCAAAATTTGTTTTGGAGCACCTCACTCTGGGAAAAGAGATCTCACACTTCAGAAGGCAGTACTACTTCAACACAGTAAGGGTAACTGGAGAGGTCACTGATCCATTAAGCAGGAATGAAGCAGCAATGAGGCAAAGAGCAGAGTTAAGGGGATGACTGTTCAGAAGGTGTTTTCAATAATATCTGGACCACAATAAATCTGATTATTTTGCTAATTCAGTCATGCTTGACATGCCATGAACTTGGCAAACAGCAGTTATTCCCCTCCACCACTTGCTCTCAGAAACATTGTGCTTAACCAACCTGATTGCACAATGACTAAAAGGTCATCACATCTCCTGAAGAATTTGAGCTGTGCAAATAGACAGGGAGAAAAGAAGGAAAACAAGCAGAAACAGAAGATTGTGTACAATCAGCATAAATGGAGAAACAGACCATAAGGAGAGACTGAGGGAGATAATACAATTTTTCTGCCAGCTAACATTCCAGGAGAGAAACCACCACCCTCAAAGTCAGTTCTTAGAGACAAAACACAGTGATGGGAAAGAAGTTGCTTGTAGTTAGGGAACTGAAGGAAAGATGGTGATGTAGAAAAAATAATATGAGACATTAGAAATTGTAGGAATTTCTTACAAAAATAAGAAACTCAAAAAATAAGAAAAACCAGGGTTCCTAGGTTACTTTCACTTTATATAATAAAATTTAATTCAAACTACAGATTTCAGGAAAAAAAATAAAGCAAGTTATGATTGTTCTAAACCAGCTGGAATATTTCAGTCTTCTATAATGGCAGTGAAAAAATCAAGAGCTTCAGTCTTCAGGAAAAGCACATGCATATACATACTCAAGGGATTACAGTGTAAAAGATTGCAGAGCAATTAAATAAACGTGCTTACTTCAATCACTCTTCCAAATTGAAATTGAAGAGCTTTTTAGCTTGGGATTTATTACATTTGTTTGTTTGTTTTTTAAGTCAGGAAACATATATTTATTTTGGTATGTTGATATCAATACTGAGGCTCTTTTGCCATAACAATGTCGCTTAATTTTTCTCTTTAATAGTTCACAAGATGTTAGGACTGGGAAAATAGGTGAAATCCAGGATCTTCTTGAAGGTTCCCATCCAGTTAACAAAGACTCTTTAAACATAATTTCTTTATACATAAAAATTGCTACTACACAAGTAAATCCGTTATAAATATTACTTGTCTGTGAGAAATGTCAATGTGCCCCAGTGTTTTCCAAAGAAGTTGTGGGCAGGAGCAGACAAAGTGACAAAGCTAAAACCTACACCTGTTGTGAGGCTGATTGATGAATCTGTTGATTATGGCTGAGTCATGCAGTCAAGGCATTCTTCTTTGGTCTACAAGGCCAAACCTCACAGCCATGTGGATACCTTTACTTAATTTATTCCCTTTTACACGGTACTTTATAATTACCCTGCTGTTTTTGCAACAGGAGTAAAATTCAAATTAGAGGAGCAGTTCTATTAAGCAGTCTGGTGTACTTACAGAAGAGAAATTACATTTGTACTTTATGGTATATATGGAAATTTAGGACAGATGTGACTCACTAGAGCTCAAGCAAAGTGAAAACTTATTTTTATCTATTAAATCAGTAATAGGAAAAAAAACCCTTTTAATGCCCTATGAATTTGCAGTTACTTTAGGGGAATTTGCCAGTTGCAGACATAAAACCTGCAATGCAATCTAGCTAAACAATGCTTGATTGCTACAAGCACAGAAGCCTTTTCTAAACTCTTGAGTGAACTTGAAGTTATAGATTTGGCGTTGTTTGCAGACCACTTAATATTCCAGGTCCCACTAGTTCTGTACTGTTCAAACCCTGGTTTCCAGAAATTAGATTCCTAGTGGAGAACCCAAAGCAGCGCAAGGGGAGGGAGGGAGGAAGGGAAGGAGAGAAGGAGGGGAGGATAGAGGGAGGGCAGGTATAGGGCTGAAATTATGGACTCCTTACATAAAAGAAACTTGGAGTGTCAACCTTTGCCTGCTTCCCAAGACAATAAATCTTTGAATTAACTGTGTTCATGAGCACTTGAAGCAAAAAGCCAGCTCTGCTTCTTGTCAGCCACTTTAACAAATTGAAGCATGGAGGAGGAAAAAATAGGATCAAAGAGTAGGAAGGTGAAATTAAACTGAACAGGCATATAGACTGGCACATAGAAAATTAAAACAGTTTAAAGAATTGTTTTCACTTAATAGCAACCCAAACTGTTTGAAATCATTGCTGTTCAGCAACAAAAATAGAGATATGCTATTTCACATAAATATCTAATGACTTCAACATGAGGAACTAACTATAATGGAGTGTCATATTAAAATATACAAACCACCAATGGAAGTTGCAGAAGCAATCCGATCTCTAAAGTTCAATTTTACGGTGAGCCACAGGTTTGGTGATTAGTGATGGGTGCAAAAGCATTATAATTCACAGCAAACCTGATAAGTACCATTGTGATTATCCTTTTTAAATGCAAACTGCAAAGAGGACAACTGTAAGTGTTATGCAGAAAGCTCTAGTGCCAAAAGCATCTTTTTGAATGTCATAATAGAAGTAAATTTTGAAAAGCTGCATAAAATATTTTCTAATACCCTAAAATAATGTCTTCTGGAGCTTTCAAAGTAACACACATATAGAATTAAAACATTTTTGATGTTTATCTTTAGGGGTATTATCATCACAGATGATAAACTCAACTTCATTTCATATTCAAATATTGGTAAATGAATAAAGCATGCAAGTCTTTCAAATGTGGAATATAAATATCAACTGGGGAGAAAAATGCAGTATAGTAAAATAACATTTGTATGGATTTTATCTCAAACATTTATGTTGAAAATGGGTATGTCTAAAACAGTTAGAAAATAATATATGACAGTAGAGATTGTTAATTTTATTAAGTTATAGCTAATGCGTTCAAATACATTAATATTATCATAAAATTTTTTTTCTTACAATGATAGGGAAATAAAAGAAGGATGGAAGAAAAAGTTTCAGGTCATTTCATTCCACTAACATTCATTAAAAAAGAGAAAAAACAAGTGTATAGCTCTTGGTTATTTTACCAGCTGGATTTAAAGTAAACTTCAAGGAATTATTCTAATTGGATTATATATTTGCTTAAGAATTAAGGAGTTGCTCTAGCACAAGTACTTCTTCTTCCTTAGAAGCTCCACATGTTCAGGATCTGAATAACAAAAAAAAGTCTTGGGTTATAGAAAGAAAACAAAAAGTCTGGCCTTCCTGTTCAGTTCTGCTTACTCTTCTGTACTTACCCATGGGAAAGCACACTCATCTGAACAACCACAACCCTTATGCTTCCATCCTTTGATCTTGACAGAATTCCCTCTACTAAAGAAATTCTGACAGTCAAACTTACCTTTTTAACCAATCTAGACTGTAGAGGAATCACCTGTATCATTGAATTACATATTTTCAACTGAACCACTCAGATTCCTCTGATTAGCTGTGCTTCATAGCAAAGAAGTATACTTAGAGTAGGTGGATATGTTTTTGTATTTAAAACACCAGTATCAGGACTCATAAATTACAGTACTTTTTCTCACTGCTACTGCCACAGTGGGGAAAATAGGACATGATTAGTCTTCCATCTAAAGTTTCTTTTTTTAGATATTTTATCTAATGTAAAGCTGATATAAATTAGAGATGCCTTTAGGCCATTTAACTCACCATTGACATGATCATCTTTTTTATAATGACAGGAGAGTCAGAAAAGTGCAAAATAAAATTCAAGAACAAAGGCATTACTTGCAGTGTTTGTGGCTCAGCCTTTACCACTAGGCCCAAATCCTCCATGATTTCAAGTTGTTCCTAAGTGTGTTGCCCTATTTTCCTCAAAACCTCACTGCAACATCTTTATCATGCAGTTGTTAATTTAAATATTACACAGAAACAATGTGATAAGACTTAAAAATTTTCATGAGGTTAAAAACAAATCAGGAAAAGCAATATAGTTCCCTAGTGGTTGTTGGATCTGAAAGCATACCTTCAAACTGTTTTTCCTTTTGCAATGTACAGAATTTAAAGATATCCAGGACTACCAGACAAGCAAAAGTAGTCCCTGTTCTTTTATATCTATATTACTCCATGTGTCTAATATCCAACTCCTAGTATTAAGAAGTAATTTCAAAACAGTGTATACATTTATCCCTGGGAACTGAGATTCCAAGGGTTTGGATGGTTAATGAAACATCATCAGATTTCCCAGCAGCCATATTAAGATTTACCTTTCATACCAATATGACACAAAAGTATCAAAAATGCACTATGACCTTCATTCATTTAATTCAGTTGAAGTACATCAATCTTAGTTTTTTTCCTTGCTTCAGTGGAGATCATACTATTTCATTTTAGGGACAATTTGCCCATGGTGTATTAAGTAGCACATTATGTGTTGGTAAAATGCAATATGGAGAAGAAAGAGGAATAGCAGAAGGAAATGCACCTCACAAAACAAAATTTTTAAAAATCTATGGGTTACCTGTTCTGTGCTCTGCAAGATGATTGTCTTTGCAGCTGGTCAAAGACAGTATCATGTAATCAGTTTTTACTCAGAATTTCATGTCTCTCCTCTCCAAGAAGAAAGAAACAGAGACCAGTTGAAAGATGATGGCTGAGATTAAAAGGAAAAATCAGTTATCAAAGGTAAGACTGAAGAAGATTGAACTGCCTAAATTAGAAAATGGAATTTAAAACTTAAAGCTTGGTGGCTGCCTGGGTTTCCTAAGCATTAGTATATTGCAATATGTTGTTGTTCAGGGCTTTGCAGGTGAAGCCCTAACAGTAGTACACCTCTTTGTGAAATTTAAAAATAAATGCTCCTTAACAACACTGACTTGGTACAGCAGCACAAATATCCAAAATGCAAACTTAATGGCTTTTCTGTTAATCAATGCCCACACTGCCACCCAGTTTTCCATAGTAGTCAACTACAGAGAAAAAAACTGCTCTC
This sequence comes from Notiomystis cincta, assembly GCA_013398075.1. Lineage (NCBI taxonomy): Eukaryota > Metazoa > Chordata > Aves > Passeriformes > Notiomystidae > Notiomystis > Notiomystis cincta. The sequence goes on along the minus strand of VZRX01002544.1, from coordinate 139,227 downwards.
CTCAGAGGAAGAGGATGCAAGCCCAAATTTCTTATCTGCCAGGTGAATGTAAGAGTGTGTGCCCATGTCTCTGTGTGTGTAAAGATACATGGAAATATTTGGCTTATTCTCTTCTCTCTCCTGTTGAGGATAATATCAAAAAGTGATATTATTCATTTGTGATTAAAATATATCTGACATTGCAATATTACTTACACTGTTTACAAGATCTCCTCAATGTGCTTCCTTACTTTTTTTATGCTCCTGACATGTTTCAGTCTACATTTTTAATTATATTAACTAGAGAACAAATTTAATGTAACTAGGATTTTTAATAAATATATCCCAATGTTTTATTGCATACTTTTGCTATTTTGTCTACAGTATCTAATCCCTATTTATGTAGGAAAAAAACTTTGAAGGTGTGATTTTATTATCACTAACTAAGGAAGCTTTTCAATGTAGCCAGACTTTCCAGGACCTGTGGTTTCATTGATATAAAAATATCTGTGAATATTATACTGAATATTATTTCAAGTACTAAATTCTGGACTATGCACTTCACCAGACTGCAAGACCAGTTCTACCATGTGGACTTCAGTACAGTTGTCCCTTTACCCTCTACATTGCCCTCATCGTTGTGCTAAGCATTAAGGTTACTCTGTGACCTTCTTTTAGAGTCTGGTTGTCCATTAAATAAATGTTAATTCATCCCAGCATCATCATTCTGATAGATTATAATGACCTTAGGTTCCTTCTAGGCTGAAATGAAGACAATTGTTTTACCAAATGGTTTATTCCAAGAGTTAATTATATTGAGAATCCTTTAAGAAGTACAGCAAAATCGTTCTAGCAATGCAAACCTTTTGCACAGAGTTGGACAATCCTAAATATTCATCTTCTAGACCAGTGTTAAAATGCTATTTGCACAAAAATTGTGACTCTGACTACCTTGCCATGTCAAAGTATTCTGGATGGGGAATGGGCCACATCCATGCCACCATAAAAACTCTTGATGAGCAAACATTTAATTGTAGTTGTAGATTTCAGACAAGACCCATCAGACTAAAGGGCTAATCACACTCAGTATTCTTTAAATCCTAAATTCAGCACGTTCTCCCTTATTTCTCTATCTAAGGACTGTGGCAGTGGGCTTTCCATCCTAGTCTGGCTTTTTTGGCTTTCCTAAAACATATGATAAAATTAACACATATTCCCAAGATTTTCTGAGAGAAATTCATATGGATTAGGGTACTTCTGCATCAGGTGAAAGCTTGACTACATTTTGTTTGGTGTGTATATTTTCTTAATAGTTATTTAAATGTGGGAAGCGGAACAGTCATTTTAGTTGGGAAAAATACACACTACAGTTATATTTTACACTTAAAGTGGGCTAAAACTTTTGAAAAGAAAATTAGACAAATCACAGAGACAAAAATATTTTGAAAATAATAAGGACAATAGGCTATTAAAAATTAAAAAATATAATCCAATTTTCACTTTTTTACCTGGGCATATTCTTTCCCTCTTAAAAAAAATAAAAATAAATCCTTGAGATAGCTTTGTACAACATAACACTAGCTTTTCCCAATTTTTCTTTCTGCCTTTTAAGAGCTATTTTGGGCTATACCAAGGTAGAGAGCTCAGTCCCACACATCTACTTATTCACATAAAATGTGAAAGCAAGGAAGTCTGTGGCTCATGATAAAGATACATTAGTAGGTGAAGCAAAAGCTGTGTGTGTATTTGTTTCCAGGAAAACAGGGCTGCATCAAAGGTGGTGGTTGCTTGGTAAGACAAAAGCCTTAACTTCAAATGTCCTGTCCTTCTTTCCCTAGGTTTTTTGGGTTTTTTTTTGGTTGAGCACAACATCATATAATCTGGAGTATTCCTTTGGTCAGTAGGAGTCAGCTATCTTGGCAGTCTCCCCTCCCAGCTTCTTGTACACCTCCATCCCACTCTCACCCTCCTGCATGGCTCAGCATTAGCTAAAACATCAGTGTGTTATCAACATTGTCTTGGTCACAAATCAAACCCAGTGCCATACAAGCTGCTATGACTAAAATGAACTCTGAGAAAACCAGTACAGGACCTTATTATTACTGCATTTGATTACAATAAAGAGATTGATGAGCATTAAAAACATTAGAACTCTACCTGAACCTCTACAGTGTTTCTCTAATTCCTGAGGGCTGTAAGGTTCACTCAAAAGATTTACGTGGAGATATAAGATATCCTAGAAAGGATATATTGTTCTTTTTATTTCCCTTCATCCTATATTTGTGAGATTTTTCAAGTCCAGTGCCAGATCCAACTATCAAATTGGCATTAATTCTTGAGTGGCACATTAACCCATACTAATAGGCAAGGCCTGTGAGTGGTTTAATATTATTAACTGTATTGTCAGATAAAAAGACTGAAACACTTAAAAGTTCTTTTTTTATTATTTAGGGACTGATTCATTTAAGCTTTTTAGGGTTTTAACTACTACATCTGTATGGGTCACTCTATGCTTCTGTTCAGTTAAAGGGTAAAATTGGGCTCAAAGCTCAGTTAATCTGACCTATTTTATCTGTATCACTTTTATGTACTTTAGATATTTTCTTTAGGATGAGATGAACCAAAGATGTTCTTTCTCCCATTTCATAATAAAACAAATCCATGTGATCTAGATGGCAGGCTTGAATGAAGTTTACCACGCTTTACCAGATGAATCCAGATACAAATCATCTCATGACTGATTTTATTCTATTTTGACACCAACTAACTCTGCCAACTAAACTACTTTAGATGTTGAAATGCTTTTGTGAACAAAATGGTTTGTCACCTAAAATTGTCAAAGCTCTAAACAAAAGTTCTAACACAATGAGGTGTGTTATCTACTCACACTCAAGCACAGACCACAAAAAGAGTTTAGCCAAAGAACAGTTTTTGTAGGAGGGCATAGCTATTTTCTTAGAGTCAGAAGGCCAGTAGAAACTAATAAGTTGGGCATGTTAAATGGCACTGGTAAAAAATGATCTCTGATATTATGGTGAAATACTCTCAATATTAGAAATTTTAACAAACTCCTACTTTTTTATTTAATCAGTACTGCCATATTCTGTGTTCCACTAAAACAATGCAGGGAATCTCCTAATCGTTGTAGACCACCACTACTACTCATTAACCAAGTGTACTTATTAGCCAAATGTAATCATAATCATAATCATAATCATAATCATAATCTTTTCTTCCAATGTTACTTATGCAGGGAGAAATTCACTCATTTAAGATTCTCAGCAAGATATTTCTTTGCACCTTGAAGATGATTTCTAAGTCCTTGACAAATATTCTGGGGAGATAAAGGGTATTAAAACTGGCCAATGATAAGAGATGAGATAGGGGTGTTGAATCCTCAGTTACACAGATTTAGTGGTTATGGACTTTAAGAGAAGGGCAGCAGCATTTATTCTAGGAAATTCTGTCTTTGACAAACAAAAGACACTTCTACAGAAGATAAACTTTTATTTTTCTGTAACTGAAAAGCTGCCTCACTGTGACAGCAATAACTTTCTCTGTAGGATAAATATGTTTGCTAACTCAGGCACCTAGAAATTTCTTGTTATGATAGACATGGAGAAAGAGAAAAGTTTCACAGTTTGAGTTATTTCCTTCCTATATATTTCACCTTTCTCTGAGGTGTTATTAATGTTATAATCGTGTATATTAGTCTACTATTTCACTATTTTTGTATCTACTGCATTCAGTCTAGCTTTTTCACTAATCATGGAACATCAAGCATCTCATGCAAAAACAATGTAAGTGTATAACAAGGCAAAGAGGACACCAGTTTAAAGAAAACAAGATAAGAAATAAGATGGGTACAGCAAGACTCCATCACTATCTCTAAGTCCATTCAAAAAATGACTGTACTGCCTCTGGGCTTTAGTTAACTTCACAAGTTTTATTATCTCTCATTATGCTTAGAGGCCTGAAAAGGTCCTTGCATTTTGCCTTTTAAGGTTTGTATAAAAATTAACTGTCTGTACTCTTAAAGTTGTACTAATTTTTGGCATCATTACACATTGTGTCTTTACAGAAAATTAGCAAGAGACTGTAATCCTGAAAACCTGAACTGTAGAGAATAAAGTTTTTCACACTATTTTGTAAATCAGCTAATTAGAGGTACAGAAAATATACATTTGGGAGTGGTAATATCTCCTAAATATGAGTTTTTCTCTATATTTTCTTCTCCAAGAATGTCAAGGATGACTGTGTTACATCTCAGAGTCATTGCGTTCTTCCCTCACATACCTTTGTGTTGCTTGTATTCAATTCCCATCTAAACTCCACAAACACAATGTTTAGAGATTTACTTTCTTTCAAATAAAACCTGAGAATACAGAGAAACAGATAGCTTCAGGGAGGTGAGGAAAAGATCTGTCAGTAAGTACTGGCAAAAAACAAACTGCTGTTGCAACTGAAAGTGGATACAGGTCATCAAAATGTTATTCTAATTTTTTGACTAGTTCTCCACTCCCTATGATGGGGTTTAAACACATATCTGATATGCAGACCACTATTTGGAGATATGCAAAGTTAGGAGTCTTAATCTGTAGCTGGGAGAATCCTTCTAAGGTGTTTGTCTAATGTTCTAACCCATCTCTGGTAGTGGCTGTAATGGGTGCTTAGGTATAATAAGAGTTAAATACAATAAGAATTCCTGAGGATATTCTCCTTGTCATCCAGTAATTAATAGTCATTGAAATTTCTATTAAAATTTACCTGACTCCTTTCTTAAAAACATCACTCTTAACTACTGCCTTGGTCTACTCTTGCCAACAAAGCCAGACTTACAAATAATTCTTCTAGAATTGCAGTCATCAGAACAGACACATCAACCTGTATAACTCGTCTAGATTCTTCCTGATATTAAACCATACAAATAAATGGGGATTTTAATATCTGTGTCTTTATAATGTATTTTTCTACCTTATCTTTCAAGTAAAACAGTAACTGCCACACTGAGGACAGCTTTTCATCTGTTTATCTCACAGATGACTGTTTTGACTACAGGCTAGTACTCCTGAATTTTCCCAGTTTGATACAACTAATTTGACAGTCTTCATTAAAGACATTAACTTCTTCATAGAAAAAGAGTGTTCCCCTTCTCTCACTCACACACAGACAAATGTATGTCCTTGTTCTATGAAGTTTCTTCATTTTCCAGCTGCATACAGGGGTAATCCAACCAGCTATTTTAAATTCAACAGCTATAAAATGAGACACCATGAATTTTTTTTTAGTGCAGCAGAATGATTCCTAGGAATGTTACGTGAAAAATGAGTATATTTACCTGTTCTCAAAAACTCTGCAGCCAGAGCTGAATAACTTATGCATTTTCAGATTTATGTCAGATTCTTGGAGTTACATGCAAGAACAGGGCTATAGCTTTTGAAATCCTTTGCATGTGTAATCTCACAGTTGATGCAAATCAGCATTTGCAAATGAAAGCTATCTGAAGCATGATTTGAAGACAGAAATCTTTTGCTGCAGTGCATGCTTTCACTGTTTTTTATGTACATTAATTCACTTTCTGGAAATTCACACTACAGGATAATACAAGTAAAAAAGAGCAGATTAAACAATATATATCCTAAATTCTGGCATTGCTAAATAGCATAATTAATTGTAATTATTTTGCTGTAAATTTGGAAAAAAATTAATATACATAGAAATGTCTGTTCAAAAAACAAGTGGGAAACAAACACATTTATACACTAAAAAGGGTGGATAATAAAACATTTGAATTATGTATAATTATGTGTTTATATATAGTGCTCCCTACTTAGTTTAGATTAAGTATTACTTAAAGTTAAACTGCAAACACAGTACTAACTACACATAAGAAGAACTTATTCAAACATTATATTTCTACCTTTGATAAAATTTTATTGGAAAGCTGCTCATAAAAACTCATAAAAATTTATAATTTCTTGGACTGTAATTTCAAATAACAGCCTGTAGTGATTTTTTAAAATGTTAAATTAGAAATTGTCTTGTAAAATTAAACCGCTGCTTAATGCATAATAATATTTCATTTAAAACTTCCAGCAACATGTTGTGGTAGTATTTAAATAAAGAGGAAAAGTTATTAAAATACTTCCTTCATTACTTTACAATTTTAAAATGAAATGCCTTCATCTTAAATATGTGAACTATTTTGGTAGAATGCTTAAAATAGAAAGCTAATGGAATACAGTTGTTCAAAGTTAGCTAAGATGAGTCAGTGGTGAAGATGACCACCCTGACTCACCAGAGAAATTTGTCTGGAGCTCAAGACAAAAAAGAGAATTTATGATGTTTGATAGAAGGGGCAGAAAACTCGGGAGGACTACGAGGATGTTATGAAATTATGCTGGTAGAAAATTAAAAGGGCCAAAGTTCAACTAGGACTTTTTCTGGATAGTGCCATAAAAGGCAATAAAAACATTTCTGCAACTACAGGATCAATCAAAGAGGGTCTGAGGAGAATCTGCATCCTTTAGAGGGTGTGGGAGGAAACAGAGTGACAAAGGATGAGGATGAGTGTGAGGCACTTAATTTCTTGTTCATGTAAGTCTTTATAGTAAGACCAGTTGTTCTCTAGGTACCCATACCTTGTCCTGTCACCACACACCATTCTTAAAAGTCCCTCTCCAGCTTTCTTGTTGGCCTGCTTAAAGTATTGGAAGACTTCTTCTTGGTCTTCCTGGAGCCTTCTTCAGGCCGAACAATCCCAGCTCTCTCAGCCTGTCTCCACAAGAGAGGTGCTCCAGCCCTCTGATCATGGTGGTGGCCTCCTCTGAACTCACTCCAACAGCTCTGTGCCATTCTTGTGTTGGGGGCCCCAGAGCTGGACATGGCTCTCCAGGTGGGGTCTCATCAGAGTTGAGCACAGGGGAAAAAAAGCAAAGATAAATTTACAACTTTACAATGTTCTCTGTGTTATGTATTATATGAAGATGGAGCATCTGAAGGACAGACACAATGTCCAAAAAACTCTGATAAGGGAATGTTAAATTCGATAGATGGAATAATTACTCTGATTCACTAACAATCTCTGCTATTTATTTCTATTGTCCATTTGTCCCTGAATTCGTGTTTCTGTAAAGGAATGTCAGACAAATTGTTTTTGAAAATTTCAAATTAAATAAATCACTATAATACCAACCCTGGAGAGAAGGTTACAGACGCTGAAGGAAGCTTAATCTGAATCAATAGCCAGAGAGAAGGATTCACTCATTTCTTTTTACACTTAAATGTAGCCTGCAGTTTCTCATATGACCAGAAGAAACTGTGGGTGGCTGATAAGTATCAGGAAATTCTCTCAGCTTGAACCACTTCTCAGTGTTTTGCAAAAGCAAAAGCATATAAACTGAACTGAGGATATAAACTGAAAAGAGTTTTGTGATGATTCATTTGTCTGCCCTTTTCAAAGCTAATTAAACACAGAAACTTTCTATATCATCTATCAGCTGGGCTTTATTTATTTATTGTAGAAAATAACCACATCACATATCAAAAGCAACAAATGATAAGAAATAATTCAGCGTTCTATGTGCTAAATCTAAAATGCACATTAATGGAGCACCAGCAAGTTTGACAAAATGCCATGGCATAATTATTTCCTAATTAGCTAGTGTAGTCAAACATGTAGGATTTACTGCTACTTACATGACTTTTCATTGTAGAACTCAAAAAAGGAAATGATAATGGCTTCATGCGGTAAAGACAATTCTTTTTGGTTTTGGTTCATCTGCTTAGATAGTTTCAAAATGACATTGTATGCTGAAGCACCTCATGTTTAGTGTCATTTTTTATTTAATTTTGAAATCTCTCTAGAGTATGAAATACAAAATGACAAAGACACTGAATTGAATAATAAGTACATGCTACAATTGTGTGTTACAATGTGCTAGCCAAGATCCTAATGCCAAGTCTTTATTGTAAATCACATTGATCTATAATTACAATGAATTGTTAAGCTTTTATATCCACAGAGTCCTTGGAAATAAATCAATGCATCATACAGAATCAGCATCAAATATGTGCATCCTGTGCAATAGGAAAGTATTTCTGCCTAAAAATATTGTAAACTTAGATTACTCTGAATTCTTACAGATTTTTTAATATCTAAAACTAATTATAAGAAATATTATTATTTTCTTTTTTCTTTAATAAAAGAAAATGTTTGTAATAAGTTTGTTCAAAGAAAAAAAATTCTGAACACTTTTGAATTCTGAAAGGAATGATCTAATAAGCTGTATTTTGCAACTTGAGAAACAAAACCTACAATTTAAACTAAATTGATTGATATGGGTCAATCTGAAGATAAAAGGCTGGCATTTTGAAAAGTGTCTCTGTTCCCAAACTGAGGGCACATAAGTGTGTCGAGAGATTAATGCATTCAATTTCTATTGTGACTTTTTGATGGAGATCAGGAAAGAATTCTACCAACAAAGATGTTTCATGTTTCTTCTAACATGGAAGGAAGAAGCATTGGAGATGATTTTACCACACTGTGATACCTTTATTTTCTGCAGTTCACAGCTCATATTTAGTAACCTACTAGTTATGAAAAGTGAATTGTTGTATCCAAACAAACAAGGCAATGTAAAAATAAACAGAGTGAAATTATATGCATTGGAAGCTTTTTCAAATGGTAACATCCTGTCATAGATAAAGGGCCAAGAGATTCCTAATATCCCCAGCATGACAAGAACTCTGCTTTAGAGATCTTCTATACCCTGATGTGTCCAACAAACAGTAGAATGTAAGATCTGCATAATGATTCAGCACAACCATGTCAGCTTCTAATAACCCCACACAGACACTTGTGGATTTTCTGATAAATATTTATATGACCCTATTTTATTTAGCTTAATAAGGTCACACCACAAATTAATGCTTAAATACATATACAATGACAAAGTTAATGTAGACCAGACCCTATTATATGGTACATGAAGACTGTGAGTGAGGAAATTTAACTGTTTGCACTCTGCCATCTATATGTACCTTATCAAGCAATTGATAACTTATTTTATGTAACTTAAAACTGCACTTTTAATCAAAAAGTTCTTGTGGGTTGAAGAATCAAAACTGCTCATTTACATCTTTTGCATTGCATGTATACATATATACATGTAGTGTCTGCTTCTTTCATTCTCCACTTCTCAAAACTTAAATTTTCAGAAATCCATTGTTGAGATTCAGAGTACATGTTGTATACTACAGAAACCCTGTAAATCAATGCATATTTTAAAAAAAAGGAAATTCCAATTAATAAGGTCACATATCTAGACAAAGATAAATACTTTTCTTCACCATGGCACAGAAATATGGAGGCAGAAGGGGAATGAAGAGCATGGAAACACTTGCAGTGCCTTCTGTGATTTTTCAAGTTGGTAGCAGTCTCCTATTACAGAAGTGACTCTTTTACAAGCATTTTTGAACAATAATAGTGTGACTCAGGTCAGGCATTCCTCATTCAACAATACTGAAAACAGGTCAAGGAGAAGTCTTAGAACACACACAGAGGAAATGTCATCACCCCCATCTCTGTAGCTGAGTGATCCCTAGGTCTGAGTTCAGTGACCAGTTGCATATATCACAGTACTGAAGGATGCATTGCTCTTATGGTGTCCATAGACTTGGAAATCTTCCTCTGGAAATTTAGCAGGTGTAAGGAGTGATTTCAGTTAGAAGATACAATCTGCCTATATATTCAATGGAGAAAGATAGCACCAACCTCTCCTACAGTGCTTTTCATCAGCACATCCTAAAGTCCTTAAAGTTGGTTGGGATTTTTTCTTCCACCATGTCCTTATTGCTATATACTTCTTTTCAGGGATTCTAATTATAATCAAATTTGTATATAAACCTTCCTGTAATTTGGAATTTTGAAAATTAATAAGATATTAGAACTCTCTTCCAAAAGACAGAAATTTGCCTCACCTGGGTACAGATGTCCCTAAGGTGAATTAATTTTCTCACTATGCAATCTCTAGCAACTGACATAGTATTTACCTGTAGACTTACTGATTTACCATTTTGTGTGAAACATTTCTTGCAAAACAGCAGAGTGGTTTTAAACCTTAGTATTCTTTATATACTGAAAGCTGTACAGACTTTAAAACTGACAGTTATCATTTGTATCTAAAGGAGTCAGAAATTTGTCCACCAATATTAGCTCCAAACAAAACCCTGATATGATGCTAAAGAAACAGCAGCCTGTTGACTAGGAAGGCTATGTGTTATAGGCCCTCAGAACATAAACTTTCCATAAGGGAGGCTTCATGAACTGATTTCTAAAAGGGCAGACCAGAGTTTAATTACAGAAACACATGATATGAAAGATCTTCAAGACACAGCTGGCTACAATTTAATTGTCTAGACTAAGCTCGAGGCCTAGGATGTCTGCATAGACAATGGAGAAACAATTAAGGAGAGCTATCTCCATAGATTTTTGAATGGAGAAAAAAATCACTAAAAATGGAGGCAAAAGGAATTGCAGATTGTTCTCTGGAGATGCTCTCCTCCCAGAATGATTACACAGATTAAAATCTATCGTTTAGGTACCTATACTTGAGGAAAGTAAATCCCACCTTCATTGTCTCAAAATTTTGAAATGTCTCCTCTAACTCATCCCTGAAATGCCCATTAAAATATCACTCTGTTGATAGCCTTTGAGGTCAGTATTCCACAGTACTGGTCCTATCACTTTAATTACAAAACTGTATTCCTGAAAGGATATTGGTTTATTACAGTAAAACCCAGTGAGTTGGTGCTAACTTGTTTTGAATACTCTAAATTGTCTGTGGATTGAAACTTTTAAAATCTGGTTTCTAAATACCTCTGAGGCAAGCTGCAAAAACTAGACTTCCTACTTAGACCTGGTCACTCCTCAGCATTCTAAACTCTGAAAACTGTAAATGATAGTTCTGCTATTGAATGTGTTTGCATTTTCCACAGCAGGATAATACATTTTCCTATTTATAAACTCAAAAAATTCTACAGTACTTACCATAACCTGCCTACACAAGTGAAAGCTTATTTCTTTGTGCTCACCATGGTGTAGCCCATTTCTTGAAGCACAGAGAAGGACATTGTAAATAACATTTCAACACCCACTTCCCAGTTCATATTGAACAAACAGAATGTATGGCTAGCCCACTTAAAGTAAAAAAAGGTCAATAAAAACATAAGAACTGTTAGTCATGTCTGTAATCTGCCACATACAGCAACAAGAATTACCATTAAAGAAGGAAAAAATCTGATATTACAGGCCTTTCTTTAGCTTCACTAACTGTAAAAAACTGGCCCTGCTCTTATTTCTCCTCCTTTTTATGCTTCCTGCTTCTACCTGCATTACAAAGACTGCACTGTGATCACCATGCTGATTTTGACCAGAGGACACTTGAGCTGAAGGCACACAAGATGCAAGCTGTGCCTTTCACTTAGTTCTGCTGTGAACACATATGATTTACTGTAGAACATGTTTCATAGCACCAATCACAAGTAACTCTAGAAGAAAAAATTCCAAGTGAATTGGGACAGGAAATGAGATGAAGATTACAGATGAGACAAAGCAACCACTTCTGCTGCTTAGCATTTAAAAGAGAGAGGGGTAAAATGAAAGAATTGTTTTGTGATGCTTGAGTATCAATTACAAAACCGAAGATAGCTTTAGTTTCAACTAACATTTTAAATTTTTGCAGTAAAGAAAAACAGGAAAACTACCACTTGAATTAATGTCCTTAATAGCAATTCTCCATGGACTTAAGAAATGCTGGTGTTTAAATGAAATTATGTTTCCTGTTTAGAAGCTGAGGTAATTATTGAAAGCTAAACTTCTATATTGGCCTTGAGCTTGGTCCAGTTTCCAGGCCTCACTTTTTCTTTGCTGCTGACTTCTTGAAGGAACAACACATATTAATTAATTCATGTTTATAGCCCTCATGACAAACAATTATCAGGGTAAGTTTTAGCCCCTTTCATTTCCCTTGAACTGAAGAAAATAAAAGCTAAGGCAGTCCATGCATTGGTAAGTACGAAGAAAGAGAATCTTAAAATACACCTTGCCCAGGAACATTATAAATTAAGTGCAAAAAGGCAGTTGTAAAAATTTAAAAGAAAAGTGAAATAAAATCATGGCATTATGTAAGCTTTTCTAACCCAGAGAGAGCTGACTCTTTACAAAATAATTTATTTTTTGATATCAAAGCACTTCAATCTCAACTTACTTTTAATAGATGGCTTTAGTGGCTGTATTTGTGATGGCAGAAACCTTAGAGAACACATTGCACCAGTGCTGTAGCTCATGAAGAAACAGACGCAGTGTAGTGTATCATGACAGGCTGAAATGGAATTCCAGCCGTGTGAAGGTAAATTTTCCAGCTGTGCTAGCACAGATTGGAATAACTCACTCATGACTGCTGCAGAAGAAAGTGTCAGTCTATATCTCAAACTGTAGCTATCAACCACTTTGTAGCACTGCCTGCAGCAGACAGGGAAAAATTCAAAAGTAACAATGCGAATTAATGCATTTCTGGGAGGTAACTTGCAGCATTATAATATTTTTGCAATCTTTATTTTTTCTATTTAAATATTTTTTGCTCTGATTTTATGAACATTCAGTTATTTTTTAAAGCCAGCATACTACTTATTGCCTTGATGTTCTTTTTTCTTTTAGAGTAGCTGCTTTTTTACACATATTCAACATGCTAGTGAAGATTTTTTTACTATCATGAGTAATTAATAACGTTAGGTATATCCACATATAACTGTAAAATGGGAATAGAACTACAAGAAGAATATATGCATGGGAGGATGCAGGATGACTGCAGAAGGACCTGGGGTATCACAAAATGGACTCTTAAAAATATCAGTCAATAATCAATAATGCATTATGTTTTCTTTGAAAAAGAACAGGTGAACTTTGAGAAGTGAACTTGTCGAATCAACAACAGTGATTTTAACTAAGCACGTTTTTTTCCTACTCAACAGTTCAGAAGTCACACTGAGTCTCTCAGGTCTTATTTCTCTGATTAAAATTCATCAGACATCCAGCTCTTTGGCTTGTGCTTACAGGAAATGGGATTTCTAAATTGTTTTCCAATCTAATGAAGGCTTGGAGTAGTTTGGACTTCAAGATCAGACAAGTCTTTGAACAGGAACACAGGCACCTAAAATGTGCAAAAATATCAACAGAAGATACATATTAACACCACTGAATTTAGATAATGCTTCTCTCTTCTTTCTTTATTCCTGGCCCCATGATATGTTACAATACACAGAGTATGAGGCATTACCTTCAAAAGGAAAATCCAGCATAAAAATAAACAAGAGAACTGAAGATAGGAAGGATGAAGATTGCCAAAATTCTAATGGTTCCTACAACATGTAAATAGGAGGATCCTTATTACACTTATTATATATCCTAATATTTTTTTCAAGGCTATGAAGTCCTTTTGAAGTAGTGATTGTCTGTTTTCATAACTCTGGCAGTACAATTCATAACTCATTCCTAACTAGACTTTCTAAATTAATGTCCCTTGGAGTATTTTAGATTTAACATCATCTCAGAAATTACCAACTTAATTTTAGCTGGTGTCTGGTCTCACCAGAACTTATTTCAGACATAAAAAATCATCAGACGAAGCAATCCTATATTAAAATGGTAAGAAAATAGGTGGAATATATATATGTTCTCATTAAAAATTTCTTGATGTTTATATGACAATTTAGTAGTTTCTGTACCCATAGAAGGAAAGTATATCAAGGACTATATCTATAATTATCATTTGTACACCTGCTTGGTTGTATATTCATACATATAAATCAAAAATTATCAAATGTAAAGGCAAAGGAAAATCATTCTCTGTTTTGATGTAAGAAACACATGAAGTGCAGACAGCCCCTCAGTGCCTCACAGCCCCTTACACTTCTCTCCTTACTACATATGCATCTGGGTGTTTTATGTGACTCAGTGAAAACTTACAGTGCCTTGGTGGTTCATACCTTTCAGTTTGCCTGAAATGAAAGGAAAATGCCTCTTCAGGTGATGCTGTGCCTTCTGTGCTCTCATCCTTTTTCCAGCACACATTTCACATACCACTAATCTCATAATTTCTGACTTTTGTCTGGTCTCACAGTGACTTTCTGTAGGAGTTTAAATCCTCTCAGAAAAACTGTGCAGCCACTCAAAAATATCACTTCTTCCTGAGCCAAGCAAACCTTTCAAACACCTAGAAGAGGCCCTAAAACAAGTAACTACTAAACCTCTAAAAACTGGAGTCCATACCTATCTTTGCAATAGCATTTAAAGTCGTTGAACTGTGTCTGTTTAAACAACATTTATTTCAGTGAAAATCTTCATTAGCTGTTTGGCAAATTCACTCAACTTCTGCCAGCTGCAGGACTGGATATAAAATGAACTCTAATTGGACTTTGAGGTAGCAAATTTGACACTCTACAGAAAAAGAACTATCTGAAAATTTGCAGCTGGGGTTTAGGTTTGTTTTGGTTTGCTTAATTTTGATACTTCTTTCACCACAGATGTCAAAATCTTAGGAAGCTTTGAAACAGATGAAAATTATTTATTCCAGACCCAACCAGCTTTTCACCAGCTGTAGAAGAGTCAAACTGGGTGGAAGAGGAGATACTCATTTTAGTATTCCTCTATTTAAATTTGACTCAAGCATCCATGACAAATATTAGGCTCCATTCACAGACTATTTATAAAAAGCAGAAGGGAAATTAAACTAAACTGCTAGAAAGAAGGTTCATGCCTGCAGAAATCAAAGCAGTAATTTAAGAGTGATTTACAGCACCTGGTGACAGCAAAAGTGAATAAGTATGTTCTGTCTCTCTCCTTTGTACTGCTATGCATTATCATGCCACATGAAGACAAAAACTACAGAGAAGGAAACAATTCCCAAAAGCCTGGCCCCAGGTTCAGTTACACAGAATTAGTGTAATTCCTGTGCACCCAGGTCAAACTAGCCTGGCAGTCTCAGAAGAGGAAACATTAGAAAACCTAATGTTGGAGTACAAATTCCTAACGAGATGCTGAAAACCCACCCCCTAAAGCAAAAAAACCCAAGCAACCAATCAACCAACCAACCAACCAAAAAATCAAACAAAACAAAAACCTAAAAAAAAACCCATCCCAATTCAACCCAAACCAAACTTAATCCCCCAAAAAGCAAATACTCATATGTGACTGTAGGAAGACTTGCATGCCCAGAAAATGAGCTGGATGTAAATACACACAAAACATGTAGAATTTGTAAAACAACAACAACAAGAAGAAGGAAATAGAATATTTATAAACATCCCAGATGCCATGGGTTTCTAGAGGTGAAACACACTTTTATATACTCCTGATAATCCTTGCTGCTCTCTTCTATGCTTTTTAACATTTCATCATGACCCTCCTGAAATGGCAGTAATGACACCAGAGTGGAAGATTCAGTATATGTTTTCAACATGTATACTCTATGAAATGAGTAATGCTGTGTCACAACAATGTTTTTCTGGTTTAATTTTTGGCTTTGGTTTATTTTGACAAAATTCATCAGTCTTGGAATGCATTTCAGAGAATTCCCACATTGATGCCAAGATCTCTTACAAACAAATAACCCATTTGGGAAATAATACCAAGTATACAGAGTAATCTGAAGATCATTATTCTTTTTCTGGCCTACTTTGTCTAGTTTGGTTCTCCTCAGTAGAATATATTGACATAGTGTGGTGTGAGTCCAGCAAAGGACCACCAAGGTGACTAAGGCATTGCAGCACATAACACATAACATATGAGGAGAGGCTGGGATAACTGGGTTTATTCTGTCTAAAAAAGAGAGGATGAAAAGAGGTCTGATTACTATCTGTGTCTGAGGTGAAAACATCAAGAGAATGAAAACAGACTTTTCTTGAAGGTTCATGGTGACAGAACAAAGGACTAGGGACACAATACCTACTGGAGGAAATTCCAGGTAAATGCTAAGAAACGCTTTTAAATTATTGGAATAGGTTCCCCAGAGAGGTTGTATAATCTGCATTTCAGTGCATTAATTCAGTGAAATGGAGATAAGGTTACCTTCATAACAATGTCCAATACAGAATTATTACTGCATTCACTCTGCTAAAGGGAAAGTACAGGGAGAGGTAAAGAGAAGCATAGTTTGCATCTAGTTTGTTGATTACAGGTATTTTTCAATATACAGAAATTATTTATTTCTGTTGTGGTCTTTCTGGAGCAAAATAATCTGTTCTGGATGCGATATGCTCATCAACACATTCACAGGAAAAAGTGGTACAGTTTTGTCCATAGTGTATATATTTTTCTAACCCAGCCTAACATCATACTTTTCTCATTATGGCAGTCAGTTTGCAATCATGTCATAACTCTGAACAGTTTTTCTCTCAGTGGCTCAGTCCTACCTGTTCACACGTGTCATAACAATGCTTGTGTTGTTATCTAACGAGCCAGATCAAGCAAGTTGAACGTAAATCATGATGAAAACCCATCTGTTTGCAGCCAGGTTATTTGCATGAACTGGATCACTGCATGGGAACATGAAGAAGATTTTGGGAGAAAAAGTGAGACCCCTTCATGTCTTATTAAAGCAATGACAGAGGTGGTCCTGATGATGATGTAAACAATGAAGATAACATATATTAGTAGTGTCAGAACCTAGCATGAGACTTAGTCGGGAGAAAACTTTTTTACTGCTGTAATTGTATTTCTTGCTTCAGAGAGAGGAATAGCTGGAGTTATAATAAACTCTAAGCAACATAGTGGAGACTAATTTCTGATAATGAATCTGACTTTTGTACATTGCTCACTTCCTCCTTTCCTCCTTTTTTTTCCCTGATGTTTGAATCTTCTCCATGTATTTAGCTTGATTGCACAATCAGCATTCTGAAAAATCCCATTTTCTCTCCATTCCCTTTCATCTTTTTACTGTCCATAAATAGAGGCAAGCCAGGAAGGGGAGATAAGTATATATCTATAATTGTAACAGCATAAAAACAACCCTTGAAACATATTAATCACTGACTAATCTTCCATACTAATTTATCCCACTTGTCTGACAGCAGCTCTTTCCTCCTCTGATCTTTCCTATTCTGAGACCAAGACTTCATGATCATATTCCTGACTAGCGGATGCAGTAAATTGATATTATCATTTGACTACAGCTTCCTGTTTCCCATTATATGACGACTGTCAACTTTCTGCACAGTCAGGAAAACACAAATTCTTATTTGGGAAAGGAAAAGAGAAGAGAAGACAGCATTTTTCCTAAATGTGTTAATAAAGTCAAAGTGAATTTTTTTGCCCTGTTATTATATATTTTGAGAAGCATGAGAATGAAACAAAGGAGACATAAGTGAGGTAGGATAGGGAAAGAGCAAGTCTTGAACATGAATATTCTCACCTTTAACACAGCTAAGAATACAAAAGAAGAAATGCTAGGACCCCTATACCAGTCTGGCTTTCTTCAATGCAACTTTCAGCCAAATAAAATTTGATGGAATTAAGGAAATCAGTACTTGATAGTAAATGAAGTAATTATTCGACATAAAAAAATAAGTTCTGACTATCTGCCACTTATCCTGAACCTACATTTAGCAAATGAGTCAAGGTTAGGTACTAACAAGTGTTAATAATAGATACAGATACCTGGCATAGCCAGCCCTTAAAAGTTACCTTCCTCTTTCTTTACTTTGAAATCAGGGAAGCATTTATCCTATAGACTTTCTACTTGGTAGCTTCAGAAACAAAAGAAAAGATTGTATGACCCACTGTTCTCTACAATGGCCTATAAGTCAAATGGATTTGACCCTTCTCCAGTGCTTTTTGGTTTGTTGTTCATTTATCTTGGTTGTCAGGGCTCTGTATTTCTTGGTGATGATGTGAAATGTGAAAATGTATCCTCTTCTGTGGCTGCTTTTTATTTTTAAAGGATAAAAATAGATTGAATCTCCAGACTCTTCCAGAAGAAAAGAAATGGAAAGGAACAAAATGATCTGCAGAGCTTTATCAACAGGATGTGTTTTTCCCATTGCCTCCCTCCATAAATACCTAGAATAATAGTGAAAAAATAGTTTAAGTTAACAAAAAAGTTATTTTTTCAATTTGGTAGTATTGTGCACAGGTTATTTTTTTTTCTTAAATTTAAGTTATTAAAATGCTAAAGGAAAATATATTGCTGTACCATATGTATTTTAAGGTAAACTCTTACCTTTGGTCATTTTGGGTACTGCCTTTCTATATTGACTGTCTCAGTAATAAATTTGTTCCACTGTGATGTTGTTCCCTTTTAAAAATAGCTCATTGAACAATTTCAGGTCAACTCCAGAAACTCAGGATTTTTGGCGTTCCTTTGTATATTTTGCTGATGAGGAGAAATATGAAATAATAGACATCATTTCTCAGTACTTCCTTTCTGGAGGCACAAGTCTGACTTGTTACTTCTGAAAAAGTGTTTAACAAATACAGCATGTGATGTGTTAAATACAGCATGTTGTGTGTTAAATATACTTCAGTATGTATTTAAAAAAATAGTTGGCAGATGCTGAAGTTTCATTCAGAAGAGTAGCAAGAATTTTTACTCAGAAAAGAAAAATATCTTGGTAGTCAGCTGTACAGAGTTAATAGACCAAATTATAGCCTCATTTAAGCTATTATAAATCCATAGCCACTGCTAGTGAATTTAAATTTAGACTAAGCTTAATGACAGGAAAATTTGGGTAATACAGCAAGGGGAGATGCAGTTCACATGCTAATCAACAGAGCAGGGAGATTTGGATGACAACTGGTTATGTGAAAAAGACATCTATAAAGCACTGGAACTGTGGCAGGACAGGCTACCAGCTCAAGGTCCAAAGTATGTGCACACATCCAGCTATTGAGGGGATACTTATGAAGTGGGAAGAAACACTCTTTATCTGCTCTGGGTGGGAGCTGTGGAAATTACTTCTTACTCCCTTCTCCCTCAAACTTATGGTCACGTTTCTGGGTACCTACCGTTTTTGAACCATCCAAATTTTCTTGAAATAAAGGAACCATCTGTCACTCATTTAATCTACAGACAAAGCTGATTAACTTTGCACCTAGTCTTTACTCTAGCATCTACTTTTAGCAGCTGATTTTATTCAGGTGCTTAAGTAGCTGTCTGGACATGTCTCACTGTAACATAAATGAGTTTCTCTACTTCATGTCTCATAATATGAAATACATCAAATGCATGTTTCTTAGTTCTGTTATTGCTGATTTTAACACCTTCTGCATAGAAAAAGAGAAAGTATGAAAATAAAGATAGTTTTTGTAATAGGTATATCATATACATATATTCTCATGCACATCCAAACTGAAGAATGTAAGAGAGAGAGTCAACCACTAAAAACCTCATTTAAACTGTAAAGGTATTGGTATTCTCTTGTATAGATATTATTGGTTTTCAATGTCTTTTGCCAGTTTGACAGTCACAATGGAAAAGCACATCAATCTCTTTTTCTCTGTCTTTTTCAGTCAGGTGAGTTCCCAAGTTTCACAAGCTCATTTTCAGATGGAACAGGTGGGTGTACAAACACTGTGTAAACAATAAATTCTTGGCAAGGCTGTGTGTTGCCATTATCTCTTCTAGACACCAGACAGAGAGGAAAACCAGCTCCAGCTCCTCTTAGTGCCAGACACCTGTTCATTTTTGTTCCATGGCATCTGCTTCACCTTCTGCTGCTCTATCAATTGCTCTTGGGCTGTGGCATAATTCTCCTCAGTAGAAACCATTCCAGAGGGTCTGGAATTCCTCTGGGTTTGCAATCAGATCTACCTGTGTCGTAAGAATGATCTTCAACTAAATTGTCATAAAAAGAAGATACCCAAGGAGAAAAGTCTTATTGACTTTCTAGAAGCAACACTGTTCATCATATCATAACAAATCAGAACCCTAAGCCAGACAGGGAGCTGAGAGTACATTCTCTAGTAATAAAAGATTTTATGGAATATTTAGAATTCCTTGTAATGAAAATCTTGTAATTGGACAGAAAGAAAAAGACCCATAGGGCAACTGGAATAAAGTAATTGTTCTGTCTTGTCACTTGGTGTTGATGCAGGCAATGCATACACATTAATGGCAGAAAGTTCTGTGGTTCTGAATTGCTATATATTCCCTTAAATAAGAGCTCTATTTCTAATTTATCAGTCTGGTAGCAGAATCCCAAATCTTATTGAGGTAAGATGATTTCAAAAGTCTCAGATTTTGAGCAGATGGTGACAACTTGATGAGTCTGTGTTGGAGTTGGAGAAAAGGAAGTTAATATTTCAGTTTTGCTCTTTACAAATGTACAACGTGACATAGTTATGTACTCGACTTATTAAGGAAGTTGACATTTGTGCATACTTATAAAGTGGTTGCTTAAATTATTTCAATGAAATTGTCTCAAACACAAAATCAAGATCTCTACTTCAGGTTTACTGAATTTTGCCCAAGCTACACAACACAGGTATAAAGATTATTTTGTTAATCAATGGGGTTTGTGTATGGGGGTTAAATCAATGTTAATTAATTTCTACTGCTATCTGATGGACAATTACTTCTTAAGTAAAAAGAACTCCTTCATATAAAAGAAGGACTAATCAAGTCATTCTTGAGATAACTACCATTCACAATATTTAAGAAATTCTGGTATCTCATTAGGTGCTTAAAAACGGGTAGAAAGCTGGGGATAAATTTTTCTGTTCTCATTTGAACTATGGTTTACATCAGCCTAAAAGCAAACTGTTCGATATAATGCCTCATCAAAAATGGCTCTACCTATTTAATAAAGATATGAAAATTAAATTTGTCTATTTTGTTCTGTTCTGCAAGAGGACATGCTTTTCTTTCCACAAAATCTTTCATATTTTGGTGTGTTTTAAACTGTTTTAAAACAGTTGTTTACTAATGATTGCATCAGCTCTCTAGAGGAAAGAACTTTCATGTAATTTTGTACTTGATATAATGGAAATTTTAACATGTTTGATGTTTGTGGGGTTTGTTTCAATGCAGTGAGATGCTTTTTAAAAAACTATTTTTAATTTCTCTTTCTCTTGGGTTCTTGTGGCTGTACAGATGTTGGATTGATAGCTATTTTTTTTAAACTGGCTGTTGTTTGATCTTTTTTTTTAATAAAAAAGACCCAAATCTTCCAGCTTAATTTTTCTCATTTAAATTTGCCTAAGTGTATTCAAGCACACCATAGAAAAAAAAGAAAATGCCACCATAAAACAAAAGCCAGTACAAAACCAGATGATGGGTAAAAAACAACAATCCTTTACAGAACAACTGGACTCCCCTATCCTGTGTCTCAAGAGCCACCACTCCATCTGTGAGTGTTCAAGTAGGAGCCACTGCAGTGCCAAGTAAAGACACTGGGCATCATAGCCAAATATTCACACAAGGTTCAGTGTTTATTTTCCCTCCATCCTTTTGCTTTTCTGCCACCTTCCCTAAGCATCTTTACCCTTCAGTGCAGGCAATCTGGAGGAGAGAAAGCTTACTGCTAGTTGTGAGGTATCAAGTATGAGTCCCTGGACAGGTAGGCACAGCAGGGCAGGGTGTGAATTCACTACATGGACATAGAGTGAGAAGCACAAATTATGCAATAGAGTGAAGCAAAGTGAAGCAAAGCACAACAAAATAAAAATAGCCCAAATTCCATGCTTCATTTTTCTCATTTGTAAATCAGTTTTATTTCCCATTTTGTATATGTATCCAAAAGGGGAAAAAAAAAGAGTTTTCTGAAGGTAAAATATACAGTGTTTGTTCAGCATTAGCTAAATTATGAGTTACAACTGTAATAATAATAATTAAGCTCATAAAGATCCAGTGCTGGGCTGACACAATATTCATGAAGTGAAAAAGGCTTACAGGATGTCTACTTGTGATGCAGGAGGTTTTAGGTAAATATTTAAAGATAAAGAGTGAATTAAAGATGTAGAACAGACTTAATTTTGGCATTTCTGGAGTTTCAGTTTTTGACATTCCAAACTTCATGGTTTTTTTAACAAACTTTGTGGTTTTCTGTACTATGCAGCTCTAGAACCTCTGGAAATCATTTCATTAACATTGCTTTACCTAAGTGTTGAACAACCATAGACAATAGACAATAGAAGACATAAAACTTGGCCTTCATTATAGAAATCTTTTATTTTCAGAGGATTTTCAAAATTTGCAGTAAAATAAGAAAAAACCTGATAATATCTGTAAAAATTAAAAATATCAATTGAGGGGCTTACATAGAGTTCCAGCCTTGCTTATATTCAAAACTTGACTGACCAAGGCTGAGTGACCTACTCCATGTAAGTTCTGCTCTAAGCCAGAGCCTAAACCAGATGAAATATATTATTCTTTATGAATGTGAAATAGATTTTTCCCTAGGAAGCAACTTGTATCCAGTCACTATTTATAAATATACTTAGGTAGTGAAGACAAACCTTTAAATATCTTTACTAGATATCTAAAATATATTTTTGAGGGATATTTCCATAAATCTTAAAGATAAATTAATGTTTTTAAACTTTCACAATTAGTTCATAATTAAAATATGATGATGATTTACATTGATTTTCTTCCCTTTCTGTGGAATACAACAGACTGAGTATACTGGACTATGAGGACTGAGTCACTCCACTCTGCTAAACAAAGAGAGGCTGAAAATAAACACACAGAGCAAAACAGTTCATGTTGAGGACTCAGTGTCTATGCTGTACAGATTTTAGGGGATTCTACTTCAGACTTCTTCTAGTCTGACCTTGTAAACTGAATGCTCCTTAGCAGTCACACTGCTTTCAGTGCACCTTGAGATCAGACCTTCCCATTTCTTTTCATCCAAAAAGGAGCCCACTTTATGCTCACAAAAATACAGTGAGCAGAGGTATCAGGACATGGATTTTGGGAGGACAGGCTTACTCTGACCTAGCACACCAACACAGGTGTAAGCAGGAGCTATGCAAGCATTGTTAGCATGGAACTTTGCCCAGGTAGCAGCCCCTACAATCAGGGAGCTTTATTAGTGCAGCTCCTGGCTCAACATTATGCTAATCACATCCTCCTGGCTTCTGGCCAGCACAAAGTGCAGGCAGAGGTCATTTGCCTCTGCCTACAAAGTACCACATACACATTACCTAAATATGCATTTGTCCTTCATAAGGCACCATTATGTTTATTGCATTACTGAATGAAAATTTTGCAAGGGTTTAGTATTGCCTGGAGGATGCCACTTCGATTTTACAGCAACTTTAAAAGGTTGAAATGTATTTGTTGTCCTGCATTAAAATTGAATTCATTTAAACATCTGTTTTCAGTTTGAAAAGAGGAGATGAAAGATCTGAATGTTGCAGATTATCTGTGTGAGTTAAATGTGGAATGTGGGTGTCAGAGGTCCCTGTTCTCCTCTGTGAAGAGCTACCTTGCTGATTAGGCAGAGACATTTCTTGAACCTGACCCTTCTACCCTTCAACCCCACAGCCTAAGCAGACAGTAGTTTGATATTTCTCTTTATACCCAAAAATCTTACTAAGAAGTTATTGAAATGTTAAATAGCAGTGAAATTCAGAGCATATTTAATGAAATTAATTGGTATAAATCGTCCCAATCAGTTTTAAAAGAAGCCACCTTTAATAGGCAACCTACTGTTTTAATGCACTGTCCAAAACCGTCTCCAAAAAGCTGAGTACAGTACTGCTCTGTCTTCATTAACAGAGAACATATGTTGGCAGTCAATGTTTTTGTAGCTCTCCTGAGTGGTTCTGTAAGTCAGATTTCACTGATAATTGCTTTAATAAAATCTATTTTAACATAAAGGGCTTGATTTCAGAGGTGGCCTACATTTATTTATGTTGTGCTTTATTCAGGCAAATATCTGTACAGGCATTCATTGCACTAATAGGACTGCCCTCCTGGTTAAACAGATGCATAAGTGCTTTGTTGGGTCAAGGTCCAATATCTAGATATACAGGTAAAAGATCTTAAACATGTTTAAATTCTGTATGTGAACGAAAGAAGGAATAACTATGTGAATATTCAGAAAATAACTATAGTTGTGCCCGTCAGTATACAAGGACTGAATGTGTACCTAGAGATTAGAGTCTACACTTCAATACTGACATAACTTCTCACCTCTGTATATTCACCATCTGCAGAAGTCTGGTAGATAAAAAAAGAAAATAAAAAATTAAAGGGATTCTGACTGAGCATCTGATATGCCAGTAACACAAGAATTAACTGTTCCCACATAGACTGTTAATCTCTGTGGCATGCTGAGCTCTCATTGGATATAATGTGAGAAGACAAATAAAGGATTTTAAGTGACTGTGACTGTTGAGCCTGACGAATAAATAAACTTTTCATCTTTCTTTCTGTTAGCAGCTGAAAAAAAAATAAAGAAGCTTAAAACACAGACATAAAAGACCAGTTATTAAATCCATTATCTAAATGAGAATATAATTTTTGCTTAGGAGCCAAGAGGGAGTCTTAACAGCAAATTGAAATCTCTCTGTCAGCTGACCTGACAGAGAGATGTAATGACCAAAGTTTTCCAATGCCCTTACTTCTCCCCATCGTGACCTCTCAAGAAGACAGCCTTGCCATCAAAGCCTGCAGCCAACAGGTGGAGGAAAATAGCTTCAGTCCTCTGTCCCAAACCTTTGACATCACAGGATACAATAGGGAAACTGCATGAAATCAAATGTTTCTGAGACAGTGTAGGGAAGAAAAAAGATATCTCAAGACCCTTACTGAAGTTGGACAGTACAGGCCCTAATGACTTTCCCTGCAGGGAGCCTGAGGTAAAGAAGCAATCATGGCAGGATGAATCTGGCCAGGAAGGAAGAACCAAGATTGCTGCTAAGATGTTGAAACATGTATTTTCTTTTTGTGGTTCAACATACTGCAGAAGCTTTATTGGTTTTGGTGAGGCAATCATAAAGGAACACCCAATACATCCTCTCTAATCTGCTGTCGGTTGCCCAGGGAAAGAATACACCGTGATTCACAATCCACAAACTTCATGGACAGAATCAAGACCTCGATTTTAAAAATCTCTTTCCTCCAAAAGTATTTTAAAGCCACATACACTTAACATAAACAGGTTTGTTCCAGAAGAAAGCCTTCCGTTAATTGCAGAGGCTTTATTTTCATAGTTAAAAAGTGTAAATAGCTCATTTATGTTATTGCTTACTTCACTCCTCCCCACTGTTCACAGATTACTGCCTTTCCCCTTTTCCTCCTCTCCTCTCCTCTCCTGGTGTGGTCTTTCCTAGTCAAATAGAGCTAAATAACCTGTTCCATGCCAAGCGGCCCCTTTGGTGAGCATATTGTTGGTCTGTAATTTGTTCAGAAGTGGGGGATTGCTGAGTCCCTTTCAAGCAAACTGCATGAAAATCTTCACAAATGAGCCTATGCCATTAGCAGCTAGAGCACTAAGGGAGCCATTGTAGTGACTGAATGAATATTATGGATCTCTGTAATTTAATTCTGGAACTGGGAATGTTATGTAGTGTGTGAGGAGCTGAAGTACTGCCCCACCACCCCCTCCTCTCTTGCTCACGCTTACACATGGAAGGAAATCAATGGGAGGAATATTCTTGCAGTACTGAATACATATGCACATTGGCATTTATGATAACTTGTGCTCCCTGTGGGGTGAAGAACGTGTCTTAGAGGAAATTAGAACAGCCTGACACTGGTGCAGTCTCCCCCCCGCCATACAGGTCATGATTGACAAGGGCCCTTGTAAATAGAGAATTCAAGGAGGAGGTTTTTCAAATTAAAAATAAAATGGCTGAAATGACATTTAAAATACCAGTTTAAGCAAGAATGAGTTTTCTGAATTATTTCCTTTGTAATGTGTTGTTGCACCTGTGCTGTTTTTCCAGGACATTAATTGTAAAACTCATCCAGTGACTCATTTAAGAAAATATGCAGAACTAGAGTATTTAATATATATAATAGATTTGCATATGTAAGAATAGTTATTTACAAAGTACTGAACTGCAAAACAAATTTACATTAATATTGGACAAAATCTTTTCAGTAGGCTTTTATATGTAAATGTAACTTGCCAAGTGCAGAGCTACAACACAAAAGAGAAAATGTCATTCCATATAACTATAAAACTGACCTGGAGAACTTCTCAGTGTTGAAATGGAAGGTTTCCTAAACTATGAAATGATAGCAGAAGCAAATAAAAACTATAAGAACAAATGGGGTTAATTGCAGCAAAGATGTCAGATATTCTGTGTGAGAAAGTTAACCTCTCCTGGACTGGCAACATTTTTGTTTGTTGAATTTGCAGTCAGAGCTAATAAAACCAATTTTGATTTGTGGTAGAGATAATTTATCTCATTCATAAGAACAAAAAGAATCCTGCATCTATATTTGCATAGAACACAATGAATCAACTTCAAATTTGGGGGGCATATGTCACAGCTTTCATAGCAGTTACACCTCAAAAGGTGATTTTTCTGTTGTGTGCAAGCAAATTTAGAGTTCTAATGTATCTATCTTAGAATAAAGCTTTCTCTTCACTTGTCCCACTGGACAAGCACTTGTTTGGGGGATGCAGATCAGAACTACAAAAATATGGAGACTAGCAATTTCGTCTGGAATAAATTACATATTAGTAGGCTTATTTGTTTTTTTAGAATTTTATTGAATACCTCTTAATAAAATAGCTCTTGGAAGATTTTTTTTCAAATTAGGAGTTTGTTTCATGTTGAAAGACCTTAGTAGGTATGGTCTTCAACACAGTAAGTCTAAGAGAAGTCCCAGTCAAATTTATTTTGCTCATGTATTTTCCCCTGGAAAATTAATGTGTGTCATAAATGATGTAAGACAGCTCAGATTTATGTACTTTAGTAGTAAAGTTATTTGAAGGAAAGAAAACATGTAAGCTCTGTTTGCAAAATTTGGAGGTAGCCCAAAAGAACATCCTCAGAGCCACTATGGAGCTGGCTGGTCTTCACAACATTTGGTCTGGTCCCTCAGTCCCCATGATGTGATCTGGACTTTCAGATCCTCCAGAGTTTCTTTCCTGACCTTCTCTCTCATTCTTGATGCAGCTGGCATGTTCTCCTGCACAGCTGCCTTTGCTCTGATTCCCCATAGCAAGCTGACACTTGCTCAGTGTAAAGAACACAGAGGAAAGTCACTGAAATGCGATGGGCCTGACAGCTTCAGAAGGAACAGCCAAAGAGCATGATTGGAGAAGTTCTTGCCATCTACATCAGGCAAGCGTTTTGAATGCAGAGGCAAGGGGCAGACAGAAGCTGTCAGCTTATACACACAGGCATTTGAGATTAGTAACTCATTTGCTTGCTGTTTTCACTTTAAAAGCTCTTCATGTCAAGTTTTGACAGTACTTTTGAAAGCACTTTACAAACTACTTCTGCATTTTAGCCTTCCTATCCTCCTCACTAGAGTGAATGGAAAGATCTGATCCTTACAAAATGAAGACACAGGGCAATGTGATCCACTTAAGATATGCAAGAAGTGACTTCTGACTAAGACAAGGTTAGCACGACTCTCTCATGGTTGGTTGGAAGGACTTTCACTTTACTGTGTGTCTTTTGACCAGGATCAAGGATGCTGTCTGGTGTTAAGTCTAATTACTAACAACAGACGTGGCATAAACTCACTATGTTATCACTAGTATCTGCAACTAACTCATTTTTTACTTGATAATATTCCAAGATTTATAAATTCAATCCTGTTTCATTATAAACATATCCAATTTTTGTCTTAATTAAAGCACAGTTATCTTATTGCAACATTTAGAATAATATAAGTAGAAGATTATTATAGTTATTTGTTTTAGCCTTATTCTTGCTTTGACTGAACTGTACACATTTTTCCAAAGGATATCTACAGATTACTTTATTGATTATTATTTTAATCTTAACATTGTGACCAGAGGCTCAGGTTAAGATCAGAGATTTCTCATGATAGACACATTATGATCACATGTGGAAAATGTAATTCTTTTCTCAAAGGCAACTGTGTACAGACATAGGTAAGTAAAGGGGAAAAGGGTAATATTCACCCTTTTTTCATGTGCATTTTTTCAGATAATTGTATTTTTCGGATCTCAAAGTAAATATCAACTCTTTTATTTATTCCTATAGATAATATTTATTAGCTGATTTCTTTTTCTCATGAGTATTTTTTTCAGGATGAATCACCCTTTTTCAGAGTAACAGAAGAGGTTTTGCTTTATTTCTCATGGAATTTATCTAGTTACAACTTTATAAGATAAACTCAGTTCCAAGAATAATAGCATTTGGTACACTGAGTTGGTTCTATAAAAAGCAGATTGGGAAGTGAAAACATATTGTAAATCAAGAATCTACATATTTTTCCCCCCACTATTTTGAAAATAGGAGCTGGAACTTTTACATTTTGTTGCAGGCAAATGGGAGAAGTGCTAGAAAGTTAAAATGTGCACTTTCTGCTAACATTTATCTGTGGACAGAAAAACTGGGACAGATGTGTGTATTTACCAACTCAGAATTTCTCTGAGGCAAGGGATGCTAAAAAGAGGAGAAAAATCTGGAAGCAGTAGTTCCAAAAAACAACTGCAAGTGAAGTCATGTGTATAACAAGACAGGTGATACAAGAAACATGAAGAATGAAATCTAAAACATAAGGGTGTTGACAGAAGAAAATTGAAGATGCTATGCTAAATCTAACAGAAAGTGAGCATTTGGGCCAAGTGCTAAGTGAAAAGCAATTTGGAGCTGTGAAAAGAAAACTGCTCCCCACTTAAACCTAACATAGTCTGGACTTAGAAAGATCTTTAAGAACAAACAGAAGTATTTTGAAGATCATATTTAACTGTCCCCAAAATGGGTCATGTGTTAACTTCCCATATCAAGAAGACATAAAATCACATGAAAGTGTCATAAAGTTATATTTGTACTCTGTCGAGTTATTTTGGTTATTTCCCATTACAATATAATGGTGGGAATTCCAGTACGATTTGTCATTACTGGATTCTAGAACACTTCAAGTTACAGCATATCATGACAATACTTTGCATGTCTTCACCTCAAGAAAGGATTATCTTTATGCTCACTCTTCACTACACTAAGAAAAAAAGGTAACTTAAAAAGTCCTAAACTCTGTTCCATTTACACCATTAAAAAAAAGCATTGCCTATTGGATAAATGTTATAACCAAATTTACATTTGAAGTGTTTGGGTAAAATCTGTGAAAGCTCTATCTATTCCATCTAATTGATAGTTAAGGTAGTAATTGCATGCTCTTTGGCAGATTTACTTGGTATGCTTTTTAGTCACATTTTGATAACTTACTCTTCCATTGATCTTCTTGCCTTCTGCTTTCCTCTTAGGGAGGTGGTTTGAGAAAATGTTTGGACAGCCCGCTAAATTCTTTTTCCTGCATTCTTTCACTTGTGCATCAACTGGTTATCTTTCCTGGATTTCACTATTCTGCTTTTTTTTCAGTAGGACAGAGTAATATTCTCTTTTCAGTCTGTTGTCTGATAATTTTTTCCCCATTTTTAATTTCTTTTGTAAAAATGATTTTATAATCTTTTTATAATGTTATAATTGTAAAAGCATTTTATAAGAGCATAGATATAACCACATTTATACAGAACAAAGGCTAACCTATTATCCTATACCTGACTGTGGCCAACTCCAAAGAAATATGAGAACAAAGTAGAGAAAGCGTGTGCACAATTTATCTCTTCAGCTTCAACTCAATGAGCTCCAAAGCTGAACTATCTGATTAGGTGTATATTAAATCTACTAGGTCCATCTAATGCCCTTTATTTCTTAAATTGTTCCCTTTCTTAATCTTTTTCACACTCCTCCCTATACTACAACCTGTTTCATATTCCCCTCAGCTGCCTGTTTTTCAAACTAAAGATGATAGGTCAGTTAACCTCTCCACTCATGGAGAGAGATTAAATCAATCTCATCACTTAATTACCTTTGTTGACTTTCCTTTCACCTTTTGCAGTTCTATCACTTTTTTTTTTTTTTTAATTGGGGGAACAATAGTTTCACTGTGTTGAGAATGTTTGAACGCTTATGAGACAGTCGTGGTTTTCTTTTTGTCCTCTACTCTTTCCCTAATAATCCAAATTTTATATATATATATATATATTTAACTACTAGTGAGCAGTGAGAGAAATACAAGGTATCTTTTTGGTGTGTAAATCAGTAAGGAACAACACACTGTGCACTCTAATTGTTCCAGGGGATCCATCTGATTTTAGACCTCTCCAGGGCCCACTACCAAATAGTCTCTTGGTTCACACTATTTTGTGCTGCTTGTCTTTGTTTTAAAGGTCATTTGTGAAATATGTTATTAGAACCCATATAAAAGATACAGAAATCATTGGAACTGTAAATTACTTGGAATCAGGCCCTTATATTTTAATAAGAAAATCAGTTTCTTTCTCATGACCACACTGAGTGAGGTTGAGGCTGACTTGCTTCACCCTGCAGTACTTCAGTTCTGCAAGTCAGATTTGACACAAAGGTAAGCAGGACTGCCACAGTGAATACAAAAGATGGTAGAAAAATGGCAGTGTTGGAAAACTTAAGTTATGACTACAGCATATTTTTATACATAAGGAATAGCTGCTGAACTACTGCCAGAAATGGCTGCAACCCAAAAATATTGAAAAACATACTGTATTAAGGAACATATGATTGGCATTCTTTTTTTTAAAGTTAAATTCTGGTTGGGGCCTTTTTGCTAGCCTCGCTGCCACTGATTGACTTCAAATAAAGCAACAACCTAAAAATACCTTTCTTTAATTTAATTTCCAAGCAATTTGTTTATTGTTGCTCAAACTTCCATAATTCAGCTGTGCCAGATTTTTTCATAGGTTTCTGAATCTCAGATGGGTTTCTTAATTCTTNTTTTTTTTTTTTTTAATTGGGGGAACAATAGTTTCACTGTGTTGAGAATGTTTGAACGCTTATGAGACAGTCGTGGTTTTCTTTTTGTCCTCTACTCTTTCCCTAATAATCCAAATTTTATATATATATATATATATTTAACTACTAGTGAGCAGTGAGAGAAATACAAGGTATCTTTTTGGTGTGTAAATCAGTAAGGAACAACACACTGTGCACTCTAATTGTTCCAGGGGATCCATCTGATTTTAGACCTCTCCAGGGCCCACTACCAAATAGTCTCTTGGTTCACACTATTTTGTGCTGCTTGTCTTTGTTTTAAAGGTCATTTGTGAAATATGTTATTAGAACCCATATAAAAGATACAGAAATCATTGGAACTGTAAATTACTTGGAATCAGGCCCTTATATTTTAATAAGAAAATCAGTTTCTTTCTCATGACCACACTGAGTGAGGTTGAGGCTGACTTGCTTCACCCTGCAGTACTTCAGTTCTGCAAGTCAGATTTGACACAAAGGTAAGCAGGACTGCCACAGTGAATACAAAAGATGGTAGAAAAATGGCAGTGTTGGAAAACTTAAGTTATGACTACAGCATATTTTTATACATAAGGAATAGCTGCTGAACTACTGCCAGAAATGGCTGCAACCCAAAAATATTGAAAAACATACTGTATTAAGGAACATATGATTGGCATTCTTTTTTTTAAAGTTAAATTCTGGTTGGGGCCTTTTTGCTAGCCTCGCTGCCACTGATTGACTTCAAATAAAGCAACAACCTAAAAATACCTTTCTTTAATTTAATTTCCAAGCAATTTGTTTATTGTTGCTCAAACTTCCATAATTCAGCTGTGCCAGATTTTTTCATAGGTTTCTGAATCTCAGATGGGTTTCTTAATTCTTGTCTAATTTTGCCTACATGTCTCCAGGTGTTGTTGCCTTATTTATCTTCCTTTTCACTGAAGCAGTGCAACCAGGAACTGTCACACCCACCAATAAATCTAGCCATAATTGTGAGGTGTTAAAAATCCTGGAACATAACTTCTTGCCTAGAAAGAATCTTGGTCCTTTCCTTTTTGTTTTTCCTTCTCCTCGCTATTCTTTCTGATAACTTCTTTCCCTTTGGAAAAATTACTGACAAAGATCTCCAGAAAACATTATGAAGATGAACAACATGTCATTTCTCTCTCAAAACCAGCAGAACTCTCAAAAGGTTTGCAATGAAGTTTAAACCTACTTATGCCTGTGATTAGAAATTAGAGATTAATAATGATTGACATGAACATTCCACAAAGAATCTGTAATTATAGCTGCACAAATGAACAGGGGAAAAATACAAAGGAACTATGATGCCACTCAGCCCTCTCCTTTTTTATAAAATTAATGAAATGTTTCCAATTTCATTTTCTGGGACTGATCAGAAAAGTATTCTGCTGGAAAGAAACCAAATGATGGCAAATATGCAGGATTTGTAATAAAATATTTGCATTTTAACAGCAACATAGTCTCCATTATGATTGTATGCATTTTTTTTTCTTTTTTCTCTAGTTTGGCTCAAAAAGAGACGTCATTAAGAATAAAAAGGCAAAAATGTATGAAAAATAGCTACGTAAGCAGTGCAATTCATTAAGTGAGCAGAAGCAACCTTGTCAAGAGTGTGATATAGATACAGACCACCACATTTTATGTATATATAAGATATAAATATCTTTTTAAATATCTGGATAATCTTCATATTCATTGTCCTCCATATGTTTACCATGAGATTTTGATTCAGCTACAGCTGTTTGAACTCCCATATTTCCTACACAGTCTCCAGACAGTAAACTTCAGTGTGAATACAAACAATCCTTTACATTCCTAACTCCCAACTCTCCATAGCCTGCAAGGATAAGATGCCAGTGAGGATTAGCAATAATAAATGGCATTTTCTCTTACAGAGGAAAAAGAAAGGAGAAACTAGACAAAGTTACTCTCGACGTTTCTTTAGAGAAATTTTTTCCTCCTTAGAAATGTTAATAAATCAGTACTTAAGGAGGACAATGGATGTGGCTGAGCCCAGCGGGCCTGTGGGTGCGGCCCCTCCCTGTCAGGGAGGGACAGAGACCCCGCGAGGGGTGGAGCTGGTGGGGGCTGGGACACAGCCCGGTCCCGCTCGCCGGCTCGGCCTTCTGGAGCCCCACCCTGGGGCTGCTGCTGCTCTCGGCTGTGGGAGGGGGACATGTGGCTGTGACCGGGGGAGAGGAGCTCGCTCATCACCGCGGTCCGGCCCAGGCTGTTTCTCCTGCCGCAGCCGCAGAGGTTCGTGTCCCGTTGGTGTCTCGCTGAGAGGGGAACTCTTTTCACCTGGGATCCCGAGATCCCGAGCCCACCTTTCTCCCAGTCCCAGCCGGACCGCGTGGCCGCCGCCTTGGCCACCGCCACCCCGGCCCCGCCGTTTCTTCGGCACCGCTCCGAGTTCCAGCTGTACCAGCCCCACACCCCCACCCCGCTTGCTGAGGTGTCCCGGGTTTCCAGAGAGCCGCGGGGTTTCCAGCACATCTCAGCCACCACCCCGGGGTCGCTGCGGCCGAGCCGCCATTGGCGTCTGCTCCCCGAGCTGCCCCACAGCGCCCCCTGCAGCCGCGGGGGAACCATCGCACCTGCCCTGCCCAGCGGAGCCACAGCGCCCCTGCCGGCTGTGACTGGAACTGCACCAAGGGGAAGGTGCCTGACACCTGAGAGCGGCTGCCAGTGGGTTCTCTGGGTCTGGTTTGGTGTCACCGGTACAGGTGTTGCCTGTTTGCCTCATACAAATACTTAGTAAAGGTCTGCTATTCCTATTCCCTATCTTTGCCTGAGAGCCCCTTGATTTCAAAATATTACTAATTCGGAGGGAAGGGGGGTTTACATTTCTCATTCCAAGGGAGGCTCCCGCCTTTCTTGGTAAACACCTGTCCAGACCACGACAGTTACTCACATTATTTGCTCTAAGCCTCACTGTTTCCAAGTGGGTAAATATGGTCACAGCGTGAGAACTGCTCCTATGATCAAGCTGAACCTCTCCAACTGGGTGACTCCAGGTGACTGAATGCCTGCAATCCTCTGGAGTAGAAATCAATGTGAACCTTTGAGTCCTTTGCCTGGGTTCTCTGACCTGGAGAGAGAGATGACATGCGCCAGTTTAGACTCTACATGACAGCTAAAGAGTGGATGATGTTGAAATCTGGGTAATTCGTGAAGGATGATCTCAATACAGTCAGCTGAAGACTGTCAATATAGTCTTCAATCTCCAAACTTTCAAAGTAAAATATCCATCCTGAGTCAAGTTAAAAACCCATCTCATCCTGTTACAGGCCAAAAAGAATCCAGAACCCCTTTGCCCACAAAAATTATTAAAAACTTAATAATCCTGAGAATTATTACTTTTGACCATTGGAAGCTTTCATATTTATATGATTTTTCAAAATCACAAGCAAGGGGATATGCTGGAACTCCAAATATATTGTTATAGATGAAATGCAGAGACCTCATCTCAAAAACGGAAATATTCAAACAAATTTCATTAAATGGCTCAAGATTATTTATATTTTTGTATTTCTGGCAGCAACTGATATGAAAACTGTAAACATAAATTATATGATTTTGAATGAAGACCCTCTTATTCTTTGGAAACTATTATTTATACAGGTATGGAAACACTTGAGTAATCTTTGAGAGAATGTCTTCATAGTGTTCTGTATTGCAGGGAATGAAAAGTTTGCAGCTTTAGGTAGGCAAGTATCCAAACAGGTTCATACAGAGTGGGGAGAGAGAGAGAGAGAGAGAATGCACTTTAAGAAGCCTCAGCATTACATCTCTAGTAGTTTATATAACATTATTTTTACAGATTAAATGAAAATAACTATCATTTACATAAATGGCCATACAGACATTGTATTTTATATGTATTATATAATAAATATCTCTAAAATTTATTACAATCTTTTTTAAAGCTTTGAAAAGACTGACTTTTTAGATTTTGCTTTTTTTAAGCTCATTTTTATATGCATTTATAGAAAGAGTTGTTATTTTTAAAATACAACTTGAAATCACAGGAATATTTGTGTAGCAATAAAGACTTACTGCTGTGTACCCAAGCACCTGTGCTACTTACTGCAGGCCACTGAAATTAATAATGTAATGGCTTACGGGTAATAAAATATTGATATTGTTAAGAGACAAATTACTGCCAAAAGAAAAATGATTTGTCT
Source organism: Notiomystis cincta (assembly GCA_013398075.1). Taxonomy (NCBI): domain Eukaryota; kingdom Metazoa; phylum Chordata; class Aves; order Passeriformes; family Notiomystidae; genus Notiomystis; species Notiomystis cincta. The sequence goes on along the minus strand of VZRX01002544.1, from coordinate 104,049 downwards.
TGTAAACATAGCTTGTGTAATAGTTTACATATTAGGCAGGGCAAAAACCTATTCAGTGCTGAAAGATTTCCACCTTATTATATCTTCTCCTTCAGGACAACTTTAAATGTATTTTCAGCCATTCTTACATGTATTTTTTCAAAATAACACCACTGGTTTTATTATTTTTATAGTGCCAGGGGGAATTACCTCTTATTTTGATTGTATCTATTTATTAAACCAGCTTGTTTTTATGATTATGAGAATTATCTTGATAGCATAGCACAATCTTTAACCAAAGTTACACAGACAGACTCCTTGGCTGGGTTACATCTTTTCTCCCTTCCTTTTTTTTTCTTGTTCTTTGTTTCCATCACATTTCTTCACCTTTATTGAAACAGCCCCCAAATATGTCTTTTGTAGCTTATGTCATCTCCCCAGTCCAGACATACTGACATATACATGTCATTTTCATGATTTTTTATAATTCTTCCTTCTTCCCTTTCTGTTTTGCATGGTGAGGATGCCAGCCTCTGACATGTCCCCACATCATCATGAGGTGCTTTTTTCACAATTTCCATAATATCAAGACATGATCCATGACTTGATTGCAAGCTCAAGAGCAGGACATCTTGTTTAGAGAATGACAGGATGGGAGAAGCACCTTTCTGTCTCTCAGCATATGAGCACACAATCCTGGAAATCTTGGGACTGAAGCCAACCATAGATCTCTAAATGCATGTGTACAAGTATCACAAATATATACATATTTACACACATACATAATCCATAAATATAGGTGTACACAAAAACTCTATTGATGATATCCTGTTGTCTGATTTTCATTTGATTTTAATCTGATTTTAATCTGATTTATATTGATGCCACATGAATACTCACATGATAAATAAAGAAAATCAAGAATAACGAGTGACAATAAAATCATGGAAAATCAGACAAAACAAACACAAAGTACGATGTTTAGTCCATGAAATGGAGGATCTGCCAGAGCCTGTCAATATTCTGTTAAAAATCCTGTAGCATGGTATGTCAGAAGCTCATTGAGATGAAGAAGCCTCCGTGAGGGTTTGCCAATCCATCTGTGCACTCTACCCTGCTCGATCAATAGGTAATGAATGCTTACAAAGTGACACTATCAGCAAGGGAAGTGTTTGTATTAATGAAGAAAAAAGGGGACCTAGAGAAGGAAATCCTCATACTGTTACTGCATATCAGCTTAAAATTCTTAAAGGAACTGAGACTGGACTGTTACTGTGTGTGGAATATTGCATGTGAAAGCCCAAAGGACAAGTGTACTAAGAAGAAACTCAATATCATATGCATTCTGGAGCATTCAGTGCTATCTCATTAAGAGAGATTTTTGTTATTAACAGCTTTTATTATTTTTTAAATACCAACCTTTTTTTTAGCAGTGTAGCACTATCAGGGGACTTTATTCTAGCATAAGGTCTGATTAGGTTTGAGACTGCACATACAATAAAAAGGACAGATCCTGTATGGAAAACATAAAGCTTAGCAAACTGAACCCAGTAAGTGCTTCAACAGTGTAAGTACTCAGGCAGTCATCTGGGGCTGTTACCAAGAAAGCAATACAACTGATTTTACTCACTTGTGGTTGTCGTGTATTTACTGCATCAAAGCAGAATGTCAAAGCTCCTTTACTGTAAAACTGTCATGAATAGCAGCCTTACAGAGCTGAGCAGCTGCTCTGTGGTGAGCTTGCTGAGGAGACACAGATAAAAGTGCATCTCCACTCTCTGTAAAGCTTACAAAAAAAGCAAATGAGAACCTTGAATAGAGGCCCCAGATGATTACCCAGAGATTTGAATGGACGTCTGGGTTTGCAGCTCACTCCCAGACTTGGAGTTGTACTTCATTCCTCAGCTCATCTGCACTTTTTTCCCCCATGGAACTTGAGTGTGATATTTCTACCTGCATGTGCTGCTGATTTAAAGTCACATTCTAGTTTTTCAACATCCACAGCAAAAGGTTTAATGCTCATAGCTGGAGATGACTTTCACCTGGAGCAAGCTAATCTGTAAAAGTACTTTACTGAGGAATGACTAGAAACCTTTGGTGACTTTTTTTCAGGCAGAATTGGCATAAATTTATGGTGATTGTTTTTAGTTAAGTCGTGGTTATTTGCCTTCAGTCTCAGCAGGATGTCAGTTTTTTTGGATGGGATTTCTCTTGGTCTTGCTTGTAATTATCAGAGATGATGTCAAGTCAAGAAGCTCGTATCACATAAATCATTTTCAACAAGAACACTAAACTTAGTATAGTTTCTGGAAATTAAGTTTATATAGCTCTAATGCTCAACACAGTCCTACTCAAGGTGACTTGCTATTTTACACCCACTAAGAAAATGACCTTGGTTAAGAATATCTGCAATTTTCTTATCCTGGTCATTTGACATTTGCTTTTTCAGGTGGTTAAAACTGAAGTCGGAGAAGCATTGACATCAGTTCCAAAACTCTATTTTTCTCTACAGGAAATCTTGTACAAGGTTCTCATGTTCAAACTGAGTAAAAGCACTGTCATTTAAGTAATGGGCAGTACACTTCTTTTAGTGGAAAATACTTTGGGTGCCTATTGCCTTGGGAAACAAGCAGAGAAGCCACAACTGAGAATCAGACACTACTGCTGTGAAGAAGAATACGTTTTATGCTTCCTTTTTTCTTTCTCAAAGCTACTAGGGAGACGAAGTTTTTAGCAAAAACTAGACATCAGTCTTAGTAAGAGTTACGAGATTTTACTGCGAGCCTCTGTTACCTCAGATGTGAAGAAGAATAGTTAACAATCAAGTTCTCCATTAGTCCTTAAAAACAATGCTAGAAATATAAGCAGACAAAAAATAAGGAAAATAAAAAGCAAATAATGCTTAAACAAAAAGGCCTCTTAAAAGACATGTGGCAGGAAATATAACAGATAAGTTGATTAAAGAGTCAATTGATTAGCAAATATTAGCACTTTCTTTTTGTATTTATAAGGTACAAAATATGCATTGATTTTTTCATGGACTCTGAAGAAACAGGAGGATCTGAAATCAGAGGATTTCTGAAACTGCTACATAAACCACGTCTATAAAACCAGATGAAGAAACATTAAAGGTAAAAATTTTTATATACTTCTGTATTCTCAACCAGCACATAACTGCTTATCTAAACATAATTTAATGTGTACAGTTGCCAATTTAAAGAATGCAAGACATATTTTAGGAGTTGATTTTGATTTTATCTTTTATGGTATCAGGGAAAGAATATGTATTTTTGCTTAAACTAGTCAAAGAGGAAAATTGTCCTTTGCTTTGTCCTTCACTGCATTGTGCATGGTGACAGTTACTTGAGTTATCTGGGTTACATGTGCCTCAGGTAAACTCTTGGCTTTGTAAAATAGTCTACATACAGTTTTACACTACTTCATTTACAGAATTTTACCATGTTGTATATCTTGAATCAACCACCATAGGTAGTAAAAAAACAATCTATGACTGATTTTCTGTGCAATCTCCAGTATTTTTTGTAACTTTGTATTTCGTAAGGCAAAGATAAACTCCTCTCACTCTGAGTGACATGAAAAGTAAGAATTACAGTCCTAACTGGTAGACATTGTTTTAACAGTAGTAATTAGTTGTAGTGGTATATTTATGTATCTATAAAACCTTTCAATGCACTCTTCAAATGTGAATTTGAATTAGTTTGTTTGCCTTGTATTAGCTCTTTCTGACACTGCAGATGTTTTGATATTTCCTAATTGTGACTGTATACATTTGCAAACAAAAAACCCACTCAGTTTTTGACAACTGTTTATTTGTAAGCTAGTAAATGTGCAGGTTTCTTGCTTTGCAGTTCACTTTGTAACATCTTAAACAAATCTGAGCCATTTGCTTCTGTGAGTTCTGAAATCATGTAATCAAAACAATGGTTTCCACATAAAATTACCTGGGAGGATAGGACCTGGGAGTTGTGCTTTTACATAATGTTGTGAAAATATTCCTGTTGCTTTTATGTGCTCTGATGAGACTCATTTAATACATGACTTTTGGAGTGGGCTACTGTCATCCTGGAAAAACAGTGCCTTCTCTTGTCTTTTATAACTATTTCTTGGGCATATTTAAACCTGTAGTGTATCTGTTAGTCATGGTGGTATGTTTTGCTACATTGATATACCCCCAAACACACAAAACTTTTATTACTCACCCTCGATTCAGCAATGAGCAGAAAGTCTTCACCTATCTGTTCAGAATATATCTGTTTTTGTTAGTTATAGTGCCCAGCAATTAAAAGCCTTTTTAAATTTTACTTTATCTCAGATATAATGCATCTTAATACACTGTAAAAAGAAGTTATTTATCTTTTTTTTCTTTAATTCTTGAGATATTCCTTGATATTATTAGGGGAATGCTCAGACTGTGGTTTTATCCTTATATGTCATTGGATCATCCTTAGCTGTAGCATATCAATATTTTGACACTCAATATGGAGTATGCAGGGAACAAATTAAGGAGGAAAAAGAAAACCCCCTGACAACTTTATCCAAAAAAATTCTTTCTTCATTTAATTTGTGACCTTTGCAGACTTAAAAAAAGGAGTTTTTTGAGCCAGCCTGGGCCTTGTTCAGCATTCAGATGTGACTCTGTATCACTGATTTGAAAAAGCCATTTGGAATCAAATTCATGACTATGCTACACTCCAGAAACCTTTTTGCTTGAATGATGTGCAGGTCTCACTTCACAAAGAGGGCCACACACAAGAGAGCAGTGATTAAAAACATTAAAGATATGGAAGTTTCTTGTGAGAGAATTGAATATTTCACATAAAGAAAGCCAGAGCTTGATGAAATACTCAGTTCCTTTGTATCTTTACTCATTCATGTGGCATAAAATTAAGAACAAAAGGGACTTCTTGATTAATGGCCTTTGCTAATCATTCCAGGAGAATACATAGAGACATTTTTTATTTGATTCCACTACCAAATTAAGTTTGCGTTAATCATAAATGTCACTTCACAAAAATCACACATAAATATTCAGAGTGATCTATATTTTATCAGTTATAACAGAATGCTTGGCAGCCAGCGTAGGTTTAAACAAGCAATTAGTGAATAAGTTATTAAACATTTTAAACAAATGTGATGCATGAAACCTGAATTAGAGGAGTTCAAAGAAACTTAACAGTGTCTTGATCATACAGGTGCCTGACCTGGAGACAGATTTACCATGTATGAGAAAAAAAGAATATTCATTATAACCTAACATGCTACGGAATTTTCTTTCCTTACTTTTTTTCAATCTCTCTGATAAAAACTTTTGACAATTCCTTTGGTAAATCCCACAAAAGCAATTTCTAAGTCTTTTCATTGGATTTGAATTTGTATTGGTTTTCCTCAGGCCTCCTCTCTTTGCTCTAAATTACTGTTTTTCAATCCTGTTTATGACCATAGCATTCATGGAGGACATTATTTTTTAATTATACTCTTCAGTATTCACTAAAAAGCTGCCTTCATGTTAATTTATTGAGGCACAATATAAACAATGGAGGGAAGTTTTTTCATATTTTGGCTCCCATGAGCTAATGCTTTCTTCTTTAAATAGGATTGTTATTTACAGATTCTTAATTAGGCTTCATGGAAATCTGTTGCTACCTAGTGTGAATAAGAACTACAAAGTTTGATGCTGTCATTTGTCGGAGCAAACTCCAAAAAATGGTCATGGACAAATTGATAAAAATTGAGTCTAGAAGTGTGAAATGAAAACAAGAGGTTACCTTGTAAAACCTCATCCCTGAGCTCTTAGCAGTTAAGATCAATAAAATAGTGTACAGTGGAAACAGGCCTTCAGCTGTGTGTGGAATGAGAGTTCAGGTATTTAATCTGGAGGTGAAATACTGCTTTTTAAACCTGAGGGGCTTTGTGTCTAGGAGAGGTACTATATATTACATGTGTGAGAGAGATAGTGTGTGTGTGTGAGTGTGTAAATATATATATACATATATATATATATATAAAAACCGAGATATCAGGGTCTTATTGAGTGAAGGAAGGATATTAAGGCTTACAAAAAGCCTGTGGATGGAAGAACTGCAATTGTTGCACTTATGATTCTGTTAAGAACATCACACATAGTTAAGAGTTTTCTTCAATTCTCAGTTAATTTCTCTAAGATTAATATTAATCTCAGATTATGGCATTTCCTAGGGTTTAATTATTGTCTGGGGTTTATAACCCAAAATAACCCAAGTTTTGAGCTATATGCCACTCCCAGGCATTCCTAATCTCCCGACAGAGACTGAATGTGTGTTGCTTAATTAACATTAGATTAAATACAACAGTTTAGAGATACTTCAGTATCAAAATTGAGTAAAACCATTCTCCTTTCACTTTCCTATATCTGGTACATTTATGGTTTTGTAAAATTTAAAGTCTATGTCTCACAGACTCATAAGTACTTTCTTCATATTTGCATTGCACCAAAATATTTGCCCTGCTTGCCCAAAGGCTACAATGAGGCAATTAGATGCTAAAACATAGAATCTAGAACATTGGTTCTTCAGACCTGCAGCTAACAAAAAATAGAATTCTCAGATTCCACATCACTGCTCTTATGCCCATCCCTTTAGTAGATGATCAAGGCAGTCTGTATATTTCTTATCAATTAAGGAAAATTCATTAACCTTATCACATCTGACTATATTCCATGCTTAAAATTAAGATCTAGTCAGCAGTGCAAATTAACATGTGGGATACTGGTTGGTTTTCAGCTCTGAAACTGAATGAATTTGACTTCTGTCATTCGCTTCATTGGTCAAAAAGTATTGCTTGAATTTGTTGGTGAGCCTCACTCATCTCCAATATTTAGTTTTATATCTCCTATATTTGAAAAAAAATCACTAATAAATTAAAAGAAAATTTTACTGCTTTCTTCCTTGGCTATAAAAATTATTAACAGACAGTGAATGTGTGAATATTTGATCTTCCATTTGTGTCTAATCCAGCCTATAGCCAGGGAAGGATACTAGGGAAAAAATTGATTTACAAACCTGGAATAGACACTTTTTTATCATTTTAAGTCTTTCTGGGTCATCCTCAGCCTAGAACTATTATTTGATAGCCTTAACCTGTGAATGCATTCTTTGTCCTGTCGTGGTTTTAATTGCATAGTATTTTAGAATACTATGGGTGGGAAGCAGCAGCATGCCAGATACTCATGAGAACAGGAAAAAAAAAAAAAAATACTCTTACTGCTTTCTAAAGCAACCTATGAGAAAAGGCACAAAAATCAATACAGGGGAATACTGAAGAGGTGGTAATCCAGAAAATATCTGATTGTTTAACTATTATCAATACATTGTAGGCAACATTATAAATTGAATTCTTAAAGTCGAGATTGAAGAGAAGATCATGAAGTAACCATTTAAATAAAGAGGAAATTGAACCGTGAAAGAAATAAAAAGGTGTTTGTATAATTTAATAGAAAAACTATAATAATTGCCTGAAATTTGGTTTATTTATTGTAGTGTTTGTTCAGTTCCAAGCTAATATAAATTCAGATTGTCCATGAAAGAAATCTTGTCCATAACTGTGAGCCAACAGGGAAGTTTCTTAGTCTCTTCTTGCATATTAATATTGTATATGGTTCACGGTTCATTATGTACCTTGGAAGAATATAATTGATGTTGCTCCTGTCAACAGACCTTGAAAACTGTCTCAATAAAGATGTGGATAATAAAAAGTAATAATATCAGAGGCATCATTAAAATAATAATTCATCAATATTTCCCTTCATTTATCAGATTAAGATGATGGAATTAAATGACTGATAATTGTCTCCTGCATCTACTTGTCTTGAATATTAGAAAATGGCTTATTTACTTGTTATTTAGTCCATAAAATTTTATCTCTGCCACAAAATTTTATTCATTTAAAAAAGGAAACTTTAGTGATCATTAAGGTAAAATTTATCTCAAAGAAGATTGCCTTCTAGTTCAGACCAAAATTAGAATTAAGTATCTATGAATAGTAGAAGAAATGCAAACTCTTACATGGACAATTCAGGGACAATTTCTTATATTTATTATTTCACTATAAAGGATTCCTCAAAGACTTACTATAATCAAGGCCCAAACCACAGGAGACACTGCCTGATTTTCTATTGTGACCATATATTTTTTTTCTACAGGATGTTTTTTGCTAGTGTTTCTCTTACATTTGCAGACCAGACATATCAATAAATAGTCATTCTGAACTATTAAGCTAAACTCTGAAAATTTTAAATACAAAAGCTTTATTACTAGAAGAATACAAAAGTACTTCATAAAATTTTCTGTACAGATATTTTTACCAAAATCACTAATGTGAACTAAAAACTAGGAATACAAAAATGAGTCTCAAATAATTATGAGTACCTAAGAGTCCTATTCTTTCCTCATGTAAACATTATATTTTGCTAGAATGATACCTGATTGACTTAGCTGGGAAAACAAATAAGAAAACCAATAGCATAACCAATGGACTGCATTAAGAATATTGTATTGCAGCACTTCAGCGAACAAGTAGTTGCTTTTTTATTATCTGATACATCTAAATTATTACTTTGAAACAATCAAAATAATTCTTTTGGATTGAAGCAATATTTACTTAGAGTTGTGATGTGTGCTGGAAGTTATATTATCTGAAAAGTACATCTTGGTCTAGCTGAATAATATGAAGTGTCATTATATGTGAGTTTTGTGAAACATTTACCTCAGGTCTCAATAGAATTATTATAATCAAAGTTAAAGACTAAGAAGAAGGCATATTGGAAGAATATAGAACTCTATAACTTGTAAAATATTTCCATTATCTACATCTATTTCAGAATTTTTAGAGCCAAATAATGTGTATTGCCACACTGCAGCTGAAAGCAAGATTCCCTACCATTCCCAGTCAAGGTAGATTTAGTTCCAGTACTGTCTCCAGGCAGCACAAACCCTCCAGTAGATACATGTGCACATATTTTAGCAGAATAAAGAGCAAAACAAATGCAAGCAAGACAGTGGATAGATAATCCTAACATTTAAAAAAAAAATGTTACAGAAAAGATAATGTGCAGCTTTTCCTCACTTCATAAAATGATGATCTTCATTGTTTTCCAACAATTTTTCCAATACATTTTATGGATGCCATTTACACAAATCTTGGGGAGCTAATCTGGATAAAGCTATAACTAAGCTTTTATGGCCCTCAGGCACCTAAGTCTTGGCAGTCTCCTGCTGTTTGCAATCAATGCAAAAACCTGCATTACTTCTGTATCCCATGAGAACTATTTAGCATTCACTATTGTGCATTTTTATTCGGCCTTCAAATGTTTTTCATTTCATTTCATGTACCTAGACTGTACTGTAAGTGGCTGATATCACAACTTTGCTTTTCTCAGGTGGTTTTTTTAAGGTATAATAGAGTGTCACCCACCAGCAACGCTGTAGCTAATATCTGTTAATATTTCTATGTTAAGCTGCTACGCTCGGTATTTAACAACACAGCTGAAAAAATCTCAGGAGTGAAAGCTGACACTGAAAATGAGCTAATAGGCAAGAAAAGTCTGATGGTTTCTCTGAAAATACATTATATCCAGTGCCACTCTGCAGGTTGATATATATTAGTTTTCTGAATGTCTTTTTTGCTGAAATACATCTGGAAAAGGTTACATACAATTGTCACTTGAGCTTTATGAGTACTGCAGGCTCCTCTTTTATTTTTTTTTCTCATTGTACAGAACTTCTAAATTATTTTAAATGTTGCTAGACCTTATGTATGTGTTTTGTTTCCTAAGTGGAATGAAAAACGATTTGTCATACTAATAATAAATACATAGTTTAGAATATTAGCTGGTTTTATATATTAATTAAAACCTAGAATTAGATGTTTTACTTCTATATTACACAAATATAAATGCAAAGGTGGTTATCTCCATTAAGAATTAGCATTTATCATCAGTAGTTGCATCATAGTAACAATATAAATTAATGTTTTTATTAGAGGAAAATAATATGGCATCTCAGAATTCATGAGGATAACATTTATCAAGCTGTGACTTCTCACTGCTGATATCTTGTGATATTGCTCACAATCTGGGGAAGAAAAAAAAGTTTAAAAATTGATAATAAAAGAAGATCTGGTTTGGTTTTTTTTTTTTTTCTAGTTTATCCAGCCTTAATTACTAGTTGAGGAATGGGAGTTTCAGGGAAGAATTGAAAATGTATTCCACCTCTCTCTTATTTCTGATTATGCACCTGGATTTTCATAGACTCTTGAAATTTGTGAGAATAAATAATGCTTTTTAATTTTATTCTTAAGATAGCTTGTTTCCATCTATGCCTTCCCATATTTCTCTGTAAGGTGTTTTGAGGTTAAAATTTTTGCAGGTCATCCAAGAAATTAAGGACAGTAATCGAAAAGGATATCTCAAGAGACTTCATTTTAGTCTTCAATAATTCCACTATCATCTTAAATTGTTAAGTCAAAACTGACACTAAGCAGGTGAGTGGAATAACCATTAAATTTCACTGTTTTCAGTCTCAAGAAAATCTATCAATTAATTTGGTGTCTGAATGGTGTTGATTTTTAAGGACCTAATAAAAGAGAATTAAAAAGGCAGGTGTCCCCTCGAAATGTAAACGAGAGATAAAGACTTCACACGTCAATTCTTGCCAGTTTCACTGAATGTTTTTCATATTCTACATTCTCAAGGGCCAAATAGTGAAGGTTTGACTAAACTCCAGTAAAGTTATCTTTGATAAAAATTGGTTAGTGATATCACTAGCACATTCTTTTCAGGAGTATATTTATTTCATGTTAATTTCTTCAGTAATTCTAAAAGTAATTTCAGCAACTTTATCCTGTAGGTGACAAGGAAGTTTTTCTCAATGGACATTTGGTCTTAGTGTTGGGGTTTTCTTTAAGGCACCTCAAATTGCTTTTCTATTTTAGCTAAGGCAGTTCAAGTCATAGTGGGCAGTTACGGTAAGAACCAACTCAAACCTTTGCAAGTCTTCTTTCAGAAAAAAAGTCACTCACAAAATGCTTTATAGTAAAAGCTAAAGTATTCCAGAGCTTTAGGTCCAGTTTGCAGGCAGGGGTAAATTTTGTGTCCTTTTCACTGGAGAGCAAAATTGTTGACATGTGGAGGAGTGCTGTGGTTTACCAATTTAGCTGCAAGACCAATTCTAGAGGCACAGGTTGTTGGACTATGTCACAGTTAGTTTCACTTCACATTAGTTAAAGATTAGACCATAAAACAAAGGCAAAGTTGATAAGGCAAGTTACTGACAGGTTTCCAAAAATCTGCAGAAAAAAATGTATTTTTAAGAGCATATGATCATCATTCTGGTGTATCTGTAAAGTGCCACTTAATTTAGTATCAGGGCACTGAATATCCAAACTCATCAAATAAATTCTCAAATTTACAAGGTACCAATCATTTTAAGGTAAGTTATATATTAAGGAAAAATTTGAATTTAGGTTTTGATAATTTTAAATATTTATATATTGAGTCAATAGACTGCTGCAGAGATTGAGGATTAACTGTTTTCTTATTGTTGCATGCATTGTCCCAACATTAAGAATTTTAGACCAGGTGCCGAAATGAGAAGAGATTATTGCATGATCTTTAGTGTTTCTTAAGCATGTTTGTGAAAAATGGATAAGAATGAAAGAAAAAAAAAAAAAAAACCCCAGTGCCAAATCTTCAGTCATTCAGCAAAATAGAGGAACTGATCTATCAGTTAAAGATATGTGTCCTGTTCTTAAAACCATAATATTTTGGAAACCTCTTCCTTTCTGGAGATTACCTAGTAGCCAATTCCCCTTCACTGAAAGAAACTACTTTTGACTATAACTGTGGATATATTGGAAATTCTAATAAATGTTTTATTCCTTTTTCATGTTCTTTTCAGTTTAAGGTTTTGCAGTTTTAACTATTTAATCATACTTCATAAAAACTGAGATCATGATCTAATTTCAAAACAATAAAGGAGAAAATATAAAGGATCTCCTTTAAGTATATTGACTTAAAACACTTTTAGATTTTTTTTTTTATTGATTTGGTGGAACCAGGGATTTCACTGCAATTATTTTGTTTTATTAGTTTCCTGCAATGAATTTTTCATAAAGAAAATTTTTAATCTAACTCTGGGGGGAGAGGCAGGACCTATCTATACCCAAACCCCCAGTATAAATGGAATGATCATCCATGGAAAAGAGAATTATTTTATTCTAAAAATGTCAGAGCAGTAAATTTTGACATTAGTGAATTAGTATTTCCACCCATATGTTTCTCTCCAACAACATTCTGGTATGCTGGCATTCACAGCCCATTCTGTTTATGATGTGATCAGAGGCTGAGCAAATATGCTTCCTTCAAAGTGTCACTGCCTGGATTCTTTCCAGGTTCAGTGGTTCCAGCAGAGAAGCAGGCCCTACAGGGACCCTGAGTAGGGCTGCAGCTGAGTGCCAAGCCTTTGCCCAAAGGAGAGTGAAGCGTTCTTTTGATCCAATTTCTGCATGAACTTAGAAGAAAATGGACATGTGATTGACTTAGTGGGTTTCCTGTCATCCACTATGGGATTCGCCTTCATGTCGTTTCCTAAATCTTTGATGTAGATAACACAGGGTAGTTTCAATCTGTGGTTTTGCAAATGGATTTTGAAACTTGATTTCTAATGGCAAAATGAAGCCATGTAGCAGGAAACAATGAATCCATTTCACATGCTCATTTTTGTTTTGAGAAAATGAAATGTTTCATTTGTACAAACAGCAATTTGGGCTGCTTCTTCACATGCTTTTGAATGCATTTGTGTTGAAATTTGTTTAAGGTACTGATAAAAAGTTGTTTGAAACGAGGGTAAGTCAAAGAATCACATCCAAAAGGGCGAGGCAGTGCTAACAGCCTATCAGGAGCTCAAATAAATGACAGCTCTGAAAGCAAACACAGAGCTGCCAATATTATCTGGGGAGTGAGCCAAGAAGCCAGATGCTACCAAAAAAATTATCCTCTGCTGTTTGGCATTTTGGGGTCTCATGGGTGCCATGGAAAGACAAAAGGATCCAGTGCATATTATAAAACAATATGGTAGACCTCAAATGCCCCTGCTATTCTTGAGGACAACTTCATGCTGAACAGGTGTTAAAAAAACTCCACAAATTATCTGTTAGAACATGGAAAGCATGTGAAAAATAAAAGCAATTCTCAAATTCATCTTCTTTCTTATATTATATTAGGGAATCAGAGAAGTTCAGATGTAGGTCAGGATTCTGAGGGGAGGAAGATCTAAGCTAGAAGCAGAATTTTACTAAATCCAGCCTCCAATACTTGCTTTTGAACGAAGTTGCTCCTGCATCAGATAAATTTTAAAGACAGACAATTACATAGCAAAAATCCTGCAAATGAAAACAAATCTAATAAATTTTATTTACTTTTTATTTAGTGGTAAGTCATAAGACCTGGACTAGATATTATTTTAGTCAAAGATTCATAAGATTGATTTTGATATGTGTTATTTATCAGGGGTTTTTTAAAATTTTCTTCTCCCTTCATTTTAATAATACATTCCCTTGATTGTAATAATACATTTATTCTGCTTAATATTCAATTGCATTAGTAACTGTAATAGATAAATTTCCTATGTTTTTTCTCTAAATACTTGTTTCCTTAAAATTAATATCAATGTACACATAAAGTGCTGATGCATTATATATTAGGGGTGATTTTTTTCAGAAGTATTAGCAGAATTTACAAAAGAACTGTTTTAAAAGTTCTTTAAATTTATTCTGCTTTTGTGGATAAAAAGTGGAATAGAAGAATATAATCTATAGAAAATTATCATAAATATCTAAGATTATTGACACTATGCTGGAAGAACACCTAGAAGGTATGAACCAGTACAGATAAAAATGAATTCCTGAGTCTGCATTTTATTTTAAAATATCTTACAAGACAATGCCTCCTAGTGTCATACTTTCTCTTGAGAGGGCTAATGGAATTTTTCCAATGGTTTTGTCTAAAGATTATTATTGTGATAGCTCATTTTCATTTCACTACATTATTTGAGGAGTACAAAGATAATTTTAATAGCCTTTTAGAAATTTCTGTATAGTATTCATTCTTTAAACACAGGGAAGTTCTTTGAATTTTAGATAGATGATGAACAGAATTGAGGACAACCGGAAACAGGGAATGGGAGGGCAAATAGTGCCATTACTTGCTATGTGACACAAAAAACACATTTCCAAAGACAAACATTCTCTTAGCAAACTGTGCTTCCTAGACTACTACCAGATTCCTCTGAACACCAAGACTAGAGTGCAGACAATATTTCCAGTTGCCACATGTAAGGCATTGAAAGGAGTAGTGATGTTTTGAAGGAGAAAGGCCTTACTTTTCAGCAAGGAAAATCTCCCTCACCTACACAAGAATTAGTAAGTGTGGTTTGTTTACAGTAAAATCACATCTTGAATAATGCTGCATTTTAAACTTATGCCAATTCTCTGATACATAGGAAACACTTTAGAATGTTTATTAATTCTCAATGCATTCATTATTTTTCTTCAGGGAGCAGTGTCCTAAATACCAGAGTGACTAGTTATTTCATTATCATGAACATCAACAGGGCTTTATTGAATTTTTACAATTTTAAAGCCTTATCCTCAGAGACCAGAAAAACTGTGGAAAGAAGTAAAACCTTAACACCCATTAGGTAAGAAGGGAAATTTTAATGTGTCAGTGTAATTTTCCATTTTTTCTATGTTGGTCATCTAAAATGGCTGAACTTAAATAATGCTGAGATCAATTTCAGTAGGGAGGTATGAATCCAGAAAGTGAGTTTATAAGTAGCAAGAAAAACTGGTACAGAAAGCTGTAGCACATCCCACTGTGAGTAATGACTTGTGAAAAATATGTTCAGTTACAGTTGAACATCAGCCAGTTACAATTTAAGTCTCTTTGTAGTTTCGGCATCTTTCCCTTCCTCATTGCATTCTCTTTGTCTTGAACGAAATTGTGTGATTTTGTGTTCCTGAACCACACAGTTTTGCAGTAACACAAAACCAAGCTCCAAGCATACATTTCAGTTCAAGCTACTGATATTGTTGAACTGGTGCTGGCACTGCTAAAATCTCCCCTTTAAATCCATGACAAAACCAGAGTCTGACTGCAGACACATCCTGGCAGCCTGCAGGTAAGGATGGTAGTATGGCAATAATGTGTCTACACTGGTTCATATAATGTCCCATTGTGTCTCAAAATAATGTACATCTGTGGCCAACAGAACTCATTTTGATTTCAATTTCTCCTAGACCTTTGAGAGAACAGAAGATGGCACACTGGTTGAAATTTTAGATTTTACACGTGTTGGATGTGTTATGTATGACACTTTATGCACCTGTAAAAGTGATTTTTACTGTCTTAGAGGTTGTCTTCTGATAAAAAGGTGCAATTCCAAAAGGATAAGACTTTATGTTTCTTTCCAAAATTTCTAAATCAAACACTTCAATCAAGAGCCTCCCTAAGTGTGCACACAGGAGTCAGTACCTATAAAAATCCACTGTGACACCAGAGTCACAAGGGGCAGCTACTCTGAATGAGTGAGGGAAAGGACCAAAACCAAGGGTGGTCTCACTCTTTTCCTCACAATAAGCCACTGACACAACAAAGAACAAAAAACTCCCAACAAAACCAAAACACCCCACTAGGAAACAACAACAGAAGTTTCTGAAAGATATAGGAGTATCTTTCCTTTGGAAGAAAGGAGAAACTTGGCTTGTTGTTTTTATCTTGAGAACAAGAGGGGAATATTTCCTCAGCTTTGATGGAGACCAAAGCCTTTCTAATAGAGTGATATTTCAAAGGGTGCACAGACATCTCCTGGTTTACCAAGATTTACAGATGACTATTTAATTCACATTTGGAAGTAGCAAGAGAAAAAAAATCCCAAAAAACCAGTATGAGTAAAGAAATTTCTTGCAAGTCCTAGAACAGGTATGGAATCAGTGCTTAACATTGCCTAGAATCTGATTTACAGCAACCTTGAGCCTTACAGCTAGCTGGAATGAGCAGACTGGAGAGAGACAAAGGCAGTGAGGACAGGAAGATTGAGCAGGGTGCAGAAATTCAAGTAAATAGGTAATCAAAAACATATTTATCTAATAGTGCAAAATCCGAGGAGATGGTTGCTGTTTAAGAATTTAGTTTAAGAGTGTCTTTGAAGAAGCACTGCTTTCCTAAACTGACTGTATATAAAAGACCTTGGCATTTTAATATTCTCTGAGATGGAAGTAAACACACAGGCTTATTTCAAGTTTTGAAGTGTTAGGAAAGTGTCTATGACCAACATGAGAAAACAGTTTCTTCATGCTTTTCTATGTTCAAAATATATTCTAATGTAAAAATCCAATAATTTAATTGCAGTAACAAACTCACTGATGTGTGTTTATCTTTCTTTTACACACAGGGATTTACTAAAAATCACCTTATGGAAAAGTAGTGGTATGTGCTAAAATCCAAACTCAATGGAGCACTACACATAAAAGTTATTAAAATCAAATGGTTCCTTTAAACTTTAAATTCAAACTCAGAGCAGCAGCTAATCCAAAAGGAAATTAAGTGAAATGCCCCTCTGGGAAATGGTTAAACTAGTGCACTTGGGAAAAGAGTTAAATGATGAATCAAACTAAGAACAATGAAATTCCTTGGCAAGTACACATTTTCACAGCATGTACACATGCCTGTGTGCACATATCCAAACATTAAACACTCAAATTGCTTAATTACTGTGAAGGAATACATTTCTAAAAATCATGTAAACACCTCTAGTCTCTTCTTTTTTATTGTCCTGTCCAAATTCAAAGACAAATAGCTCTTTTAAACTTTTTGCTTATTGATATTTTCTCATTGTACAAAATATAAATGTCAAACCTTTAACACAGCAATCATATTACCAATATATAATTCTGATTTATGTTTTCTAACCCCAAGGTCAAGTGTTAGGAAAAATCATCCTGCTTCTGACAACCTTTGTAGATCACACACTCAATCAAAGGCACTTTGGCAATTTATATGACATGATGATTAGCCAGTAGTTTCTCCATAAAATCTGAGAGCAAATCAAATCTTAACAATGTTCTTGTGAAGTTTTGTTCTCAAAGAGTGACAAACAGAAGGTGGATTTTTTCTATCCCCCATCACACCTGACTCTTCACCTGAGACCTTGTTTGATTTTCTCCAGAAAATCAGGCGCTCTAAAGAATTACTTCATCATTCAAACAATTTTCTCACTTATTTTTGTAGTCCAACAACATTACTTTTTACTTATGGTGTTGTTCTTCAGTGTGAATAAGTACCTCTCTAAATGCAGACTTCACTCCAAAAACACAGAGTTGTAATCATATATGTTTTTGCTCTTTTAAGTCTGGATATTTAATAAATTAATCTAGGGTTTATTTGATCAAGAAATTATAAATTCATTATCCTTAAAAAAGATTTTAGTTACCCTATGGTCTTTTTATATAAAGTTATTGTGCTAGAAATTTTTCCAATGACTAAAGGAAGTGGGTGAATTTAAAGATTGATACATTTCTTCTTTAAGGGAACTTGTCAAATTCTAGCACTTGTAGAGTCCTGCAAAGTACATCTAATGCATCCAATAAAATCAGATCTCTACAATATGTTATTGAGTAATTAGTGCTTAAACCAGAAGTTCTGCCTCTTATTAGTCATCTTTATGCTCAGATTGCATAAGCTAAATTGATTGCTTAAGGATCCACAAATACCATAATCACAAGTTTTATGGTTTTATGTAGGATATTAGGAAAAAATTGCCTCATTGTCTTCAATGTAAAACAAGATTACTTTTCCCTAAGCAATGTGGTAGAAGGTACATAAAATCAAATATGTGAAATCATTGGTTGCCTAATGCCACTGTTCTCAGTGGAGATAATTGCTTCATTCAGTTCATAAATTCTCTTGCTTGTTTGCATTTGTAGCTCTCCCACTGAACCTCACTCCACTGATCTACTGTTAGATGTTGGTTCAGCTCTGTTATTTCTGATTGAAATATAGTAAATTGACAGCACTTAGAGAAGGATCCTATATCATTATGACTGGCTTTTGCATAGAGATCAATCAAGATCCAACTGGATTTCAGTAATTTATTTTATCTCTGATAACAACTTAATATTCTTTCACCCTTTCAGAGAGATTATCTGATTTCTCATTATGTCATAAATGAAATGCACTATGTCTTCCTACATCTATATATTTATTTCTCCTCAAGAGACAGAACATATTAATTCTGAGGGGAGTTTGGATAAAAATTGGAAAAATCAGTCATTTCTTCTTATTATTTGATTATATTGTGGCTGTATTTGAGAAGCCCCAACCATATAACTGATACAACAGTAGAATTTACAGAAAGAAGTTGGAACATGTTACATACATAGAATTATGATTATCAGCCCTAACATTTATTTAATCTTTACCTGCTCCAGCAACAGGAGTAACTCTTATTTTGTAATCAGTCAACTATAAATATTAATTTTTTTACATCAGAATGATTAATATTAATTTATACTTTGAATTAATTTTTCTTTGGCTTACTAGTAACAAAAAATATCTATCAGCTACTCAGAATTTTGGAGGCTACTTGTAAGCTCAATTATATTACTTCTATGCTGCTGCTGTAATTTTCATGCCCATATAAGAATTTGTGTATTAGAAAAGGGTTTATTTGCTTTCACTAAGCCTTGTATTTGTGAACTTTTCAGAAGCTTGACAAATAATCTCATTTGCCTTTTTGTGATCAAGCTGTCATCAAAATAATGTTTATTACTAATTTATTTTTTATTTATTGAATCAATTGAACTGTTTACAGCTTATGCTAACATCCATATATCAAAACCTCTTATTGAGCTACAACAAAAATACTCCTCAGTAATCTCCTTTTATGCTGGGTTTATATTGGTTTCAGTAAACTTCACCTTTTTTTCACAGTTGTAGAACATACATGTATCAATTTTTTTACTTTTGAGAGCAGTATACATTGGAAAAACGCTTTAAATTTCACCATCTCTGTGTCACAAAGAACTGCTCAGATCATTTGATTCACAATGGAATAAAATGGTCATAGTAGTTCCTCTTTGATCTTTTGATATTCTTGATTTCTTTTCAAGGAAATAAAAGAGTAGAACACTTTAGGAACATGAATAGAATACAACTTGAAATATAAATGGTTAGCTTTCACATCTCTCTTCTAAATAAATTACATTTGGAGATCTTTCTCCATAGTAGGAGGATGCAAAATCATTAAAAACCTGTTCAGCCAAGTTCTGCAGTCTAGTGAACAGTTGTCACAATAAACATCAACATAGTACCTTATTATTTTATAGTACCTTGTAGTTTTCTTTAAATTATTTTGTCTTCCAACATGTTTTCTTCTCCCAAATTGCTCATTTTACCTCACTAGACCAATTATACAATTTCATATTTGTAGATTTTAGAGTTTCAGGGATGCTGTTATCCCTGCATCACTTTCCATAATTTCATTTGTATTAATTCAATATAGTTGTTCTTACTTTTCTTCATTTCCCATTTGATAAATGGTGATATTCAACCAAACTGCAGAGCTCATCATTCACAGGCATAGCTCTTGAGAAGGGCTTCATCAAAGTCAAGTATCTAGTCCAATGTATCAAAAGTGTAGGCATTCGTGATTTTTCTTGTAAATTTTCTCTGCTGCTCTATGACACAAACTGGCCTGCCCTATGGAAGCACAAGAAGCAGCAGTTTCTTAAACAGTGCTGTTTCCCCAAGCTTGTAATAAGCTCAAAGAATGAGGCTGGATGTCTTTCTAAACAAAATTTTCCTTGCATTACTCAAGAATCTACCCTAATTTGAAAAACAACAAATCTTGAACTTGTGGGATGATTTCCAACAGAAGAGGTTTATATTTTTGCTGTTTAAATGGAAATATTTTGTTGCTAATATTAATTTGAATCCAATGTTTCTCTATATCAAGTTCAAACAAGATAAGAAAAAAAAAAACAAATAGAAAAACTGAATGAGATATGCTAATTTGGATGACACACAAATATTGTATTTCATTTAAGCTGTTGTGGTTTTCTTTTTACTTATAATATTTCAGGGTTTGTTTTGGTCTGATTTGTGCATGTGTGTGTGTTGGAGGGCAGGAGGTGTGTTGTTTGGAGTTTTTTTCCCAATTAAAGAAAATAATATTGCTTCGGTTTTTGTTTTATATTTTCAATTCTTATGGAACTAAAGCCCTAATTATTTAAACATCTCCATATCAGTTTCTTTATCTTTACTTCAATTTAGATTGTTGTTATGTGGAATGAAACTAAAAGTTCTGACATAAAGTGCTTCTACTGTTTTGCAGCTTAGAGGATGATTCTTCACTTGATGGGTACTCATCCAGCATTCATCACAGACCATTTTTTTGATTTTGATTAACTCTTATATGATCATAGACACTAATGATTCTTAATTTCCTGTATCTAGCATTCTTCCTTTGATTTAATGTACATTTTCATTTCTTTTTTTCTAATCTAACTTTATAAATTTGCAAAACAAATATCCAAGATAGAGTTTTGGGAAAGAGACAAAAATTAAAAACAATATCCATAATTTTTAATAATCCAAACTGTAATATAGACTGGTAATCTCACAGAATCTCTCTTCTGGAAAAGGTAAAGGAGGTTTTACTAAATTCTTCTGAGAGTAGCAGTGACATGCAGTCAAGAAATGAGAGTAGCTCCATTAGAGGTGGCTCCTTTTAAAAATAAGTGCAGCAGGTAATTGAATGTACTCCAGCTTTTCTTTCTTTACAGCGCCATCTTCAGAGTAATATATCACCTCAGCAGCAGTACCTTGTGATGATGTATTACTCAGATACATCATCAGCCTGAACAGTGTTTCAAATGATTTATAGACCTGGTAAATCATTAAAGTGAGGCACACTGATGTATTATTCAAAGATGGCACCATATGGGTAAGAAGCTTTCAAATGTCTAGTCAACACAATAACAGAACACAGCATAAAGCACAAACAAATTCATGCCATGCAGAAGGCCACTGCCCTGAGCTTGCAAAAGAAGGTTAATACCAACTGAGCTCCAACAATGATACAGAGTTCTGCTCCTCTGCTCTCATGAACAGTGACAGGACAAATGGAAATGGCCTCAAGCCGTGCCAGGGTAGGTTCGAGTTGGACATCAGGAGGAATTTCCTCACTGTAAGAGTGGTTAAGTATTGGAAGTCATCATCCCTAAACATGTCAAAAAGTGACTGGACATGGCACTTGGTGTTATGGTTTAGTTGACAGTGTTGGTGTTTGTTCAAAGGTTGTGCTTTAATGATTCTATGATTCTGTGTATCTGAACTCCACTGGATCGTACAGGACATACTTTGAAATAAGACAGATCCACTTGAGAAGCCTCCCACGTGGAATAATGGGCAATGGGATCCTCATACCCACCCTTACTAAGCTTTGTGTAGGGAGATGTGCACTTACCTCAATGCCAACACATCTTCAACACCCACCTTCCACACAAGGAAAAGAAGCATGTTTGTCTTCATGCACAGCTGTAGGTGGGCAGAAGTGTGTGAGGAGCACAATAATGAGCTGTGTTCTGTTGATTTTGAACATAGTTTGGGTCATTCTTTAAAATGGAAGCAGAATCAGTGCACTAAAAATTTTCTCACCCCTGCTTGTGGTTACAGGAGCAGGCCAAAGCCTTTCAGCAAATAGCACAATATAAGAGTTTGTGAAATGAGTTTTGACCCTAAGAATTTGACAGTAGCTGGAAAAACTGGAACTTTAGTAACACATTTTATAGCTTTTTATTTCTTGCTATTGTAAATTACTTCCTACCCTACAATAGGCAGAAAATACAGCTCTGGTTCTCTTACAAAAAATGCTCTCAAGGAAAGAAAAATGAGGAAGCTTGGTATGACTAACACTGACATTTTAGTTACACTTGAATGTAGCAGTTTCTCTATACACAGAAATGCCCTATTAGGTGTTTCACAGCTTCTCTTCTTCACTATCTATCTATATTCTGTGGAAATATTTATTTCTGATGTGAGCAGGCCTATTTCCTTCCAATCCTCCAACTTGACCTTGAAATTTTCTTTCAAGTAGCTTGTTGCACTTTAACAATGGTCCAGCACTGTGTAAAGGCAGTAGAAAAGAGCAAGCCAACCTTTTATGCACATGTATCTTAAACTTCACAATGAGGGTTTGTGCAATATTTCTGCAACAAAGACAATAATTAAAAGCAAAAAGGATTGAGTTCAAATGTTTTCAATGCCAAAACCCCCACTGGACTAAGGTCAAAAGTTGATGGGAAAGACACTTCTAGTCCACTAAAAGATAATCACAAAAACAACTTTCTTTGAGACATCCAGCTGTAGGGCTCCACATTTTTAACACACAACCACAGCAAAAGAAACCCAGTAAGTTTTTGGGGTCTGTTTTGACGTTTAGATTATGAGAAAAGGAGGTGCCTTTCTAGTTTTGATTATATTCATGAATAATGTGAATTTTTTCAGTTTAGCTTCTCTTTTGTCCTTTCTATGATGGCACCTTTTAAAATCAATTGATTAGTGATATTGTG
The DNA here is from genome assembly GCA_013398075.1 of Notiomystis cincta. Taxonomy (NCBI): domain Eukaryota; kingdom Metazoa; phylum Chordata; class Aves; order Passeriformes; family Notiomystidae; genus Notiomystis; species Notiomystis cincta. The sequence continues at coordinate 81,390 of VZRX01002544.1, read as the reverse complement.
TACCTCCATTTAAACAAATGTGCTTGTCCAAGTATGTGCATTTTGTGTAAAAAAGTCTAAATACATCTTCAACACACCAGAATCTTTGAGTGTGTGCTGCATCATACATGAATATCTGTCTAGGAAATTTGGGCAAGGAATAAAGAAATCTTAATATATTTGGTAGGACAAATCCATGGTTTCAATATGGGGTTCTACAGGTAAGTTCTCAGATTGAAAGGAGGAAAAAGTAGAAAAAGAGCTTGATAATATGGGTTTCAACCACCTGAGCAAACAGTGAATGCAAGAGTCTTCTAATGTAATAAAAAATTCCCACTCAAGTTTTAACTGTGCCAGATGTCCAATTTCAAGAAGCCAGATAATTTAGCATTTGTTGATATTCATGATTTCTTTCAGGAAAGACAATTTTTTCCCATGAGAGCTGTTTTCTGAAGCTGCTCTAATTTCTGGTGATATTTCTTATCTCACCCTCAAACTCCCAGCTTGTTTAAAATTCCATCAATTTATCTGTGTGAGATAATATCCAAAGACTTTTAAGCACCCCTTAGTATGACTAATTTATCAAATATGTTACTGTAGGAAAATTTGGCTTATATTTAATCATATAGAGTTATTGTAAGGAAAAAAATATCTTTCTATTGAGCCTTTTACTCCTGACATGTAGGACATGTGGAAAAACATAAATCTTATGGGAAATAATTGAAGTGTATCTAGTTTATGCCCTGAACATGAACAACTCTATTAAGAGTCCTATTTTGGTGTAGAAAGAAAAGTGAAATAAAGACATAACCTGATATCCATCTATAATTTTCCTATTTTGTTTGAGTTTGGATCAAAATAATTTGATCCTTCTAGTCACAGCACAGCAGGACTAACCCGATTTTCTTAAAATCTAACAGTTTTATTTACTTTGCAATAGCAGCACCTTTCAGGACCATTACATTGATATTGTGTCATTACGTAACTAACAATGCCTTAAACTATATTGATCCCTGACCAATAATTGGTTTTTTCTGGAGTTACTCACATTCTGAGTTATAAAATCTGATTTGTTATAAACACTGAGACTCTTTAAAAAATCTATAAGCATATAGATATGTGTTTATATATAAGTAGAACTTTAATCTCAACATCTATCATGTTCATATATCTTTTACAGACCTAATGGAAATAAAACTATTATATTTCTACATCAGAAGATTCCCTGTCTTCTGCAGATACTCAGAGATAAAGGAGGTGAACTCATATAATTTCTATAAACTTTTAAAGGGGACTCTGAAAATATCACTTTATCTTTAATTGGTTTATTTAGTTTAATACTTTTAGGGCAATAATAGACTGTAATGGTGCACAGGAGCTCTGTTCTACTGAAGATTAAGAGGCAAGAATGTAGAAGATTAAAATCAGAAAAAGTAGTTGGAATGATATTGAAAGAAAAGTCAGGAGTTAAAATTGTGAAGTACAAGGAAGAAAAAGTTGCATTTAGCAAATGACCAAAGTGTCATGAAAAGAATGGCTTTATAAGATGTCTAATAGTTGGAGGGAAACTGCAGGAAGAACTTATCCTTTCCTGAACCAAAAGAACAGAAATGCCTGATGTTTTCCTGCTTTACAGTTCCCTGAAATGGAAAGAGATCATTTATTAATAGAAACATCAGAGAGCAGGAATCTTAGCCTAGAATAAATTGCTGTGTGTTTGATGATTTCAGATTTCTCATATTCTGAGGTGTTTACAAGGCTCTCAGGGCATTTAACAATTATTTCATAGAATCATAGAATATCTCAAGTTGAAAGGGACCCATAAAGATCATCAAATCCAACTCTCAGCTCCTTGTAGGGCTACCTAAAACTAAACACTCTTTGTTAAGTCTTGCCCTTGAGACCTTTTACCACCTTTCTCACCATCCAGCCTCTTGTCCTCTCATTTGTATGTATCACCCATATTACCTTATCTGAGTTGGAGAATTCAGCACTTGCTGTTAAATTTCTAAACACATACAACTGGCACTGTAACAGTTGAAGGAACAGTCAAATACAGTCTACTGTTGAAGAGACTAAAAATGGTACCTTAGAATTTCAGACTGAAACAGCCTAAGAGTAACTCTTTCAATATAAATGGCTGGCTATCTCATGGCACATATTGCTATGAATGTAAAGAGAGCAGAAGACATGAGTAATAGCCAATGTGGACTCCTCAGGAAGAAGTCATATTGATTAAATTGGACTAATTTTTATTCCTGGTAAGAATCATGAAGCAGCAGTTATATATCTTGGTTTGAGTAAGAGCTGGTTTATCTAGAAGGAAATATTTTTATGGCATTCTGATAGCTAAGTGGACAAGACAGCCTAGACTGAACTTTACTTAGATGGGGAAGAAACATGTAGAAAACAGCACTCACAGAGTCCTCTGGAACAGTCACTCAGTAAGTTCCTGAAAGGCCATGTGCATGTTTCATGTTATTCAACACTTACATCTGTAGTGTGTGCACATTGCCTCATTATTTGCACTGTGAGAAGAGCATTAAGCTGAGAGAGGAACAAATATATTTGAGAACAGGACTGGATTTAAAGTTTTACAAAAAGTAAGATGAACCTGAAGAAAACAGGTAAGAAATTCCACTAGCAAAATATAACCTGGTTACACATCTTTTGTGTATTGCACATGTGTGTATTGCAGCATGCAGGTGTTATAGGGAATCACAGGCAGAGCACCACTCAAACCATCACACAGTTCTGTGAAGGAGTGGGCATAAAGCCTTTCTAACTCTCCAAAAGCACAGTTTTCATTTGGAGGTTTAGAAGTCCAGGGTCTCAAGCCCCTAGATTGAAAGCGAGGACTGGTGTTATTTGCCAGCATACAGAATAATTTATGATGAGCAATATCACAATTACTCCAAATATACAGCAGATTTGAAGATAAACAATTTCATGAGTACTGTCTACCAAGTATCAGCTGCAGCCATGGTCTTCTGTACTCTGACAGCAACCTGCTCTGTAAGACACAGAAAGCAATCCTTGAACTCAAAGGGCTCAGCTGGAGTACTTGCATTCAAATTTTGGCAGTAAGTCTTGTGACCATTTGAAAAGAAACAAAAGAATTAGTGGAGGAACAGAAATATTCAGAATGTCAGAAAGAATCATGTAAAAAGAAAATGTTAAGGGCTTGGAGTTTATTCAAGAGAGAACAACACTGACAGGAGACAAGAGTCTTAAAATAAGTGATTTTTGAAAAGACATTGTCTGCTATGCATAGAACAAGACTTAATGGGCTTAAATGTTATCAAGGGAGATTTAAGTTATACATTAAAAAAAAATCCTAATGGGGAGAACAGATAAGCAGTAAAATAGGTTGCCTAGGGAGATTTTAGAATCTCTATCATTACCCAAATAATTATTGGGAATAATTTAAATATGGTTGATCCTACCCTGCAGCAAGTTAACAGATGAAATGCTCTCTCCAGGTCCCATCTCATATTTTCTATGAGTCTGTGCTTCTCTCTACACCCCACAACGTGTACATTGCACATTTTATGTCTGTCATACCATAATTCTTGAATTTCTACCCTGCTACCAGCTTTATTTATCTTTTTTTGCACTGCATGGCTTTCCAAAAAAATTAAATCCATTAGTAAAAAAAAAATAATTTATAAAGTAAAACAAAAAAGAAGAGGATAAAGAATAACAGTCTGTCAAAAGGACAAATCACAAGTACTTCCATAGGTTATCTCTACAAGACTTTGGAGTCATTCCAGGAATTAATTTTATTTCATTTTCAGTTTAAAAATTAAATCATATTATTACTTACTATAGTTTGTAAAGTGTAAAGAAAGAGATATTTGCAATACACAGATTTTTTTTCTTATTTACACATTAAATATATCAAAACCTACAGGGAAATGCACATGGTTTTGTTTACTTCCCTGTTAACTATTACTGTGAAGGGTGCATTATATTTATGCAACTTTAAGAAGACCAGTTCTACCTAAATTCTCAGTCAAGAGCCTTAGTGAATTGCATTTTCCATATCTCCTGAATTTATTACATTTCTAGTGTGATATTTCCTAATGTGCTAATGAACCCAGGCATGATATTTTCTATTGCTCATACATGAAACCAAAGTATAGATAGAAGAAAATGAGAAAAGATGAAACCCTATATTAAAACCACAAAGATTTTAGAGCCACATTATGAAACACCACATTTGCTTCTGGTCCTTTCCAGGTATTAATATGGGATATTGTACACAGATAGGTGGATGAAATAATAAAGAGAAGAGACAATTTCACTGAATTGTGAGAGAACATACAGGTTAGAAGGAAATCTGCCTTTAGGATTGTTGATGGAGACAGAGTTTTTATAAATTAGGGCTATTCATTTATTGCAAAAATTATGGTGAGCTAAATTTAAGGATTACTGGGATTACAAACATGACCTATAATGCAAATTAAAAAGTCTTTTAAGTTCTGTAATAATTCATAGTAAGTATTAATATATTATTTGAAAAGACTCATCCTAAATTAAGAATGTTTTAATGCACTTTGACATATTTTCTGCCAGATTATTACTTATGTTTTGCTTTTTTTCCATAAGATCAGTAAGATTTTTATCCTATTATGAAAAACTCTTCATTCTAGCCATGAGTAACTTCTTCTAGCAGAGACCTATTTAATTTGTCTGTAAAGTCACATTAATATCCTTAATGCTAATGCATAATATAAATTTAAAGTATAAATATCCATAATAATAAATAACTGAACAAACTCAGGACCTGATATAAAGCACACTGTAAATGGTTGGATAGCAAAAGGATTGCATGGGCAAAGGCCTGTACCTCAGAGGACAAAAATAAGGGGACAGTTTCACAATCCTGAAACTGAAATCAAATACTAAAACTGAAGAGGTAGACATTGAAGGAGAGATTGGTAGATTGAATTTTTGGGAAGCTGGGAAATACTTCCAGACCTGCACTGACCAGATGTCCTTCTTTATTTTTCACATGTGTAGTTCCAAGAAACTCTGCTACTCCATCCAGTCTATAACTAAATGGATTCCTATTCCCTTACAATGCACATAAAAACTTTTTTCTATTCATAAGACAGTTTTATGCATAAATAAATCTGAGCTTATCTTTTCTTTAATTCCAGCTTTGTCTCAGTAGCCTGGATATGACTCTATGAATCAGTAGTATTCTTCTGCACACCTTTCTTAAAAAAGATTAGGCTCCAATGACTCATTCCACTTTGAAATGTAAGCACCGTGGCAGGGATCATGGGGGTTCTTTGAAAGAGAAAATTTTCCTCTCTGGTCTACTTTGGTAGTTGAACCATATAACTTCTATGGTCTTGAAAGGATGATCCTGTGGTCAAGACAGAGACATGGTCCAAGGGCTTGCCAACTTGGGCAACATTTTATTTTATTGCTTTTTTATATTAGATGTCACAATAAAGATTTTCCTAATATGGGGTACAGAGAGGTTAGAAAGACATCACTGTTACCTCCAAAACTGCTGCTTTGGGGTCCTTGGGGAGGAAGGAATAATTTCTATGTATATTTGTATACATGGATATTTTTTCAGCATTTCTGGACCTATGTGTGCATGTCTCAGGATATGCTTTCATATTCGACTTTAAAAATCCATCATTATGCTCCTTCCTTGAAATAAACTTTAGTCAACAGAGGAACTTTGTTCATCTAACAGGTTACTCTCAGTTTACCTGACTTGATTTCTGAAAATGCCTTCCCTCTCTTACCTCACTGAGTGCTCTTTCTTTCTCCCCGACATGCATCTTTCACTCAAGCATAGATTGATTTTTTAGTAATGTGCCACAAGAAGCTCATTACCACTGAAGAGTGAGAGTTTTTATTTTATGGTCTCATGTTATGGCAAACTTTTCCCATTCCCATCTGCTCTCCTAAATTTTCTGACAAATTAATGTCTCTGCCAGAGAAAAGTTATTTACCTGATCTTTTGGTTAAGTAAGGTCTCGCTGAAGAGTTCACATTGTTTTGTCTCACAAAGAGTATTTCTCATGAAGTCTGGGTTGCTATTAATTACAGATTTACCTCTAGGTGTCTATGGAAACTTAAGGTCTGTTTAGAAAACCACGACTCTTTTGTATATCCCATAAGAGATTCTCTCTATGGAGTTTGAAAGGAGCTTCTGTACAAGACCTTTTATCCTCTTAGCCTTGGTAATATTCAGACATCTCTTTTCAGCAAGGTAACAATTTGGAAAAGCTCCTTCTTTTTTGAAATTATTTAGGAAAAACACAATGCACAGGGAAATGTGCATTTAGTCAGTTTGTAGTATTTCTTCTTTCAGGATAGAGAGTGACTAGCAAGGACAAACTTGATTCAGCTTGTGATTCAAATAAGGTACTAAACAACACTAAGGAATATGGCACAAATCCTGGACTCTCAGAAGTTACATAAAAAATATAACATTTCCCATAGCAGTGTGCTGTGATCACGTCTTCCAGAACTCATGTCTGCCATCAATGAAACAGAGAACTTGAAGAAATATTCTGTCCTGCTCCTGGATTAACCACTTTTTTAGGTGTTTATTTAGGTGGAGAGTTTTTCTTTTCTTTTCTAGTAATCCTTTCATTCATAATTCTGACCTACTAAACATTCCCCAAAAGCTGGTCCAAAGGTTTAACAGAGTTTGTAAGGTAAAATTGAATCTCAGAGGTAGGAATTCAGTCTGCATCATTTTTGACTGGAATATGTTAATCTTTTGTGCATCTGATGAGAAAGAATAAAAACATATTGATAGCAAATTAAACTCCAAAAATACCAGATTAAAGGTTAATAACTAGTGGTTTCAAAATTAGTCCAAAAGATAACATACCTAAGCAGTGGAGTGAAAATCAGTAAAGCATTACAGATTCACTTTGTGTAAACTCTACCAACATTCTGTGTCTGCAGATTAAGGAATGTTTAACCAAGATGAGTCACAGTGACTCTCTTATGGAAGTCAAAATGACAGTCAGATTTCTACCAAATTCATTCATTATGATCAGTAAATGATTAGCTAATGAATTTGGTGTTGAGGATCCCTTTCAATTATAGTAAATCCATAGGGAAATATCCAAGTAAAGCCTTGTAAAGATTTTACTCAAAATGCAAACCAAATGAAAAAGACTAAGCAGGCTAAGCAGACTAAATGCATTGGCAGTTCCTTGAGAGGCAGGTCTAGATATAACAAAAGGAAGAGGAAAGTCTTTGGAGTTATTGGTACATAAACAACAGAATAGGATAACCTTTCTTTATGAAAAGTGAAAGGGGAGAGAAAGTGAGCAGCTGATCCATTTTGATTACAAGATATGAAGAAGTATCAAATCAGCTGTAAGCCTTGGCTTTAGCAAAGATTAAATATAAGTAAAAGATCTGTGACCTGGCTCTCAAAGGTCAGAGTTTAACGCTGGAAATCCAGCAAGATTATGCATTAAGGAGCTCAATAGCTGTGTTTGTTCAGGTTGGCTGACAGAAATGGAGGTGAAGAATTCCATTTCTTTCTTCAGTACTGCTGTCAGGACTAGAAATCAGGACTTCCCTTAAAAATGAGACTATAACAAACCATTTAGGTCAACCATTCACATCTGTCAGTCTATGATAAGGAATTTCCTGAATAAGCAAACTAACAAGCAGTTTTGATAGGCTCACTCAAGAAAACACAGAACAGACTAAGCTCACACTAAATGCCTAAGACAAAGGGAAAATATGTTCCTCAGAAATTAAAAAAAAACTAAAACCCATAAAATTTGCATTAATGGTGAAAAATAAAACCCATAAAATTTGCATTAATGGTGATGTGACCTTGCCCAAACACACACAATGGAGAAGCCTGAAAATAAGTGGTTAAGCCTTCCATTCCTGTCTGTGCATCAACCTTACAGGATCATGATTAGATCTTCCTTCAGTGAAAATTGCTTATATATCACTACTGACCAAACCGATTCAGGGTTCAGTGGAAACAATGGTGATGGAAGTCTTTACACTCAAAAACTAGTGATTATTCAGAAGTAAACAAAACAAACAAACAAAAAGACAAAAGCTACATCATGGTAAATTTACCTTTTTTTTCAAATTTAGAATACAAATATTTTGTTTAAAGGAAAATAAGGAAAATAAACACACCATATAGTAAAATATGTTAATATTTCTGACAATCAGACTATGATTTTCCAGTATGCAGATATAAGAATATTACCTATCCATAAATTTTGAAATGTCATCTTGAGGAATATTTTTAATTATTTGCTTTCTTTATTTGTTTTTTTTTTCCTTAGGAGCACAGGACTTGAAAGAACATCAAAAGTAGTAGCCACTTCATCATAAGTGAAGAATGCTCCCTAATAAAACTAGAGAGATTGTTTTTTCCCATTGCTTCAGGTTCTAGCAGAGTTAGAATATCATTGTTCTGTTTATTCTAATCCTTCTCTTACTCTTTGGTTAAATTTTATTCAATATTTACTTGTACCAGTTGTTATTGTACCTGTACCATTATCAGAATATACTTCTGGGGGAAAAAAAAACCAACAGGGTTTAACAAAAGAAAAAATTGTATTCAGTATTTTAAAACATATTTAGAATAAAGATCAAATATTCTGGAGATGAAGGTCAATTAGGAAAGGTAAAAGGACCATATGAAGGCCTGAAAGAAAACCTTAAGGAAGAGAAGGTGTCCCTAATGTTTAGCTAAGTGACATTGAATGGTGAAATTTAGGCTTCTGTAGGCTGCTTTTCACAAGCAAGGTGGTTGTTTTTTAAATTCTCAATTTATTCTTTATTTTATTCAAGCAAATAATTACAGCTTCCACCCTAACTTTCCATGTTAGACACAAGCAAGTCTCCCAACCTTCGTTGTTTTCTGCCTGAGAAGCTCAAACAATAATGTGAGACCCAACAGCACAGCTCATCCATTGCAGGAGTCTCAGACGACCGTGCTGATGGCTGTGGCATTTCTTGGACTGAAATTCATTACACTGTCACAACAGTTCAATAAATCAAAAGAAACATGTATACCCCAAAGGGTAGAGAGGTTCTTTTGAATACTGTTCCCACCATACTCTCTGCATTAGAGCCAAAGGTCAAGTTTTCCTCCCCCTCCCCCAGACTCAAATGGTAAAACTCGTGGTGCCATTTGAAATGAGGAATGGGAAGCTACAAGCTGTGAGAATGGAGCAGGACACCATGCAAACAGACTTAGAGGGCACAAGGAAAAGGATTTTGAGATACTTTAGCTGTGGAAAAGCTGCAGCTGAAAATAGAGGCAACTTTGTGACTCACTATATAGAGCAGTAAGCTCACCAGTGTCCCTGGACTTTACAGTGGATCCAGATTCATGGAAGTCCACAAAAAGCTTTTCCTGGAAACTATTTTTCAAGATTGATATCATGCTTCATCTATAAGGAAACCCAGAGCTGTTAAGTTGCCAAAAATGCAAAGGGTATTTAGATCTTTAGGGACTAGGGTATCCTCGGACTTTCTTCTCTGCATTTCAAATCTCCAGAAATGCTTTAATCCAAAACATAAATAAAGGAAATTAAGCAGAGATGACTAAACCTTCTGAAGTAGTCGAATGAAGTTTGTAGAATGTAATATATTTTGATCATAGTAATTTCAAAAGCTGAAACTTTGAGTCTCTTTTTGACATAAAATCTAAAATATCTGAATCCGGTCGAATATGCCGGAATATTCTATCAGCTTGGCACAGATAAGAATATGTAAAATGCAGAGAATCCTTGGGATGTTGGGTCATGGACATTGCAAAAGATTTTGCAGATTCAGCCCAGAAAGATCTCTCAGAGGCTTTAGTTGCCTAGGTACAGCAATCATCTGTATGAATATGCAGACTGAAATTTTCAGGGATCTAGTAGTTCTTGAGATTTAGACAGATTTTTAAGGTAACTGGATGGTTCTTTCTTTACAGGTTCTATCAAGTATATTTTACCAAAAAAAGATGGAAGAGTTTCCTAACTACAGACTTGTGTGACTTATACTGACATAATTTGTTTAGTCCTGTATTTGGAAATAATTGACCTATTGCAGAGCTTTAAAAAAGAAGAGAAAAAAATAAGCCTGAGGCAAACACCTGCTGCAAAAAATTTCAACACACAGGAGCAAAACTTGACAAGGATACAAGCAACTTAATACAGGATATTTAATGGGAAGTATCAGTCAAGTTTAATTGTATGTGTTGCTATCAACTCCAACAGTATTCCACTCTGTTTTTCAGTTACATATTTTTTTCCTGCATTTATCTAGAATGATCATATAGGATGCATCATATTTCAATATTCTCAAAGAAGAGGGTTGATGTGTGAGGGCAAATGTCTCTGTATTTCCCCAAACTGAAAGATCTAATTTTGACTTGCTCAGTCTCTTGACTCTCTTCTCATTTGACACTTAAAACTGGTCTGAAATGTATATAACCCTTAATGGAAGAATTAAAATACTTCTCTGAACTTTTCTGCAGGGCATGAAGCAGAACCCTATTGTGTCCAACACACATATTGTGTTAGACCCGCTTTATATTGGCTAGTACAACTAATAAAACAAATTAACAAATTTCAGCTACTTATCTTAACCATGCCTTTAGGAGAAATGCAGGACTTTGTGACTGCTGTTGTTGAACCTCATGAGATTTCTGTTCCCTTATCTCTTCAGCATGTTAAAGTCTTCCATGCACACAAGCAAAGCAAGACAAGGAATTCATTCACTGCTTCCCACGGGCACGCAGGGGTTGAGCCATCCCTGGGAGAGTAAGGCCCCATCACATAAAACAAGTACTTGGGAAGACAAACACCATCACTCCAAAGTCTCCCCTTCCTCCTTCTTCCCCCCACTTTGTATACTGAGCATGATGTCACGTGGTCTGGAATATCCCTTTGGTCCATTTGGGTCACCTGTCCTGGCTGTGTCTCCTCCCATGCATCCCCCAGTCCCATCACCAGCAGGGCACTACAAAAAAGCAAAAAAGACCTTAACTTTTATAAGCCCTGCTCAACAATAACTAAAATATCTCTATATTAATAACTTTGTGTTCAGTAGAAATCCAAAACACAGCCCCATACCAGCCACAGTGGAGAAAATTAACTTTACCCCAACCCAAACCAGCAAGCACACTATTATGAATAAACTCCTGTAGATACCCACTCCTCAGCTACCTGGAGACACTGTTGGAATAGAGAAATAGATTTCCCTCCATAGATTTAGCCTGACCTATGCATGTGTTTGCTACTTGCCAACTTGTTCATGACTAGGTTATCTGATGTACAGTAGTTTTTCTTGTATGCCATTAAAAACTGTAACACTTAAGGTAATATCCATCTTTCTTTTGCAAAGGATTAAGGAATTGTATAGGATCTAAACCACTGTAGTATTACTATATTTAACATTCTTCTCCATATTTTCTTCAAGGCTGAATCTAGAATTGAAATGTCTGATTAAAAAATAAACAACAACGAAATAAAACATTAAAAAATCATTGGAACGTACTAACATACTCTGTTTTGAAACTCATAATTAGATGCTTCTGTGCATATTATCTGTTTCTCCATCATTGCTTGCAGTCAAAATTATGTTGATTTTCTCTGTATACATTTGTCTGGAAACTCTAATTATGCTCTACCATATTACCTTTGGGGAAAGCATAAATCATCTGCATCATATTATGCATTGGAATTATGCTGCTAACTTGGTTATTTAAGAGGACTCAGGACAGCCCTTACTTTAGTGCCTCTTAAAACATAACTTAAGTGTAACAAATTTTGAGTTTCTAGGAATTTTTATGACATCATCACAATTTGTAATGATGTGATTATTCATCATATGCTAGAGTCATAATTACATTCTAATTATGCAAGGAGAAGTATTTATACTAAAACAGGCAATTAGGTGTAATTACACTAATGATGTAAATATGCAAGAATTAACTGAAAGTGATTTGAAAAGGAACTAGGGAAATGTATACAAATAAAACATTTGATGTTTAAAAAAAAGTAAACCTCTTTGTTAGATGCTAAATCTTAATTATGTATTGGGAACATCATGCAAGGAGATGCCCCAAGGTCATTTTCCCCCCACAGAGCTCTTGCTAAATGTTGCTATTCTCTATCTCTTAAGGAGAGTGAGAGATTACTTGGGTTTTATTTGGGTTTTATTCTAGATCTTTTGAGAGATGGACAATCTCCTATAAATGCTCTCCAAAAGAAGTGTCTGTGGCTATCTATGTGATTAGTTATTATATAGTGTAATTATACTCATGTATTTCATATTTCCTCCTACCCCCAAAAAAAATAGAATTATTGCATAAAACAAATGGAATGGTACCTGGAATGTAAATTCTTTCTTTGTCAATATTTACTTTCTGGTCTGACCACTTTCTTATTCTGACATCCCTATCTTATTCCCTTCTTTCCTTGTTTGCCACAGGACACTAGCTAAATCAAAATTATGTTTTAAAAAAATCCTGGCCTTACCTGCCTCACCCTGCAATTACCACATGATCTGTAGTAAACCTTGCAGAATTTGCTTCTACTTGATATTGTTTGGATTTACCTGAAAAATCACATATATTTTTAGCATAGGTTTATTTGTGTGAATCAGAGTTTAAACCAAATGTGTTTATGTGAAATGCTCATTAAGAAAGCAAATTAATTATTTCTTAATCATCATTAAAAGAGTCTATAAAAAAGCAAATTATTTCTGAAGAAATTTTTCAGTGTTTCACACCTATGAGCGAATTGTACATTTAGTGCACACATTGAGAAGTGTATAGCAGCTATATGTGTGTGAAAACATGGTGTGTGTGTGTATATGTAAATATATGTTTCATGCACATACACATGTCCCCTCAGAGAGTCCCTACTAAGCAAGTCAGCACTTTCACTCTTATTAAATATTAAAGTTGCTGATTTCAGGCAGAGATGTCCTGCAGAGAGATCTTGAGAAATTATAGAACAGGGCAATCACCAACCATAAAAATTTCAACAAGGGAAAGTGGCAGATTCTGCACCTGGGATGGGGCAACCCTGGATGTACAGACAGTCTGGGAATGAGGTCCTGGAGAGCAGTGCCACAGAAAGGGACCTGGGGGTCCTGGCTGACAGAAAGTTGAACATGAGCCCACAGTGCCCTGGCAGCCAGGAGGGCCAACCCTGTCCTAGGGGCATCAGGCACAGCATCAACAGCCGGGCAAGGGAGGGGATTGTCCTGCTCTGCTCTGCACTGGGGCTGCCTCACCTCGAGTGCTGGGGGAAGCTTTGGGTGCCACAATATAAAAAAAACATTAAATATTAGAGAGTGTCCAATACAGGAAGACAAAGATGGTGAAAGGCCTTGAGGGGTGACTGAGGTCACTTGGTCTGTTCAGCCTGGAGAAGAGGAGACTGAGGGGACACAGTTACATTGCAGTTACAACTTTCTTGTGAGGGGAAAAGAAGGGGCAGACACTGATCTCTTCTGTATAGTAACCAGTGACAGAGCCCCTGAAGTTGTATCTGAGGAGATTTAAGTTGGGTATCAGTAAAAGTTTCTTCACCTAGATGATGGCTGGACCCTGGAACAGGCTCCCCAGGGAACTGGTAACAACACCAGCCTGGCAGAGCTCAAGAAGAGTTAGGAGTGTTTGAACAATGCTCTCAGACACATGATGTGATTCTTAGTAATGTTCTGTGCAGGTCCAGCAGTTGGTATCAATGATAATTGTGTGGGTCCCTTCTAACTCAGCATATTCTGTGATTCTATCAATTGTCAAAACTCTTTTTTGGCTCACCAGAATGAAGGGATGATCCAGAAATACTTCTTACAAATATTCTTGTGGGAGAATATAATTTCTATTATTGTTTTGTGCTTTTTGTCAGCTATGGGCCCAATGAAATGTTATTAAATATTGTAAAATATTAGAAAGAAAAATATCTTCAAGATTTTTCATTTTTATTTAGTTCTAGTCACACAATAAGTTTATGAATTTGTGACATGATCATCAATTCAAAAGCACTTTTAAATCTTAGCATGAATCTTTATCAGTCATTACTCTAGAAAAGGGCAATTACATCTGTCTCTGAAAAGTGTAGCACTAAGAGAAATGATCTCTCAGCACAATTTTCAGATCATGACCTGGGCTGTCCTGACACAAAATTGAAAACTTATGCTGCTAGTCCAGGCCTGATCTCCTCTGCTGTCTATTTCTCAGACCTGAGAAACAAAAGATGCACTGTGGTAGATGGATGGCTGACCCTCTTCTGCACCTTTGTACTCTGCACTGCATCATTCTGCTTTACATCTTGTAGCTGTAATAAAACCTTTATTCCCACTAGGTACTTTGCTGAATCTCAAGGAAGCACAGGGAGGCTGCTGTCAAAGCTCTTGTCTAGTACTTAAAATAAAAGACTTTTTAAAGTGGTAAATTGATATGCACATAATGCAACAGCATCTGTTGCAAAAAGCACCTGAACTTGGGCTCAGCAAGAGTTGTTGAATATTAGAAGTCCAGTTCCTTATGGAAACTGTTTATTCATTGCCCATCTATGAGGCCTTTCCTCTCTACACACCTCTGAGCACAGCAATGAATTTCAGTGATTTGTGAAAATAGACAAGAAATTACAAAGCTAATTAAATTGTCTCAGAAGGTCTTTCAGCTGGGCTGATGCAGGACTCAAAACTCATCTCCCTACTGAAATACAGGCAGTAAACTTCTCTATAAGTAATTAGTCTCAGGACAAATACCTTGATGTTGCCTTTAACAATAAAAGAGAAAAGGAAGACTGAGTGGCAAGAAGCTCAAATCTATAGAAAGCCAGGATTCTTCAGTGCTTGTAGTCTTTCATTACTGCTCCTGAGTCATGTTATTGAACTTACTGTTGCCTATTACCATTTCCACAGGATTCTACAGTTTTAACTGTCAGATATGTAAACTTACATCTTCAAGGTAAGGTTGCAATTCCAGGACAACAATTTTTCTGCATACATAAAAATGTTGTAGCTAAGTCCACAGCTGAAACATTACAAACTGTTTGTGAAGAAATTTGTCTAATACTGAAAATACAAATAAGGGAATATACATCATGACAGGCAAACTGAATTCCCAAAACACATAGAAGTTTAAACTGATACAGAGAGGGGAGTTTTTTGTTTGTTTGGGGTTTTTTTCCATAGATAATGCCTTTTTTTTTTTTTTTTTGCTTTAAAAAGTGTGATTAGATAAAAGGTTCTTATCTACTTCTGCTTTACTAACTACCAGCAGTAAAATTATGTTTCTAAGAAGTCACTCCCTGGGAGAGAAAAAGAGCAAATATTTTCTAAAGAGTTCCTCTTATTCAAATCTCTTTAATTCAGGAATAATACTTAGCAGCAGAAAAATGAAAAGCAATTTTGATAACAGAAACTAAAGACAAAGAAAATTACTGCATAAATGTAAGTGAATTTGAGTAATACTTCTTATTTCAAATCTAAAAATGTTCTACCTCAAAGGTTTTCTTTTTCAAGGTATTATATAGCCAGATTATGGGGAGGAAAAGAATATTTGATAGGAAATCAAGGGCACATTGAAAAAGGAATCAAAAAAATTGCTGTATTTTGCCATAGGTGCTTTTTCTTCATGAAGTCAGTGGTGATGAAATTTGCATTTTAAAAAAATATGATGATTCAAACATTAAAGTTACTGTCGCATTTTTGAAGCAGCAGGATACAGCCAACACAAACCAGCAAATACAAGCCAAGAACCTAAAACTACACTTTATTTTCCTCTTTAAATGCAATTAACTTCTACTAGAGCAAAAAACCACTTAAAACAACATTACTTATGTTTTAATTTTTGATTGGCATATGTGTCTCAGACTTACAGAGATGCAAAGTTGACACTGGACTAAAGACAGTGAGGGATGACACTCCTAATATGCAAATTTAGATCATATTACAAGTAGATCTCAACAGTTCTGGTTGAAGTTGTTTTACAAGTATGTTCCGCTTATTTTCTACTCTTTTCCGAGTCAATGCCTCAAAAAATTTCATTAGAGGAAGAACAATGGGAAGTAGTTTCTTCCTTGAGGCTTTGCAGCAGCTAGGTCTAATATATCCTGTAGAATTCTTTACTACTTGCAGTGTTGGCAATCTTTCAACCTTAACGAATTCGCTACTATGATGTTGGCAGGAGATAAGGTACGGAAACAAAAGGGCAAGAACATCTTCATCAAAATATTTGAACAAAAGCTGCTTGGGAGCAGAGTGTCATTAGTTAGAATGGCTTCCTAGGAGGTTAGATGGCTTGATTTTCTGTTTTTTAATGCTTGAGCAGACTATAGATTAGCTACTGTGAATGACAACATATCAACTACTGTAATTTCATGACAGCTGTCAAAACCTACTAAATCAATTTTGGAAAAAGCCTGAGTCGAAATCACATCCATCCCAGGAACATTCTATGAGCACTTGAGTAAAAGGAGGAAGAAACATTTCTTTCAGGAATTCACTTTCTAAAGAAAGAGTGACAAGCAGAGAGTGCCCACAGCTATGATTCGCAAGCAGAGATGGAGTTTCACCTTCTAACCAATCACTTAGAAGGCTTTTGCGGAGTGTGGTTAAAACATAATCTTTCCTCTGCATTTCTTATAGGGTAACCCATGAGGATTCTTGTTATCCTCCTAGTGTATGATGTTCTTGGTCTAAAGTGGTTTATTTCCTAGTCATGGAGGGACCTAGAAATCTAAATTTACATCCTGCAAGGTGCGAAGGAGGTGAAGAGCTGCAACACAGCATTTTGACACTTATTTCTTTCCTTTATGGGCTGAGACCAGCTGTTTAAATGTGATTGATATTCTTTTTTTTTCACCAGAAACATACCAGCTACAGACCAACCCTCTCTTTCAACATCTGTTCAGCATATTAGTCATATATTCAGATTTTCCTGCTCACTCAGCATGTTAAAGCTCA
Organism: Notiomystis cincta; assembly: GCA_013398075.1. Taxonomy (NCBI): domain Eukaryota; kingdom Metazoa; phylum Chordata; class Aves; order Passeriformes; family Notiomystidae; genus Notiomystis; species Notiomystis cincta. The sequence continues at coordinate 64,455 of VZRX01002544.1, read as the reverse complement.
TTACAATACACTAAATATTCTGGAATGAGCAAGAGGGGTTCACAGGCTTCAAGCCTGCTGGTTACAGCTACAGATAATCCTAAATCCAGGATTCACTTTTGACCACTGTGACTTCACTTGTGGTTTTTCTCATAAGTAGTTATTAACTGCTGTCCTAGTACCAAGATAAAATGACAAACAGAAAAATCATGCCACAGTATAAGTGGCTCAAGTTGAATGAGTTAAAAACTCCATACAAAGCATCATTATTATGTTGAGATACTCAACAAACTATCAGAATGATCATTTTTAGACAACCTTTACAGCAGTATGACAACATCAGTTCAAAGGATTTTTCACAAATTATTAGTTTGATTTCATTAGAAGACAGGATTTGTCTCTGTCTAGTTCTTTCTTGCTTCTCCTTCTATATTTTACATAAACTATTGGCTAGCCTTGACCAAATCTCAAAAAAAAAAAGAAAGGAGGAATGATCTGAAAAGTAAGTTCTTGCAATGTAGGTTGTAAAATCTACTTGGAAAGAACTAGCTGGCCAAGCACCATAGACAGATGGCTGTCCAGTTACCATGAGTCACTCAATATGAAACAAAGTACATAGTATCTCTTACATATATGTCTAAGCCAGGTATTGCACAGAAGTTTTAACACAGTTTTTTATGCCACAGAAGTTTTCATGTGGAAAGCACACTTGAAATTGGAATTTTGTTCTCATTATTTGTTTTTTATCTAAAATGGTTTTATTTATTCAGTCTCACTGAATATAGATCTGGATTTAATGTTGCCTACTTGAAAGCATAGTTGAAATGAAAGTATAGTAAAAATAGTTTTAGACTACTATTTGTAGAATTTTGTACTGGTTTTGTCTTGGTAGTAGCTGATAAAGGGCTGTTTTGGATTTGAGTTAAAAACGGCATTGGCAGCACAGAGATGTTTTAGTTACGGCTGAGCAGCACTGAAAAGCATCAAGACCTTTGTGCTTCTCAGCCCACCCCAGCAGTGGGTGGGCTGGGGTGCACGAGGTGACACAGCTGTCCCCAGCTGACCTAGGGTGCATTCTATGCAATATGACTTCATGCTCAGCAAGAAAAGCCAGGCTATGAAGGAGGGAGATGTTTGCAGTTATGCTGTTTATCTTCCCAAATAACACTTACACGTGATGGAGCTTTTCTTCCCTGGGGATGGCGGAACACCTGCCTGCTCATGGGAAGTGGTGAATTAATTCCTTGCTTCACTTAGCTTTTCTTGTGTCTGCAGCTTTTGTTTTACCTATTAAGTTGTGTGTATCTCAACACATGAATTTTCACACTTTAACCTTCCCAGACCTCTCTCCACCCTTGTGGGGAAGACTGAGAGAGAGGCTGTGTGGAGCTGAGCTTCCCACACAGATTAAACCACAACAAGAACATGAGTATTTCTATGGTGATGTGCACTATTTTTGTTTTTTATTCTACAATAACTACAGAGAATCATAGCATTAGTCATGCAATATTTTTAATCTAGCTTTCTGTTGGTTTTCCTTCTAGGTGAGTGTGTGTTCATTTTGGTTTTGGGCTTTTAAATAATCAAAAATTAGAATCTATACTATGTTTCATCTGGTGAGGTGCAGAGCACTACACTGTGCAAACAAAAAGAGATTATTATGTACAGTCTATATTGTAACTCTGAAGCATAGCTTGAATCTTAACACTTTTGAACATAATTTATACTTAAGTTCAATATCTTCATTCTGCTACAGTTTGTACTGAAACTGTTGTTAGGAAACAAACATTGCCCTTTCAAAGTTCCTAGAAATTTATGTTATAATTTCTACCTTGCATCTCTTTCTCTCCATTATTTTTTTTGGCCATTTTTTTATTGTCTCTAGTGATGTTTTTCTCTTGATCACATCCATCAGTATCTAATAATATAGTTAGTTAAAAGGGAGGGTCTATGAAGTATAATATTTTCTTATTATTTTTACCATAATTTCTATAATTGATTGTCCATATATGCATTTTGCTTCATAAAATATTTTATTTAGAGAGCAAATCAAAACAAATTTTGTGTTAAGAAGCCTAAAGTGAATGTACTAAAAACAAGTCTTAAGTATCCATTGTGAAACTTGTTGTCACGTGTAAGTTATGTGAGCCACTGAATAACTACAGTGCCAAGCACTTGTCCTCCATTTCTATTGCAAGGAGTGTCCAATTTCTATTTCTGTGTCCAAAAACATTAGCAGAAAGTGCTAAACTTGACATATATAACTGAAATGACAGAATATATCAGCCATAATTCCTTCTATATAACCTTTAAATATCAGCCTCACAGAATACTGTCTGATAATTAAAAAGTAGTTCTCCTGTGGTTTTCAGGTGATAAATATGCAATTTTACTAGAAACAGTGACTAAAAGGCACAAACTAGAGAAATCTTTCTATAGCGTAAAAGACTAGGATTGAACAGATATGCTGGAATCTATGTACAGTGATTTTTCTTTTATTCTAAGATCCTGAGTGAAATACTGTGAAAGGGGGATCTGTGGGAATCACAGAATAGCAGGAAACTAAAATGGATATTTTTTTAATCAGCTCATATAATTTCTCCACTAAGATATAGGCTCAAATAATGAGGTTACCAGGTAAGAAAAGCACACAGGCCAAGAATTCTAGCTGTGGTCAAGTGATTTTCTCATCAGCTTTAGACTACACATGCAAAGGTTTTGGCCATTGTGTTCTCAGCTGGCAGATACCAATAACATCTGGACCATAAACATCAGAATTAGTAATCTAGAGATATCACTTCCAGCTAATACTGGACTCTGATTAGGACTCTTCCAAGCCCACCTGCAAAAATGTCTATGTGATTCAAATATCCAAATGTCACAGATTGTGGAAGGTTATATGAACAGAAAGTAAGAACACAGCTACCTGGAATATTCTATGTATTCTGGGTGTAGGAAACATTCTTTCTGTTAAACCTTTAGCAAATGACCCTGATAATAATTTCTTTAGAGAGACATCTGAAAAATTTTATCACAGGGAAATTTCTTGAGTGCAAACCTGCAGAGAAAACCAGAAGTTCTTAAAAGTAAACAACATAAAGCAAAGTCATGCCTTTTTTGGATGATTTCCATCTCCAAGTGGTTATTTATATATGGTTTTGCTTTTACTTATATATTAACAACATAAAAATCTTAAAACTTGCAGCTGATTAAGTCAAAACTACATTATCTACAGAACTATCTTTCTCAAAAGAAGTGGCAATTGCCACTTTTCCTTGTCCTCTTGCCATGTGTTTAGTTTTCAAATAAATGTAAACATACTGTGACCACTGTTGTGAATTTTGTAACATCACAAGGCCTAGAGACTTCATTCCTCCCAGAAATAGTTAGCAATTAAAATAGCAATGTGATACCAAATTTTTAGCTCTGGCCCATCAGTGGTACCACTGTTCTGCTCTTTCCAGAATGCATTTGGTCAGAGTTTACATTACAGCTGAGCTGGACCTGGTTGTTTGTTCTTTGAAAAGTCTCATAGAAGCACACATTTGTAGATATGGAATGAATGAAAAGATTTTATTCCAGAAGGTTTTTGGGTCTGTATTTGTCCTAACTCTGGGATTTTGAAATCTTATTCTTCCAACCCAATCAGTCCATCTGCTCTTATATCTCCATTCAGCTTTGTCTCACAGTTGATATGCACTGATTTTTTCTCTATCTTTTTGATTGGCCAATGGGGTCAATGAGACCTGTGAATGGGAGGGAAAAATTATTGGACTTTTCATGATCTTTTGTTAACTTTTGGGCATCCTGATGTTGACCCTGATTTCAGTGTTTGCCTATGCCTATAAGGCAATTAATGAACTCAAGAGAAACTCAGTGCATGTCACTGATGTAGTACTGGACAAGATAAACTTTATACTTTTATCTTCAGTGTTTTTGCTTAAGAGACATTTTTTATTATCTCTTTCTCCTCCACTTCAACCCAATCTGAAAGGTTCCCAGTTGCATAAGGCTCAGACATCTACATGAAAGCTGCAAAGTTGTTTCATTTCACCTAAATAGTGAAGCTACATAACATATCTTTCTCTGAAATAACAAGATACTTACACTTTGAACTTAAAACTCGAGTGAAGCAGAACATCATGCTGAGAATACAAATGTCTCTAATTTGATTTCAGAACAGTACATTCATTTCATTTGCAAGTATACAGAAGAGAGAGCACTGCAGTCAAATATGGTCAGATGTTTTGGAATTTGTTTTGACTGGTGAAATACATTGTGTGATGATTCCAATGTGCATGACAGACACGTACTATACCATGTTGCCAGATGTGGTGGAAAAGGAAAAGGAAAAAAAAGAGTCAGTGGCAAAAATGAGAACTTACATGTAGGGAAAAAGAGTACAGTTCTCAGCTGTGAGGGTTTGGACTTTCTGGCATGTGCTCTACAATGGGATAAGGAAATTCCTATTGTTCAACAAATCAAATTCCTCTTAACTGAAGGCAGGGTCAGCTGTCAGCCAACAGAGGGATCATTCTTTGCTGAAAACTCTTTACATGTCTAATCAGAGAAAACAATCTTGTTCAACTTGTCAACCAAATAATTTTGGACTTTAAACTGGTAGGCAAACTTAAATGGCCTTGTGTTTCTTTAGTTTGACAAATTCAGATATCTGAGGCAGTTTTTGTTATTTTACTGATGCCTGAAATGTTTGAAAATGTTTGAAAAAACAAACAACAACTTAAGAGTAAAAAGAAGTTTCCAGTTGAGATAAATGGATGGAGCTTTATCAAATCCTTTGTTACTACATTGATTTGCCAGTTGTTTTTACCTGGACTTTTATACAAACATCATAAAAGCAAAAGAATTCATATGAGAAGGTCAAGTACTTAAACCAATGACTGGTTTATCAGTATCTTGTTTCAATACTTTGGCACACAGATTCCCAGGGGAATCAGGGCCCTATCTTTCTGAACAAAATTATTTTGAAGGTACAGAATGCAGCATCTCTTAACACTAATTGACTGGTGCTATAATCAGTTAAATTATAGCATGATTTTTATTAATGCTAATTACAGTGGAGAAAGAGGATGCTGTGCCAATAGAACAAGATGTAGACTTAAGGAAATTCACATGCTTTTTCCATCTTTGCCTCTGACATTTTTGTGAACCCTTGGGCTAGTCATAGGCACTTAGTGTATCTTACATTGTACTTGGTAAACTTATTTATAAAAATTGGTCTCTCTCATGTTGCTGCTTCAAAGGAGCAGTGTGAGACTAATTCATCAGCAGCCCTTGGAAACTATTCATGTAAAGGGACCATAGAACTAATGGGATTATAGTGCTTTATAAGCATGTTGCACTTTCGTACCACTGTCTGTGAGAAATAATGTGCATCTATCAGTTAATCCATCTCCAAAAAGTTCCTATGACTGAGGATCTTTCAGTGCCATCTTTGATACTTTTTCTAGAAAGATAAAAAGTGACTTAAAAACGCTGGTGGGAAACAAAATGAAGAAAGGGAGGAGAAAGTGCAAAACGGGTGAAAATGTTTGAATATTTGATAGGTAGATATCTGTCACTTTGCAAACTCTCAAGTACTGTCACTTTGCTGTGTCTCTGCATCAATCATTTGCATCCTCCAGTTTTTATAAGCTGAGGTATGACTTTTGTGCAAGTACCAGGAAGGGAAATGGAAGGACTCTTGAGTTCTTTCTCATTTAGTCACTTCCTATTTTATCTCTTTTATTAAACCTCTACTTTATTTCCTTAATCAATTTTTCCTTTTGTTCTAAATGGAAAGATGGGTGAAAGCCCTTCATTATAGTGGTAATTAACTTTTAATAGCCTTTGTTGTTGAATTCCCTTGCAGCTGAGGAGAGTATTTGTGTTGTTACAGAATATCAATTAGAATTTTGGACTGTAGACAGAACATAGCAAAACTGTACCATCTCTGTAAGGGTCCATGTATGTCAGGTAGGATGTTACCACTTCATCACAAGATGCCTGGTGAGCATGAGTGGAATTATTAGTGTCCCTTGAAAGTATAGCCCAAATCTTAACAAACCAACACCTGAAAATGTCAGGAATGAGCAGCTTAAAATTTAAACTGTTAGCTTCAAATACCTTAATTATCTTGGGACTGCTATCATTCCTATTTCTTGACTAATAATAATTTCTATTTATTGAATATTGAATAACTATAAATAACACTACAATTAGATGGGAAAAAAAAGTGGCTTAAACTTTCAAAATATCTCATTATGTATCAGAATTCAGAAAAGTTTAAGTTCTTTAGATCAACCATTCTTGAGACATAGCTGAATTATATCATATAAAAGGAGATATACTTTCTGCTGTTAATAATATACCAGAAGAAATTGCCACATGGACTCTGAGAATGAAATAAAGCTTATTTTTAAGTAGTCTTCTTCAGTATGAAATTCTTCTGTCCTGAATCACATGGCTTTACACCCTCTATGAAACATGTAATTACTTAATGCCTTTAAGCATTAATAGATGACCTCCATGTAAATATGATAGTTGGGTTTAGAAATTCATGAAGAATAAATTTATTCTTCACAGTCAAGACAAATTTTACGTGTTAGTATTTACAGTATAGTTACTCTGCTTTGAAAACTATTTACTGTTCACCTAGCAGATTGCAAGAGCATTAAGATTTTAACTAAATTAATTCAGTTCTTATTTTGCTAGAAACTAGAATGTATTTCAAGTGTTGCCCAAATCAAAATGCTTCAACATAACAAAACAAATTGAAAGATATAAACAGTAACATAATTAACAAAACATGATAAATCTAAATAATTATGGTGAAAACAGGCTTCAAGTTATAATTGTAGAGGCATAAAAAAACCCAAGATTTAGCTTACCTACTGCAACAAGCAACCAGCCAAAGCAACTGCAACATTTTAGCTATTCCTAACTTTTTAAAGTGTGTGTCTTTTTGGCTGAAGGAATCTATGTTTTGCTTTCATTTTAAAGCAAATATGTTTCAAAAACATGAGAGAGAGATGCCTTTACTCTTTCTTTGAAACATTAATAAAAACTCAGGTATACAATGTTCAAAATTTATGTTTCTGGAGAATGTGGCAAAATACCTCCTGAATTCTTGAAACACAACACAGACTATTCTGTAAAGAACAGGAGAACGCATGATAAGTTTTAGAAATCTAAATTTAAATGAGTAGATGTATCCATATGAAAACCTGAGGTCACTGTAATAAAAAGTATTTGGTTAATTTTGTTGAACTACCGCTGCTGCAAGTGGATCTTTTGAAGTTTCTAAATTATAACATTGTACAATAGTAACCACAGCTAACTACTGCTAGTCTTGGAGTGAAACATTTGGAAAAGGAGGAGCTAATTCATACTTTCTCCTTCACCTTAGAAACACTAAGCTTCATGTATTTACCAGCAGAGTAGGACATTAGGAATTAGCAGATTTGTAGGTGTCAACAAACACTTAATCTGTGGGTTTGGTCAAAATATGGTCAAATTGAGATGCATTTAATTAAATCCTTTGTTTCACTTTATGTGAACAAGGGATGCACGGACTCAGAACAGTGGAGATACTGAGATGTTTATTGACAGAAACAAGCTGGTTTTACACACTTCGTCAAGACACTGTATTTCCTTACATGGTATTTTTTTGCCAGGCAACCTATCACACATTGCCAGGTCAGCAACACACTTCAGTGTCCTTCTCTGGGGTGACCACACACTGTTCAGGTGTCTGTCTCTGCAGGGCTCTGCCCTGTGGCACTTCCTCCCACCAAGGCCAGCAGGGACAAGCTTCTCTCTGCTGCCATGGTGGTCTGCAGGCATCTCCCACAGCCTGCAGCTCAACTCTAGCTTGTCTCTCTCTACAGTCTTATGAACAAATTGTGGCCTTTTTCATTCCTTTTATAGAATTAAGGTCTTAGAAAAGAATTCTCAGATCCTCAAGTCCAACTATTGACATAACACTTCTAAATCCACCCATAAACATGACATTAAGAGCCACATGTGTCTTAAATACCTCCAGGGAAGGTGACTCAACCACATTCCTAGAAGCCTTTTTCAATGCTTTACAATACTTTCCATAAAGAAATTTTCCCTAATATCCTCTCTAAACCTCTGGCACAACCTGAGGTCATTTCCTCTTGTCCAGTTGTTTACTGCTTGGGAGAAGAAGCCAATCCCCTCCTGGCTTTCAGGCAGTTGTGGAGAGTGATCAGGTCTCCTCCCATCCTCCTTTTCTCCACATGACAAGGAAAGAACATGTTAGATATAAATTTCACCTGCTTGGCACCCTTGACACGATGAGTTTTCTTTGAGGTTAGCAAGTTTGCTTGCATCTCTTTCAAATTACTGTCTTCAAATACTGCTGTTCATTAGGTAGTGTGAGGAACCTGTAATTACCCCATTTCATATTTTATTTCATAAGAGTTTCAGTAGAGAAGGCCTTTGAACTGAATATCTTGATGGGTTATCATAATTTTCTATGTCTTTCATAATTTCTTTTTCTAGTGTGATTTTTTTTTGGGAGGATCATCCATGATGGAGTGGCTTAACAAATGGTGGCATTGACAATAATTCTTATGCAGCAGAGAATGCTTTTTGTTTCTAAGGTAGATTTTCCTTCTTGGGGTCAAGACCCTGAACCTCTTTCGCATATTTGTAAATTGGACATAACAATATTTATTTTTAACACAAATTTATATGTTTGAAACTTCTTCCAAATAAAAATGGCCTTTTATTCAGGATAAAAATGTTGATTGTAAAACCCCCACAGGAACAGCTTTTTCAGAGAGTCATTAAAGTTTCTATACTTTCAGATAGTCAAAATACAACTGGACACAGTCCTGAGCAAGCTGCTCTGGTTGACCCTCCTCTAATCAGCAGGTTTGAGCTAGAGATCTCTCCTAGACTCAATTATTCTGAAAGTCTCTGAAATGCAAACTTCAAGTTCTTGTAGGAAAAAAGTAAAATAACATCTAACAAGCTACTGGTTTTCAAATAGAAAGCAAGAAAAGCTTCTGAAACACTGTCTCAATTAAAATTAAATATTTTCATTATCAGAAAACTTTTCACAAGAGGAGAAATTTCCCCTTACTGGCAACATTTCTTTAGCTTTTAACATTTCTTTGCTTTTCCTAATTAATCTTGGCCTCAAGGCCAAAGGCATCCACTTACAGTGGCATCAATAAATATACTGTGGTTATGTATTTCATGTTCAGTTCCTTTCCTCTGTTTCTCCAATTAAGTCTTCAAATAATTACCGTATATGACTGCACTTTAAACACTTTTTGTAGATGAGGATATACAGTGTCCTGAAAACTTAATTAGATATGAAAACAAATTGCATGAAAAGTTGCAGAGGTCAGAGAATTTTGCATGGTCTACAACCTAATGGGAACACACATGAGGTCTAACCATATTTTATAATAATATATCTTGAAGTTAACTGGAGTGTGATAGAAAATTTTATCAGCAAGTACAACTAAAACATAATTTATTTTCCATTTAAATTTTAAAGGAAAGTGTCTACCTGTCATAGTAGCTGAACTAGACCCATTTCTAGCATCAGAGGTGTGAGTATTCTCTTTTAATTTCAGCAAAACATCTATATCTGATTGGTGTATTAATGTATAAAACAACTGGTAATGGCAGTAAGTAGAAAAAAAAAATGGGAGGAAAGATATAATCTAAAAAGAAAAAACTACAATGGACCAGAGATTGTAAACTATCAGACAGGGTCAATAAATAAAGATATTCATTTGTACATATTTAAGATCAAATTATACACAACTAGCAAGAGACACACCAAGTTTCAAAGAGCCAGTGTCAAGCACCATACAAAGATATGAGGATGGAAATATGAATCTGAACATCACCAACACACAAATAACAGACCCAGAGTTCAGGATCTTGGTGGGCTTAGTCCTGTTGAATTTTCAACATGGAATTAAGCTGTATTAGAATATAAGGCTGTTATAAATTCTAGGTATGTTCTTAATTTCACTATATTATTACACATTATTTGCAACAAGAGCCGTTCACTACTGATTTTATTTCCTTTTTGGTTTTACTCTGTTCTGTAAGTAAATGTATACATATATTGCCATATGTGATGTGCTGAGAGGTGTTTTTCCAAATTAAGTGGGAAACATAACAAAGCAAAAATAATTTTAATGGAAAGGAAAAGGTGCAAATAAAGGTAGATATGATGGTGTCTGCTTATCTACTCTTTGATGGTACTATATACAAGAGCACCTCATTCTGCAAGTAACTTGTGACAGAATCATTGATATTTATTAATAAAAATCTATATTATTAAAAGTCAGGGTTATTTCACCAAAATATGTTAAAAACCATTAGGTTCCTAAAACTCTTCCTTTCCTTAAATTTGCCTTACTTATCAACACCAGGTAAATGAACTGTGGTACTTTGAACAACTGGTGTTCAGCTATGCCTGAAGGAATGAATGGATCCTTCCAAACTTTACTGTTTTCATCAATACAAATGAGGAACACTCCACCTTCAACACTTTGGAAAAGTTCCATCTTAATCCAAACTCAAATTAATTAGAATAATGTGATTAAGTATTACTGGAAGTTTTTCAATTTTCATTCTCAGCTACCTTTACTTCAACAAGACAGAGAAGATGCAACCTTTAGTAAAAGTCTGTCCTGCAGCATTTGCAAAGGAACAAAAGTGTCCATCAGGATCCATTTTCAAAGTAAACTCCACTGGCTCTTCATTCATGTAGTTATGAAACTCTCAGTGCCTTCTATCTACTTATCTTAGTTATTATTCCTTCTCTATTTGTACATGTGCACCCTGCCAATTAAAAGAGCATACCTTCCTTCTGTTTCTATCACTGCCCTTAATTAGAGGTCTAGATGCTTTCAAGGGAGATCAGACAACAGCCCATCTGTTCAGGCAGAGGTTTATTTAACACTGCACGTGTACGATCTGGATAACCACAGTCATGTGATTACCAAACAGCAATTGCTCCAGTCAAATAGCTTTTATGTCCTTAAGTGACTTCAGATGACTGGATTCCTCTTAGGTAGCCTTTTATGTACCTCAGTTCAAGACTGCTGTTAACAGCTAATTATATAAAACTGCTATTATATATGCTAATACCTGTTAGCTAACTAATTGCCAATCTTGCTTCCTAATTTAAGTAAATATATGATTAGGATTACACTGTAAGAATTTTATCACTAAAATAAAACTTTATGAAAAAGAAAAGTCTTTTCTACCCTTTATTTCACTTTCCAATATGAGGAGCAGCAGTTATATCACTTTATTATTTAAAATATACGTTCTTTTTGTGACAAGCTTTCAGTACTGTACTTCCAATAAGTGAGATACACAGAAATTGTATATCATCTGTGATTCATACACTGCCTTTGAATTCAAGCTCACATTCTAGAAAAAATCACTGTATTATACTTAGAAAAAAAAAATGTAGGGGATAAGAATGAGAACAGTTATTAATTTATTAAGTGGTGTACACCAGCTGAGATACTGTGTACCTCAGGCAGTGACAGAGCAAATAGAAGCAAGAAGCAAGAAGACAGATGATCCCAGGTTAATTTCTCTATTCCATTTTGTAGAGTATTTTTCTGCCTTCAGAAACCCCATGACATAACACAGCAACATACTTTCCAAGATTTTTTTAATAAATGAACTCCTAAATTAATGGTTATGCTAAAAAATTTTCATGTATGAGAGGATGCTATCTAAAAGTAGAGCTTTAGGTATTTCTATGCATTGGCTATCAGCATAATTCAGTGCCTTTGCTTTTTACAATTTTGTTAATGTGAATGTTTATCTAGTGTATTCTTATCAAAATACATTTATTTAAAATGCAATATAATCATACATTTAGCATGTCAAGATATGAAACATAAAAGTGGATAAATAGATTTAGGTGTAAGTGACAACATTATCTTCAGATACAGATATCTCAATTCTCTTGAATTTTAAATAAACTTGACCATCAAAGCTGAATGTCTGAAATCATGTCTGGATTTTTATTAATGCAAACAAACTCCTTCTGCCTTTGGAAAACAATTCTATATGGACAAAATTGTGTAAACACAGATTTCTACTCCTCCAGATTTTGGTTTAATTAACTTTTCCTCTTGCTCTTCACTGATAATTACCCTCAGCTCCCTTCATGAAAACAAGGGATCTCTGCAAAACAGTTCAAGATCATAGCAACGATTATGATTGTGTTTGTGGTTTAACAATTATCTAACAACAACAACAACAATATGCAAATGCATTTGTGTGGATTTTTCAAATTTCTTAACTTTCTGGTATCTTTGCATTTATGTTTATTTTGTTCCTTGTAATTGTTACTACAGTTTTCCTCTCATGTATGTGTCTATAATTCAGTCCTGTTAGGTTTTGAGGAATTATTTTATGCTATATGTGGATATATGACAACATGGAGTCATCTAAGATTCCAGTATACTGAGGAGCAATGCTTCATTCTGTTTTACCACATGGTCCAACAACCAACTGCACTAACAAGAATGAGGGAGGCACAATGGTTCCAGAATTCATAGTCTGGGCTAGAGGAAACGAGTGCTGCCCAGAGACGTGCAAACCAAAACAAAATCCTGTGGTCAGCGGGCTTGACTCATGACACAAGTCAAAGACTTATTTGCTAAAGGATCAATAGAACACCCCAGTGATGATCAGAGATAAGTCATAAGATTGTATCAAAAGGGAATTAAAAATTTTTGTTTTCAGCCTTTGTGAAATAATTTCTCTACACAGGTAATTTTGGGATTTTAGAACCCCTTAAACCATGGTTAAAACTACAGCACACTTGCTTTAAAAGGAACAAATTTAAAGTGTCCCATTTGATCACTCCTTTTCCACTTTCCTTTTTCTGAAATGATGACCTACTAAAGTAGAGAAGACAAACTTCCACCCACAACCACCATTCTTCAATGAAGTTAGAGCAAGGAAGTTCTCCAGTTCCCAGGCTCCAATCAGAGAGCAGCCTTCAAGTCCTTTCACTGCAGTTTGCAATGCTTAAGATGTTTCCATCAGGAAGATCACTGCTAACTCCTGGTATCCTTGTCAAACCTTCTCTAAAGCTTCCAGATAAGATGTATAACTGTGGGAATAGACGGGCAACTATAGCACTACAATGGGAGACAGGAATAAAATTAATCCTATACTAAAAGACGTAGGAAGGTAAGGGAAATTAAAATATTCACAACAAAGCCTATGTGCATGGTATTTTTAGTTGTAGAATAAAGAGCTTATATGCTGCACTCAAATGCTATGAGTATTGTCTATGAAAGCACAGATAGAATTAGTACTTCAGAAAAACTCTCAGAATATAATGACGCTGCAGACCTCAGCATGGGAAGCTTTAAATAAGTGTTCTCCCTAATATGTACAGCAGTCTGCAGTGTAGACAAGGCTTTGGGCTATTTATACACTTAGACTATACAATATACATGAGCTGAGGTGTCCCTCTTGTCACTGTTGCTGTAGATACCATTTTTTTTCTCACAAAGATGTTCATTTGCTGAAATATCTATGTTCTTCTATTATCAAATGCATTACTCCCATATTACAAATAAATGTACTGCTCAGGTTGAGGCATAAAAACCCTTTTAAAGAGAGATCTTTCATTATTAACCTGCTTTTGTTTTGCATTTCAGTTGCCTGGCTACTTTTCAGGATGATTCTACTATGAAGAAGCTACATCTTCCCTCCTGTTGCAGAGGTAGTTTCCTACTGCTCCCTCTATATTTCTTCCCTCCTGAAGACAGTGATTGCATTCTCTTTCAATTACCTCAGTACCAGCTTAAAAAGACATCGCCATTTCATCTCCTTTGGAACAAGTTACAATGAAAAGCAGAAAAAAGAAACCTACACTGACAAGAAGACCAGGTGTTTCTGTCAAGCGGCTTCTGTGATACATTTCCACTTCCAACAAAGCAAAAACCTTGTCATTTAAACATACCTATTTTTTCCCTATTTATTTTTAGAATGATTTAAGATAAGGAATTGGTTTGAAAGCTGTCTTGTCCTAAAATAATCTCCAGATTATTAAAAAAGACACCAAAAAGAAGAGAAAGAGAGGATACTTTGAAGAAAGGCAAGAAGCAGGGAGACCAAACACAGGTGTATCTTACACATCTTTTCTATTTGAAATGTTTATACTAACTCTAATGTAGTGTATATCTACTCCAGTGTTGTGTGTGTGTGTGTGTAAATATTATACACACACACACTCATATATACAAAATATGGGACCGATCTAGACTCAAACCTAGGTTTATGTCTGTTCAATTATAGAAGAGTACCCAAAAGAATCTATGAAGATATTTTACTGAAAGAGAGCAGAACCATTAGAAAGTCAGATAAAAATTGGCATCGTGGAAAGCTTGGATCTACAACAAACAAATGATGGGAAAACAAAGATTTCAGTGTGGGTGGGTTCTGAGCTACTGCCATGGTGACAGTGCTGCTGCTATTTTGATTAAACAATAATAAATTGTGTATGGCTGACTGATGACCAAAGACAACTCATTTGTGACTAAGATTCCTGGTACCATCAGAACAGTCCCTGTTCTGGTTGTACTAAACTGCTTTTACTCAGTTGGGTATAGTCCTAGGAGTGATAGATGGCCTTTTGGGGTCCTGCATGGGAGACCACCAGGAAATTTTAAGTATCAAAGGCAAAATCCAGGGGTTCAAGACTTCAGTATAGATGACAAAAAGCAGATGAGTAAGGGAGCTGTATTTGGTCCGGATTTTTGCTACCCATGGAGAAAATTGAAGAGCTGTCCTACCACATGCAATGCATCAGAATGTCAGCTGAGGTGTTTGCTTTACATCTGAGGGTAGGGGTGAACCTTGCCATAATTTGATCTTGCCCAAAGCCCCAAATCACTGTCTTTATAACAAAAATATGAAAGATGAGACACAGGACACACCATTTGAAAACACACAGGCAGCCCACTGGGTTTTCAGAATCTCAGCAAAGCTCAGCCTCCTTTGTAAAATGTCATGGAAAATTATATGCACTAGCTTTATCTACAGAAAGTAGCCTGTCTAACCTTAAAACATGTAATGAAAATTGTTGGAACAATAATCCATCCTTGAGAGATTCCTGCCTTGGTAGCCTGACACAAGAATAGTTTTGATTTGCAAGGACAAAGACTGAAAGTGAAAACAATTTAGATAAGAGCTTCACTATTAAGTTCAAAAATTTAAGAGATGTTCCTTGCACAAAATATATTCAAGCAAATATATACTTGCATATTATATATATTTGTTTATTTACATAGCCACATTGTGGCTTGCATTTTCCCATGGTAGTAACCTCTTCATTACAGTCATTTCTGGAGCTTTCAATATTGTATTACATAAAATGTCAAACTCCCAGTATTCATGTTTTTGTAATTTGTTGTCTTAGACCAATGTCCTCAAATTCCTTTTATTTTGTTTTGTTTATAAATCTCGAAGGTAAAATGTTGACTTAAAGCTTGGAGGTGGTTTGGGAGTCATCATTAATATAGAAATCATTAGACATCCCAATTATGGTCTATTACTCATTTTTAGTATATATATTTTCTCATTTTTGATCACAGAGAGTTTGTAAAAAGAGAATAAAAGACCTTTGAATAGGTTCCTTGGTGGTATATTGTAAACTTCAATTATTTGTTCCCAGAAACATTTTTTTTTAACAGAGAAGCGAAATCTTTTTAAAATGAAGCATGATTCAGAAACCCCTGCTAGAAAAGTATTAAACATTCTACATTAATAACAGTAATCTGTATTCCCAGAGAGCGCTGTCACTTTAAAATGTAGATCTAAAATGTATTTTTTTTGCCCACAGTCCATCATTAAGCTGAAGTAATTTTATACCTGCAATGCTGTAGCCACCACGTCTTCCTGAGAGGGAGGAGGACATCACGCTGTTAATGAACAGCTGTCACTCACAACCCTGCCTGCAAAGCAATTGGCCAAAACCATTAGTCTGTAATAGTCAAAATTTCCTTCCTCTGTAATTTTCTTTAGATTTGCTTTCCCTGGCTTCCACACTACAGTAACCCACCACATCTAGTTCATGGTATAACCATGGCATAAAGAGAAAACCAGGCAATTCTCTTTCAGAGGCCAGAAAACCAATATTGTTTTTCATCTCAACATTTCCTGTAACACACACAGAGATTGGTGGATTCTCTCTTATACTTAATGACTTTTGACAGCCACTGATCTCAGAGGGAAGAGCTTGATAACAGTTTTTGTCTATCCAAAAATGCTAGTTTTCTCAGGCAGGCAAAAGTTCACAGAGAAGCTGGCGGGGTCCTTCTGCTTTGCAATCATATTTTGTAAACTACAATCATCCAACCTACCTGAAAAAGCTTAACTTCCCCCCTCAGAATATAGTCCTGGTTTTGAGTGTCAGACGGGTTTTGTCCCTTTACAAAAGAGGATGATTGTACTTTTCACCAGCAACAGCAGACTGTAAGGGAGGGCAAGATAAGAGGAGGTCTGTCAGCTGATATGTTGACATTTTCCTATACATGGCTGCAACAAAGTTATTCTGATTTAAAAGCCAATCTAGATCATTGCTAAATTTCTTCTATAAAGAGCTTGGGTTTGTTAAAAGGAGCACACTACTGCTATCACACACACACACACACACACACACACGAATCAACTTCTGTAAATACCTTTTGAAAATCCTCATGCCTTATTCCATTTTCTTTCTACCACATGTGCATCTCAATTTCTAGCTTCAGTGAAGATAGAGCGAGGGGAGAGAGAGGATAAGAATGGAAAGTGGGGGCGGGGGCAGCTTTAGTTTAAAATGCAGACAAATCTGCCTTTTCTGCTTGATGGCCTGTAACATTTCCATGTAGTGTACTTTGCATGGCAGAATAGCTACTAGTAATAGAATTTCTCACAGTGGAGGTTAATTACTTTCCAGCTACAGCAAAATAAATTTCCTGTCAAGCCCAGTGACAGGAATATGCCACTGTCACCATTTTTACCTCAGTTTTAATTCACTGTTAATATTTGACACTAGCTTGCATTCAGGGAGCTGATCTTCTGAACAGTAGGATTTCCCAAAGGAATAGGACAGACTGGCAGCAATGCAGTATCAAGATATGTGGAAAAGAGTACACTTTGCCTCTCCTGAGTGCATTTCAAAGAAGATTACATGACCTGTCTCTCACTTTAAAAAACAAAAGAGAACCTTGTATTTGGTGAAATAAAAATGACATGGCAAGATGCATCTTAAAACCCAGGGTAGAAGAGGGAGGTGACATATCTGATCTAACCTTATGCTAAGCAAACCTATATAACATGCCACTTCCTGTCTCTTTTTCGATGTCATTTTTTTTTTCTGGCCTGAAAGAGTCCATTTTTTGAGCCTGACAATTTTGCTATAAATGCTGAGCTCAATGGATGAGACACCTTGTGTGGTAATGAATGATAGAATTCATTTCTCCTAATTGCTGTTGTAGTCTTCAAATTAGTTTTCACATTTGTCTTGAAATAAATCTCTTCTGCTACAGAGACAATAATGCCATTTATCAGGTGTTGGTGATATGCATTGTGTCACACTTATTAACTAATAAAAAGTCCTATATGAAGACAGGCTAGTAATCCTTAGGGGCATAAAATTTTACCTAGGAATTTTCAGTCTCCACTCAGACTGGTTAGATCACAAAAGATATTGCTTGACTCATTTAGCTTCCCTAGTCAAAGTCTTATTTTCCAACATCTTAGTGATTTTCATGATTCTGAGGAAACCAACATGCTTTTAAATTTGCCTGGTTGGGTACCTGACCTGAAAAACTGGGGCAGTTATACCTGAGGTTATTATTTCACTACTCAAGAAACATAAGGGAAACAATGTTTTAACTTTTACCAAAATTCAAACCAGAAAGCAGAAGATGAAATATCAGGACCTTCATCACACAGGTGTTTTCCCCATAGAAGTAGCCTCAGCTGTTTCTCACTACATGTGCCCTTCCTTTTCAGGAGGTGGCCTGTGACAGTGCAGAGCTGTGAAGGAGCCAGGCCAGATGAACACAATGAGGCACATGGGAGCTGTGGGAAGCTAAAGGATTTTGGCAGCTACATTAGCAGATGAAAGATAGCTGGATCTGGTTACCTTCATCTTGATGAACCAAGAGTTCTTAATACTTCCCATAATTACGTTGAACCATAATGGGCTCTTTGATAAGGTCTTGTAAATCAGTAGAAATACAGAGGGAGATTGCATGCTTTTTTTGTGAATAAAACCTATTGGCAACACTGAGAACTTAAAGGATTTTCAAAAGCAAACAGGCTGAAATTTTCATAAATGATGATGTCGAGATTTCTTAGGTTTCAAAGGAGTTGTCTGAATTTCTGCACCACCAAGTCATTCATGGTGCCTTTCCAGAGGGACCTGTGCAAGTTTGAGACATGAATCCATGGAAAACTCATAAGGCTCAGTAAGGCAAACTGCAAGGTTCCATGCCTGAGGAACTGCCATTATAAACACAAGGTGAGGGATTAGGGTATTTAGAGCAGCCCTGTGGAGGAAGAATTTGGGATTGTATGTGAGAGACTGGACATGTACTGGCAATGGACAAAGCCCAATTTGCTTCCTGAGCTGCATCCAGAGCAGCGTGGCCAGCAGGGAGAGGAAGTGGATTCTTCCCATCTGCTCTGCCCTTGTCTTACCCCACCTGGAGTGCTGCATCCAGAGCTGGGGGCCAGCACAGGAAAACCACAGACCTGTTGCAGTGAGCCCAGGAGAGGCCATGAACACTCTTGGAAGGCTGGAGCACCTCACCTATGAGGAAGGACTGAGAGCTGGAGTTGTTCAGCCTGGAGAAGAGAAGGCGCTGAGGAGATCCTACAGCAGTCTTCCCGTACCTAAGAGGATCCTGCAGGAAAGATGGGGACCAACTTTTAAACAGGGCCTTTAACAATAGCACTAGAGGTAGATAAGGAAGAATTTTTTTTGCAAGGCCAGTAAAATGCTCACTGCTCATTGCAGAGGGGGATGAACTACATGACCTTAAAAGGTCCTTTACAACCCACAGAATTCTATGATTTTATGAAGTCTAATTAGGATTGCATGAGCATGAGCTTCAAAATGGACCTGAAAAAGACTGGGGCCTTGTTCAGAAGGTCTGTTGAAGGAAGTGCCTTGAGTCAGAGCTGGGCAGTGCACACTGTATTTAACACCTGGGTCACTGATGATACTGACGTCAGAATTTATGGAAAAAAAATGGAAAAGGAAGTCTGGATCCCTGCTACATTTCAGGAACATACAATGTTACAAAAATTTACAAAAGTTAGGTTACAGCTTCTCTTGTAGAAAGTATTTAATTTTAGCTGCAGAAATTGGTTATAAATAGGGAGGTATTAGATTTAATTGATTTTATTGTTGTTTAAGGAACTGGAATGGAATTTCTGGTTTTTCAAACCACAGGAGACATCAGAGTTTTCCAGATCTTTAAAAACCCTCAAATTCTGTGTGGCAATGTAGTTAGAACAATTGGGTCTACTGAAATTGCCTTTTTATCAGAGCATTAGGTTTAATTCTGACCCTTAAAGCAGAGATGAAATTGTGGCTTAGAAATGAAGCCAGCCCAGAAGGGTACTATTCAGCACGGTTTGAATTTCTGACTCAGTTTCTGAGCTATTTGAAACTGCTTTATGTTGCTTGACTCATTCATTTCTGAGAAAATCCATGTTAGTGAAATGCCAGCTTCTTTATGGCAGCATATGGGTTTTTTAAAGGTATCTGTAGCTTTATAACAATAACAAACCAGACATTTCTCTTTTAGAAAAAGTTCCCATAGTGTGATTTCAACCTTTCACCAAAAAAAAAAAAAAAAAAAAAAAAAAAAAAAAAAAAAAAACCACGAGCCACAGGGG
>VZRX01002544.1:28760-44496 GCA_013398075.1 Notiomystis cincta | reverse complement strand
AAAAAAAAAAAAAAAAAAGAAAAAAAAAAAAAAAAAAAAAAAAAAAAAAAAAAAAAAAAAAAAAAAAAAAAAAAAAAAAAAAAAAAAAAAAAAAAAAAGCCCCAGGCAGCACAGGGGAGCTCATATTTATTCCACTAAAATGTTCACACTGGTGTCATTCAGCATTTTAGAATATGTCCTTATATGCTTGGGGTTTCACTTAAATACCTATTAACACTCATAAAATGATAAAGAAGGATTTTTAATCTGTATTTTGTTCTCCTTGGTTTTCACTTTGATGTCAATCACTTCTGTTAGCATTCATATAGAAACAAAAATTCAGTGTTTATATTCCAGTGCCTATGTGTCTTGGAACCCCATTTCTTGCCTCTGAAACTTTTGTGAAGCTTTAAACAGAAAGCTATAACATCACACAGAAAACAAAAAACATGACTAGATAAGCTCTAGAGAAATCAAATCTTAACTGTGGAAATACACTGAATTCCATGTGAAATAAATGAGAAGGTATGTAAGCTGCCTACAGATGTAGGTACGTGTTTTTCTTACCTGATATTTTCATTTTTCCTCCATACATTTCCCTCACAGCAACTGTTCAATGCAGGAAACTGCTATGGAAAGATGTCATCTCAACTTGTATTGTGGTAACTTAAATCTTGTCATACCTAGAAGATCAGGCACAGCTTCCCAAGGGATCCTGCTGTTGTTGAAAGTAATTGCCTATGGCTAAAGTAGTTTCTTATGAAAT
Organism: Notiomystis cincta; assembly: GCA_013398075.1. Classification (NCBI taxonomy): domain Eukaryota; kingdom Metazoa; phylum Chordata; class Aves; order Passeriformes; family Notiomystidae; genus Notiomystis; species Notiomystis cincta. The sequence continues at coordinate 43,751 of VZRX01002544.1, read as the reverse complement.
CAGATAAATGCATCATGTGGTCATGTAAAGAGAAGTGTGATTTACATTTGTTGCTTTCATATTTAGCTATTTCTCCCTATTTTAAATTAAGAATATAACAAATACATGTAATATTTGTAATGGAAAGTGTAGAAGGTGCTAAATCCCTTGTTTACCACCACCTTGAGTATGTAAAATCAACAAATGCAGAGCAGTTTGTTTAAGGAGAGGAAATAGCAGACAGAGAATTAGCTTTGGCACCTGTTTTGCAGCTGTGGGACTATAAAGGTAGGAAAAATTGGGTTTTTGTGGCTTAGAAAGCACATCCCAAAGACAGTGCTCCTCTATATTTCTTAAACTCTTTTTTTTTCCATTCCATGCATTCTGATTTCTCACATTTTACATAGCATGCTACAAAATCATTAATAAGAAACACTATGTTCTATTTTGGCTGTCTTAAAAACATTAGCAAAAGATGCCATTTATCATCATATTTCTTATTAAAGCTTGGAAGAAAGAGCACACAGCAGTGCATCTTGGAAGTCATAGCTGTGAAGAAAAGCACTTTCTGCTATTTTCTCACTGATTGTAGCTAATGTTAAAATAATTACTGGTAAAGGGTCTCCCTGCTGTTTGATTGCCAAGTTCCACAGTTGCAAGGACTTCAGGTTCTTCCCTATTTGAAACTTAAGTTGGCTTAGTTGAGGCTATTTTATACGTCTCTTTGCATGTTTTCAAAGTCCCTTAACACCTCAAGCTCCTTTTGTCAGAGACTTAGCAAAATTGAACTCTTAATGAAGATGCATTGGGAAGGAGCATGTGTATTTCAGTGATTTTTTCTTTCTTTAAATAAAAAAGTAAAAGGGAGGTTGGTTAGTGTTGATTGAAAGTAAAGTAGGAGTGTGCTGGCTGTGGACTTTATTCATTGTGCTGGTTTACCACAATCATCCTTGTTACTGGGAGCACTTTGGGAGCAGCAACACTCCAGCAAGGAAGAGTGGCCAAAATACTCTTCTAGAAAAACACATATTCACTGCTTTCTGTCTCTGAGAACGTGTGCCTTGAGGGTTTTTTTTCTATCCATCTGACTGTACTGGGATTGTTGCTCTTCAAATTGGGATTCTGGCTCTTCAAATGGTATCTTTTAAAGTTGCTTTTCTTTGACAGTCATTGAATGTGTTGTTACAAGTTAACGACTAGGAAAAGTGCAAAAAGCTTACCTAAATTAAATAATTACGCAAAAATACAATGATAATATGTGAATCATTAAGCAAAGTCAACAAAGGATGTTTGCAATTTTAAGCATCGTGCAAAGACAGTATTAAGATTTCAGATATGTTTAATAAAGACGTGATGCAAACATAATTCTCCCTCTCAGTTCCTCCCTAAATTGTGGTCTGTGTTGGGGATGGTCCCCCAGTTAACTGCTGTTTGTTGAACATTTCCTTAATCAGGACACTGCTGATTAAGGACATTTTGCTTCTTACAGGAATTCCTGTTAAAACATGAACCATTTTTGAAAACTCCTCACCTTCCCTCCCTCTCTAAATCTGTAGGTATTGGTAAATCTTAGTCACCAATTTTTTGCATCTGGACAATATTACACTGTTTATTCCAAGAGGAAAACGTGACACTTTGCTATGACTGACTTGTACCACCACACAACTCTTTAGCATTTTGCACTGTACTGTGTGGACAGCCATGAACTTGGGAGTAGCTGCTATTTTTAGGTGAAACACCACCACCTATGGAATGCAATCAGGACTACTGATAAAATGTAAAGTAGAAATATAAAGGTGGTTGATTATTTTCCATTAATTTCAAACATTTCATTCTATATTCTGTCTTTTTTCATCATCTCCAGTGTGATATCCTGGAATGGAGTTCCTGACATGTAATAGAAAGCTGTGTTGAAAGCATTATATGTTCCTCAGTTCAAGCAGTCCATGTTGTTTCAGAAGTAAATAAAAAGTCTTCCGACCTTTTCATTTTCTTCTAAGACAACAGGCTTGAGAGGAAATATTTTGCCAGCTGTTTTACTTTTAAATTACAATGCCATGATTGGTTTCATTTCTGGGTCACCCATAGCAACCATTACTTGAAACCATAACAACAGTCCATGCTGCATTTAAAACTCCTTTGGGTTAAAGTCCAAGTGCTATAATTTATCTGACTTGTTATTTGGTTGAGGATTTTTTTGTTGTTGTTGTTGTTTTACAGGAATCAAATTCACTGCCTTGAAAAATCCTGCTATTTCACTCCAGTGTCTCTCTCTTTTCAATACATAATTATGTGGGTGCTTGGCACTAAAGAATCAGTTTCTGTATCTAATAGGAGATTAATCACTGCACAGAGGTAATTTGTGTCATGTACGTGCAATCAGTGGCCAGAACAGTACCTTCAGTGCAAATGAGTCTCAGGCCAATACACAATTGAATTCACTTTGGTCCAGTGTCGTGGATTTAGTTTTATTCCAGTTTTAATAGTGTCCATGAAGTAATCCAGATATCCAGACTAGTGTTTGTAAGGGAATCTGTCTGAATTTTGTTTAGGACCATTTAGAACTGACTCTTAAGATTCTTGTATCTTCCTATGTATGTGCAATACATTAATTAATGTTAAAATTAGTGTAATGAACTGTCCTAGAAGCAGCCATCTACCTGACTTCTGTAACTACATTTGAATCCTGTCATTTCCCCTAACTGTCTCTCCTCTAAAGTAGATCTGCTCCTGCTGCTCCTGCCAGAGACATGGCAGAACTTCATGGCTTAATTCCTATCTCGATGGTTTTTCCATATTGTATGTGGGGATCAGGGCTGGCCTGCACCATTCCTCAAACTATATCCAGGCCCTGACAGCTGTCCAGATCCTACACTGGTGCTCAAACATGCACATCAATCTTATCTTATCTGCTAGTGTAGACACAGCCANGTTACTGTTACTGTTATTAATGTTGTTATTATTAATAATAATAAACTAATAATAAAATAATAATAGTAATAATAATAATAATAGTAATAATAATAAATCTTATTGATGTCAAATGAGATTACATGAGAGCATGTGCTAAATGCTGGGTTTAGTTTTTTTGGTGTCTTCACGAGATCTTTAAATACTTAAAACTTACACATTACTCTACTTGTCCCAGATTAACCTCCAGTAACATTAACTCTGGCTATGTCTCCATTATTTCTTACCACTTATGTTGAATTTTGTGAATACTCTAGTGAACTCACTCCCCTTTAGAAGTCCTGTATGTCTCTAAATACCATAGAGTTTAATCAGCTATGGTGTAATTTTAAATGTCAAGGCCAAGGTCTGTCAGATATAATTTGTTCTTTTACTGAAATTTGGATGCATGTTTTAGTTAAATTGAGATTGTCCATTTCAAGCAAGGCCCCAATTATGGGACACAAAATGAATTCAGTTCTTGCTGGAGAAGCAAAAGATTTAACAATAACATCAAAAAGGAATTGATCAGCAGACCTCAACATAATTTCTCCCATCCCACCAGCTGCCACAGCCGAGCTGTCCTGTGCAAACCACTTGACAAAGTCTGTCGCTGCAGTTACTGCACTATTTATAGCTGCACTGTTTATGCCTCTACAGTTATAGCAGCGTCAGCACTTTAATTATAAACCTTATTATCCAAAGAATTACTACTAAGCAACAAAAAATCACCCTCAGCTGCAAGTTTGGATGTGAAGTGTTCTCAAGTGTAATTTGCACTTAGGTTGTGATAGGCCAGATTCAGTGCCTACTGAATACTGACAGCAAGCGGAAAAGTTGGAAAACTATCATAAATGTAGAATTTTCAACACTGTTTGATGTGAGCAAAGACTTCTGCATTGAAAAAAAACACTTTTTTTTTCTCTTATGATTTAGAATTTAATTTTGTAATCATATTTTTGTAGCAAAAATGCTGATTTAGTATTACTGGCATAGTTGGAATGCAACTATATTGAAAGTGTTAAGTTAATCTACAGTAATGGACAGATATTGCACTACAAAGAGGTACCATACCTTTCACTACAAAACACACACCTTCATGTTCCCCATTGCTTAGAACTCTGGACTCAGAACTGAATATTACAGTACTTGTTTTTCTGATTTCTGTTTTCCTACTTTTACCATCTGGGGACATTTACAGGCAAAACAAACATAATATTTGATTTTTTTATCTATATCTAAAACATTGAGGAACTGATCTATTCAAGAGAAGACAAGAACTTTCCTTATTTAATTCTCTTCAGTGTTCTGTGAAGCATTACAAAACATTCTGAAAAGCATAAAACACAAAGAGACACAAATATAAACTAGTAAATCTAAGCACATAAATAGACATACTTCTTTTAAATGATCTGCTATGTCTTTATAGCAGAGATATCAGCATTATTTATTTTTAAAAGTTTATTTGGCTATTTTTGACATTATCCTTCAATATAATCCCACTTAATTTCTCCCCTCTCTGGCTATCAAATAACAATAAATGGTTGATTTTTTCCTGTAATTGTTTCTTGATTTTTCTATAGGTGTGTGTTTTGTTCACCTTGTCCTACATAGATAGAATTATTGTCCATTGAAATACTAACGAAAATATGTGCATGTGTTTCCATATGAAATAAAATATAATTTGGATTAATATTTATCTTATTTTGGTAGGGAACTTGGATTTTTTAAGTACTGCTGGAGCTGCTTTTTTCTTTGATGAGCCTCATACTGTGAGATATAATCAGGTACAACTCGAGCAATGAATGAAGCAGATCTCTATACAATTTTTGAACAGCATGGTTCTGTTCAATTATATGAGACAAGATCAGTTGTGTATGATCTACATGTGAAAGTAGACTATGTTTACTTTAATGGCAAGGGTTATCCCTTGCCAGTTCTCGTATTCCCTCCCAGTGTAGTGCCTCTATGAGGAANTTGGTCCAGTGTCGTGGATTTAGTTTTATTCCAGTTTTAATAGTGTCCATGAAGTAATCCAGATATCCAGACTAGTGTTTGTAAGGGAATCTGTCTGAATTTTGTTTAGGACCATTTAGAACTGACTCTTAAGATTCTTGTATCTTCCTATGTATGTGCAATACATTAATTAATGTTAAAATTAGTGTAATGAACTGTCCTAGAAGCAGCCATCTACCTGACTTCTGTAACTACATTTGAATCCTGTCATTTCCCCTAACTGTCTCTCCTCTAAAGTAGATCTGCTCCTGCTGCTCCTGCCAGAGACATGGCAGAACTTCATGGCTTAATTCCTATCTCGATGGTTTTTCCATATTGTATGTGGGGATCAGGGCTGGCCTGCACCATTCCTCAAACTATATCCAGGCCCTGACAGCTGGCCAGATCCTACACTGGTGCTCAAACATGCACATCAATCTTATCTAATCTGCTAGTGTAGACACAGCCAACCAACCCCCAGCTACTCTTCTCTGTAAGGCAAAAGAAGATGGTAGGTAGGATAAAAGGAAACACAGAGAGAAAAGTGGAGTAAATTTGGTCCTAAATTGCATCTAGTGCTGCACTGTCTAACAAAGAGGAAATACACTGTCATAGACAGCCATTATGTCACTGGACCCTTAATAAAATTTTTTGGGAAACTGAGAAAGTTGTTAGATTTCTTTCACAGAATGACCCTTGATAGAGGATCACAGGAATGATATGACAACTAAGGGAGAAAAAGTAGTTCNCAAACCACTTGACAAAGTCTGTCGCTGCAGTTACTGCACTATTTATAGCTGCACTGTTTATGCCTCTACAGTTATAGCAGCGTCAGCACTTTAATTATAAACCTTATTATCCAAAGAATTACTACTAAGCAACAAAAAATCACCCTCAGCTGCAAGTTTGGATGTGAAGTGTTCTCAAGTGTAATTTGCACTTAGGTTGTGATAGGCCAGATTCAGTGCCTACTGAATACTGACAGCAAGCGGAAAAGTTGGAAAACTATCATAAATGTAGAATTTTCAACACTGTTTGATGTGAGCAAAGACTTCTGCATTGAAAAAAAACACTTTTTTTTTCTCTTATGATTTAGAATTTAATTTTGTAATCATATTTTTGTAGCAAAAATGCTGATTTAGTATTACTGGCATAGTTGGAATGCAACTATATTGAAAGTGTTAAGTTAATCTACAGTAATGGACAGATATTGCACTACAAAGAGGTACCATACCTTTCACTACAAAACACACACCTTCATGTTCCCCATTGCTTAGAACTCTGGACTCAGAACTGAATATTACAGTACTTGTTTTTCTGATTTCTGTTTTCCTACTTTTACCATCTGGGGACATTTACAGGCAAAACAAACATAATATTTGATTTTTTTATCTATATCTAAAACATTGAGGAACTGATCTATTCAAGAGAAGACAAGAACTTTCCTTATTTAATTCTCTTCAGTGTTCTGTGAAGCATTACAAAACATTCTGAAAAGCATAAAACACAAAGAGACACAAATATAAACTAGTAAATCTAAGCACATAAATAGACATACTTCTTTTAAATGATCTGCTATGTCTTTATAGCAGAGATATCAGCATTATTTATTTTTAAAAGTTTATTTGGCTATTTTTGACATTATCCTTCAATATAATCCCACTTAATTTCTCCCCTCTCTGGCTATCAAATAACAATAAATGGTTGATTTTTTCCTGTAATTGTTTCTTGATTTTTCTATAGGTGTGTGTTTTGTTCACCTTGTCCTACATAGATAGAATTATTGTCCATTGAAATACTAACGAAAATATGTGCATGTGTTTCCATATGAAATAAAATATAATTTGGATTAATATTTATCTTATTTTGGTAGGGAACTTGGATTTTTTAAGTACTGCTGGAGCTGCTTTTTTCTTTGATGAGCCTCATACTGTGAGATATAATCAGGTACAACTCGAGCAATGAATGAAGCAGATCTCTATACAATTTTTGAACAGCATGGTTCTGTTCAATTATATGAGACAAGATCAGTTGTGTATGACCTACATGTGAAAGTAGACTATGTTTACTTTAATGGCAAGGGTTATCCCTTGCCAGTTCTCGTATTCCCTCCCAGTGTAGTGCCTCTATGAGGAAGTAAACCAGCAAGAGGAAGTAAACCAGCAAGAGGAATTTGGGAGTTTCCCAAGATGGCATCTCTCAAAATATGACCTCACTGCCAGGGATTCAAAGGGCAGTAGAGAGTACCTGATTCTCTTCAGAAGTGATCTTGCTCACTTAAACCAAAGATAGAATTTGTGATTTATTTTGCTGCATATGTGGAATTTACTGGAACCTCACCTGAAATATCATGAAATATATGAAAATAAACACGTCTATTATATGCCAATTTTAGTGGCTTCCTTGCAGCTTTATTTTCATTCCAATTAGTGTCTCCGTGATATTTTAACATGGAAAATTTTAGCATAAGTGAATTGAAGCTTCATTACCAAGAATTCAGAAAAGCTTCTAGAGAACACTTGGAGTCCTTTCCTGAAACAGAATTGTTTCAGGAAACAATTCTTTCCCGATGAGTCACTGGGAAGATTCACATCAAGATTTCATGTGATCCATATTTATTGACATGACTGGAAAACACTTTTCCCTTTCTTTCTCTGCCTTTAACACAACAAAGAAAATTTCTCCAGTAAAAAGTATAATAAAGAATCTAAGCTTAAAATACTGTTTCGGTCATTGCCTAGCTACCAAAAGACATTATATTGACACAGATTCCTTCAGTCACTGCATTTTCTTTGTTTCATGGTATGCCTCTGTGATTGTTTCCAAACTTCAGCTGTGAGTTTCAGATCTTAAGGCTCTGGGTTACACTGTTATTTACCTTACATTCCATTTACAGCTCTCTATAATGACTTTCCTATAGTGCCTCATACGAAGTAATATCTTCAACGTACCTGACAGGACACTTGGAAGACAAATGGTGACTTAGAAAGGTTAAGTGAGAAAAGAAAGAAGAGAAAGTGAGAGAGTGTTATGCAAAACAGCTATTCACAAAGGGTGAAGTAGTTGAATTTGAAACACTGAAGACTGTTGAATCATTATGGTGATGGATTGTCTTTGCTATCTACAAATAATACACTGATCTTCTCGCCTAAAATAGTGACTTTACTATATTTAATCAGCAATAGTGAAGAACACTTATCACTATGTCAATCCAAATTAGGTTTCAGAAAATGTCTCTATAAAAAAGACCCTATGCACAAGAGGATGAAATGACAAATTTTATTTGGTGCTTTATCTTTGAAAAACAGAACATGTAAGTTCTTGAGTACTCTATCCTCAATACATTGATAGGATAGTCATGGTTTGATTTTGCTTATAGATAACATGACAGAGCATTTTTGAAGTCAGAGCAGTCCACATTAACAATAAAATAATAAATAAAAATCTTACTAGTAACTTCTTTATACATCAAGTGGGAAAATTCTAAAGAGGAGCACAGAAAAGAAAATACAGGGCTTGTCCTCATTTAGGAACATTTCCAAACAGTTTCTACACTGAGCCCCCCATGGCTCTCTGGTGAAAGGGATACCAGACTGAGACATGAAACTGAGAACTCTCATTATTTTATCTCAAAAGAGTTCTGAGTATTAGAAGTGGCACTTTGAAAGAGTATGACCTCTTTTCAGCCCACATCTTATACATCACAAACAGAATATCCTTTAAAACATGCACTTCTAGCAGGGTGCTCCTGCTGACCAGGGGTCTTCAGTACCTTCTTTTACAGGGAGCAGGTATGAAAAACATGCTGAGAAAAACTAATTCAGGTCAGGAAAACTGATAGAGTAGCCTGAAGGTTGCACACTGCTACTAACAAGATCTAACTTTCTGGCCATTGTGCACAGAAAATACACGGAGTTTTGGTGAAGCTCTGGCCAGACTTCCCAACTTGCACACCTACAGCAGCTGCATACCCAGGAAATCTCAAGGAGTTGAAGTGCTTTGGAGTAAATTGGAAAGCAGACCCTTGTACTTAAGTCTTTTCCAGCGAGACACTGGTTCAAAATGGTTGCAACAGTGAGCCATTAACTTGATGTTGGAAATGGGAAAAACGAATTGCCTCGACCCTGCAATATGATAACAGCTATCTATCTGCTTGGAGAGTGAGTGGTCATTGCTGGCAAGTCATTTGGTTACTCATAAAACCAAGCCATGCCTTTGGACTGTGCCACTGCACAGGCACAGGTGTGAAGACTTCATCTTGGGGGAACATAAGCTCTCACATTACAGAGATTTTGTACACAGATGCAAAAGATCCTGACTTCCCACAGGCCCAGGAACCCTGAAGCATAAGCTGTGTCACTGTACATGCAGAAAGTCATTGCCTTGGCCACACAAAATAGCCATGTGATTTGTAAATGCTGTAAGATGCTCTGTGTTCAATTTTATTTTGACAAGCTCCATAAAGCTCTCAGATTTTAGCTTTAATAGGAAGAGGGTGGAAGTAACTTTATTACACACTTTATTAACTAGTCATTAAAATCTATTGGTTTTAATGGTTTTAATTAAAAGGTACTGGGTTTCTCCTGAAGGAAAACAAGCAATTCCTGAAAACTCAATGAATCAGATCTCTGTGTATTATAACTGGAAATTCCACACCTTTCATGTAACAGTGAAATAGATCTTTTATGGTAACTTTCTACCATGTCACACTTACACTGCAGAAAATTATATTCCCGAATTAATGTAGTCCCTGATAGTTCAGGTTATATTACTAAAAATGCTAAAATATGTATTACAGGAATATAGCAAAAGTATAATAAAAATGATTCGGTTTATTAGTCTTTAATTATATTTTAAATAATTTTATTTTGGCATATGATTCACAGTTTCATATTAAGTACAACAGAATACTTAAAATACTTGCAAAATTAAATGTTTTGTAGAAAGACAGTGGTAGTGTTTTATTAGAAATGAGCATGGTTATGATTCCCATAATACCTTCTTTCCTATATTCAAAGTAATTTTTTACTTTTTTCAAAAAACTGAACAGCTTAGAGGTAGGTTTTATTTTTTGCTTTCTAATAAATTCCAAGTCAGAAAGGTCTTCAGCACCTAGGGTAAGCTAAATGTTATTGACATGTGCTGTGTGTTTTGACAAGTAAAATGATGAGATCTTAAGTAACAGATACATTCTCTCTGAAGAGCACTTTATATGGTTTGGCTATCTTCCAAAGAAAAATCATGCAGCTTACTTAACCCATGATACTGACATCTGCCTCTCACAGAAAGCCAAGGGAATCTGGTAAAGGTCAGAGTGCTAACTGGCAGGGTAACTGATTAAGACAAGCCTGTTACACACTGAATTGTGCACAATAATATACTGGGCAAAAGGAGGAAAAGCAGAGTAATTTCCCTTTCTGCTGTGTGCACACAGATATGCTGCTTTCAGTAAGGACTAAATGTGAGTCTTAGCAAAAGGTGAGCTCATATTGGCAAAATGAATTTTTGATATAAGCAGTGCTGACTTTTTTTCTAACATAATGTCTAGCAATGAAATGCAAAGTTAAATGACATTTACATCACTCAATATTTAAAAAAAACCTTGATTAAAATTTAATACTTCAAATTTCTCATTAATTAAGAATAAAAGTCAGATAAAGCTTAGGAGAACTAAACACATAGGTAAAGAGCTGGACACGGAGACTCCCCACTCTCTACTCTTCTGATTCTTTTTCCTCAGCTTCAGAGCCCTCACAGATGACTTTCCCCATGCTGTTTTTTCATAGCTTAATTTCTGTGGCAGCACCTGTGTCTTACACTGGTGCAGGTAAGGACAGCTTTAGGTCAGGCAAACATAAAGGGGTACGTCAGCCACTGCCTCGTGTGGCGAGAAACCCAGAGGGATTCAGACGATGAGCTGCAGTGAGGGTTTCAGCCTGCCCACACTGCAATGAAATGGGTGACTTGCTCTGCCCTGCCACTGCACAGCTAGGCATAGCCAGGTGCTGAGCCTTGCACAGGTAATGAACCTGACAATTGCTTTTGGCCAATGACTTTTAGTCAGAGAAACAGAGCAAGTCTTGCATCTCATCATAAGCACAATCACCTCCAGGTACTTCTCAAGACAGCAAGAACAATGTAATCTTGGACCTCATGTCTGTCTGTAACAGGTAACACCCAGGGGCATGAAGAGTAGCAGATACTCTGTAGTACTTCTTACTATCCTTCCCTACTCTTTATCCTATCCATGATGAACAAAAAGTCCAAATCCTTGAACCAGTAGAAAGTCTAGGATTTTAGTTTTTAAAAAAAGCACATTGTTCAGCTTTCACTGACCCAAAGGTAACACCAAATAATAACGGCATGGAAAATTTCAGGAAAAAGGGTTTTATCTTTTAATCTTACAATATTTTATGAGTTCCCATGCTGTAAGGCAAGGATAAGGCAAACAGCATTTGTGCAAAAAGTCTCTGAAGATGCATATGCATTTTTTTCTACTAACACTGAAAAATTCTTATTAATTGTTAATATTACTATATTAATAGAAAGCAGTGTGACACCTTCTGAAAAGGGAAGAAACAACCCTGTCCCTGAGGACAGAACTGCCTGAAAAGAAATTGTTATTACATACAGTAGAATCTCTTTTCGAAAGAAAAAAGCTCTTTGGTACACTGCAATTTTTGGAAGAAGAAAGAAAACGTCAGTTTAATAAAACCTAAAGTTTTAAATACTATAATATTATTTTCATCAGTATGGGGCCTTTTCATATTGCCTGCTTCAGCTAAGCAAATATTGCTCCACAGACATATATTTTTTCACTAGTTATTTTAATTATATAATCTGCTGGAAATATGGGCTGAGGCTGGCAGTTCCATGTGCCAACTTGTTTGTTTTTATAATTCTGCATTTTATAAGAGAATAAAACAAAAATATGGGTTTCTAAGTGTTAGTTTGCATGACTCACCAGGCACAGTGCAATTTGGAGTAGTCTAGGCTGCTTGACACTGTTAATAGGTGTGGTAGTTCAACCAGTAGGAAAGAAAAAACTATTTTGTCTTGAGGAAATCACAGAACAATTTATAAGTTTGGGGTTTTTTAATGTTGAACATCAACATTTTGCCATTACTTCGAGATGGAAGAACTTAACAGACTTGAAATAACAAAGAAAAAGAAACAAAATCCCCCATCCCTTTTGGAGATGTCACTGACAGAAGAGGTGGGAATTCTCCAACCCACCTAAACCTAGGCAGAGATGTAACCAGAATATGATTAGAAGAAATCTACAGCCAGAATTATTTTAAAGACAATAGTCAGGAGACCAGCAGCATTTTACCTGCTGTTCTCCTGAGACTGAGCCATTATCTGTCAGGACTGCTAGAGTCCGTAAGTCCATGGTAAGCTGAGGAAAAGCCAAGACTGCAGCGTCCTGCTATCCACTGAATCCTTTCAGTACCAATGAGCTCTAAGAAACAGGTTTATGGATGCTGTCTTTAGGTCACTGACATCAGTTACAGCCCTTAGACTTTATTATGTTGACATACTTTTTTAACATGCAAAATGAAAGCTTGACCTCTCCAAATGAGTGAGTCTAGCTGATCTTAGAGCAATAGTGGTGGGAAGTCCAGAAATCACTAAAAACCTTACCTAATTTCCAGGAAGTCCTCTAATTTATTGTTTGGAATTTGCTACTTTCTAAAAATGTAAGTTGATGAATTTTTAAAGTAACCGCTGTGGATATTTATAAAACACAGCACTTTATTGACTTGAATGGGACTGAAGGCAAAAAGATAGACTTGTAGTCTGAAAACTATTAAGTTATAAAACTGTATATTAAGTTTTAAAACTTCACTTATTTGCTGTTTTGGTCCTGCTTATTCACTTTCAATTCTTGGGAGCAACTTTGATTGTATCACATTTTCAGACATACTTTATGAAAATGAAAGAGAAGAAATGTACATGTATATGAAAATAAGGAGCAGCCGTAAAATTTCCAATAGTTCAGAAGAGAAGATTAATGCAGAGAGTTGTAAAAAATCATATTGTTTGAGTGAAGCCACAAATCTAACATAATCATGTACTGTACCTTTTAAGGGTGTAATACTAATGCTGAATGTATGGACTAATGATGTATGTTCTCTGCAACTCTACTGGAAAAGGTATAATCCAGTATTTTTCAACAGGGCTAAATTCTCTATGTGCAGAAATGCCCCATTGATTTCAGTAGGATATGAGTTAGTAGAGCAAGACTGGTCAGATATCAAAGGGCAATACAGCTAAATGGAAAGAAAAACTGAAAAGTGAAATTTTAAATCAAGAAAATTGTACATTCAGTGATCAAGGAAAATAAGCTAGAGATGTACTTTTTATTATTCAATTTGGGCAAATAACTTCTTTTGATAACTAGAAATTAGAATGTTCCTATTTGGGGATTTAGATTTCTACCTTAATTTGAGGTGCTGAGTTTCCAGACTTTTGCACATAAATTTTCAAAATGTGGAGGAGTTAATGTCTAGTTTACAAAGCATTTCTAGAAGAAAATTGGAAAATTAACTGAAAATAAGTAGATCTGCTACTGTTGCTCAGTCTTCAGCAGTTAGAGAATACTTGTCCAGAGCTTCACTAATGAAAGGGAGAAAGAACCATTAATAGATTTTGACTCATCCAGGAAGAAATTTTTTGCCTACTCGAATTTTGAGGAGACAAAACTAATATTAAAAAAAAAAAACAACATAAACAAACAAACAAACAAAGATAAAAAATTCCTCTCAGTTTTGGAATGTCAGAAGTGTAAGGCAAAATCTTAAAGATTTCCTCAGGCATCTCAGAGCTGCAGAGGAAGCCTCTAGATGAGTCTACTGGGAAAAGAGGAGTCCTGTACAGAAAAAGTATTTATTCTTGCTGAGGTTTAAGATCATTGAGCTAAAGATGCTCCTGGTTCTCTTCAAAATATAGGTTGCCCCTCAAACAAAATCACTTCAGAAATTTGCTCTCTCAAACAAGAGCACTTCCATTCAGAAAACCAGAATTTTTTCTACAAACTCCAGACAGGTAATAATGTACATTTCTGAGAAGTCATATATTATTTCTGAAGTCACATATGAGTCCCAAGTTTCAAAGATCTCTCTACACATCTGTTTAAGTGACCAAGGTCTATTAAATAGCACCAGTTAGAAAGCTTGCATTTTATGGAAATTAAATTCCTGTCTCATAGCAGCAAGCTATACATTGTGCCAAATGGATACCGACTTCCAACAGAAGAGCAAAATATGCATTTTTATCTCTTCATAGAACATTATTATCCTTTCCTATTTATATTTTCTCCAAAGATTCCCAAATGATTCATTATATAAGTTATACATTGGATATTTTTTCTCATGTATCTGCCCAAAAGATCAAGCTATAATATACTACTTCACCCATTTAATGCAACAGGTCTTAAACAATCTGAGTTCCCTTCCCTTCACCTTACTTTTGCAGAGTGCACAGTCATGCTCCCTTTAATCTGCACAGAAGTCCATAAATGAGTGTTCTACAGCTTTTGCTTTGTTTTCTGTAAAGCACTAGAACAGACGTTTACAACTCTTACACAACACAGGTCAAGAGTACCACTCCCTCTTGCTCTGGAGTGGAATTAATTTAACTGAAAACTTCTCTAACCCAAAAGAGCTTCTCTTTTCTGAATACAACATATCTTCACATCTGAACTTGATAGCTATGCTTGTGTGGCAAGGTGTTCCCAAAGGAAAATTGTCTCTGAAAGTGAGAGGGAATATTATAATTGTTATGATATTGGAATTCTGGTTCATTTTGGAAGGTCTTCTGGCTGGAGAAAAGGAAAAGGATGAGAATGACCTTTTCTGTTTTAGATTCATTCTTTGTGCAAACTGTTCTCTTGTGTAAGTTACTACAGAAATATTTTTCTTTCCCTGAAAATGCTGACCAACTCCAATTATCAGAATTTACAAAAGAAAAGAAATCACATAGGCCAAATCTGATAGGAATATTATTCTAGGTGTCCAGCTTTGCTTTTTTTTTTTTTTTTTCTTTTTTTTTCCAAAAGCTTTAGAG
>VZRX01002544.1:14589-28653 GCA_013398075.1 Notiomystis cincta | reverse complement strand
TTTTTTTTTTTTTTTTTCATTTATTTTCCAAAAGTATTAGAGAAACTTCTCAAAAGAGTCTATTTCTGTACGGATCACTTAGTTAAAAGAAACCAAGGGGAAATATTTTAATATGCTACTACTAGAATCTCTGAGAAGTATTATTTGACACAATTCATGATAGCTGGATTATTTGATCATTACTTTATGAATAGTGTCAAAGGCAATGGTATGAAGCTGTCAAGACTTAAAGAAGTGCTGTCAGGTGATGAAGCAGTTTTGCTTACACACAAGAGCACTTCTTCACTCCTTCCCCAGGTCTCTCTCTTTCTTTCAAATAACTGTATGGCAAAAATGTAGCACTGATACACTGCACCTGTGTTTGACACAAATGAGAGAAAACAGCTCTGTGCACAAGATTTGGATGTAATTTCCTGATGCAAATTCAAACTCCAGTTATTGCCACTTGCAAGTGGAAATTCAGATTCAGAATATTAGTTACAGCATCTTCAAAGAGGGACAAAAATGTCTGGTTTGGCCTTCCTATTTTTCTCTGTGCTTTTGCAGTCCACCTAATAATTTCCTAGTTCAGTTCTTAAGAAGACTATTACTCAGGATATGTTAACAGAAGAATATTTTAACAAAACCAATAATTGCTTCTAGATGAACCCTAGCAGAATACTGCCATGAGTCTGTGGCTTCTACTAAAGTGGTGACAACAAATAATCACATAAAAAATGTTTTTCTTTTGTGTCTCTTGGAATAATTAAATTCTGCTATGCATTGCTTTAAAACTTAACAGAGGGATTTAACCTTAGCATCACTTCCACTGAAACCAAAATCCAGTTATAGTCAACATATATCCCACATATATGTCTATGTATGTAAATATATATGCATATATCTAAAACCAGGTATGCATATATGCATATATATTCATATGTAGATACATATGTACATAGAATATTTTATAACATCCATATATAGAGATACATATACATCTGTGTAATAGATAATATTTTAGATAATGCATCTACATATGTTCATATCTGTACATAAATATTCTACAAATATTAGTTTTTAAGAACAATAATGTCATCTTGCAAATGTATGAGGAATTCAAAAGGTAAGCACCTGTAATTTTAATTTGTCCCAGTGTCTTGTAACTCGTGTGCACATTTGTAATCAGATCAGCTGGGTTTCCAAACAGAGATGAATTACAAACTCATCTACAAGGCCTCAGAACTGATATCTAAACATGTGAAAAAGTCTTGAGAAATCACTTTCTCCGTGTAAGCATTACAGGTGCTCCATGCTTCTAAACATAATTTACATTATATAGTACAGTGGGGGTTCAGCCAGATGTTTTTACAAAGAATAGACAAAGACTTTATTACTAATTACCATTTCTAATGGCATAAAACACTGCAGCAGGTGTCATGTTTTTACATCACTTTGCTAGAAGACTGTGTGATCTATGGTTTGGTCCCACACTTTGAATATAAAGCAAACTATCTCATCCTTTCCTATTCAGGACTAACATCATATTTAGGTTTTCTCTTGCTTTTTCTCAGTGGAACCTTGCTTTATGTGTACTGTCATTCCACAACTGCTGCAGGTTGACCCTAATCTGGAATCCTCACCCACCAAAAGGGCTCCTGTCACCGTTCTCAGGAAAAAGTGTTGCAGTTCATAAGCAGACTGACAGCAACTTTAGGACAGAGTCAGATTTAATTTGCACACTGATGCAAACCCAGGTAGAGACATTCATAATTTACTGCAGTAAACTGTGGTGGTTACAGCAAAAAAAGACAAACATCTGGAGGAAATAAAATTTACTGAGAGGTGACATGAATAGTAGGAACCTGTGCTCAGATGTAAATGCCTCTATCTATATGATGTACTGGTGTTTTTGCTAGCAGTCACATGGAATAAACTTGTTCACTCTGCCACACCACGCCTGTGTCCATTCATGTTTATGTACATAAATGTTGCTGGTATAGCAGCAAAAGTAGCCATATTAAAAGATCACACCCTGAGAAGTTCTTTTATTATAAAATAAGCAATAAAGCATTGAGGTTTTAAAAACATCTTTTGTGCTTTCTTTCATAGATGATTCTCAAAACATATTTTATTACAGTCTTGAAATAACAGCACTTGCAGTTCAGTGCAGGTTAGCAGACTAGAGTCTAGAAGTCACTCTTGGGTTTCTAGCCAAGCTTTCAGAATTAATACTTCAATAGCTTCTTAGAGGGAAAAAAATCATTTGGGGTGCCCTGAGACCAGCCTGCTCCAAGACAAGTCCATGAGTGTATTCAAAATATTCACAAATACTTTGTTGCAGCATTTGACCAAGTTCTAATGGTATCACTTCACTATCTAGACTGCAGCATGAATTGGAAAATTAATTGAATTTTTATTCTATTCGAAGTAGACACAGTTACTGGGAAAAGCTGCTAGAACTAAAGATTTTGTGTAATACCGAGAAACATCTAAAAAAATGTTTATATTTATCTGAAAAACCTTGGCTCATTAGCATTCATACTAATGACAATGGAAAGGGCTTTCCAGAAAGAGCTAACAAGATATCATTGCACTTTTAACCACAGAAAGATAGGACAGTGACTAGAACCTTCTTATGCAAGAAAACAGATCTTTGGCCATATTTTTTACCACCTTTTAACTTATAAATTGCTTAATATTATCATATATATATCATATACATATTCTTTCTATTCATTCTGAAAAGAGAAAAAAGAAATATGATTTGTGTTGCTCCTCTCATTTTCTCACCATTCTCTCACTAACCATCTGACGATGTACCCTGGGGGAGTGCTAGTATGAAAAGTATGCAGTGGCTCTATGCTTGCATTAAACATGTTTGCATTTAATTTCTTTCACTGTACAGAAAAATGGTGATTTTTTTTTCAGTGTTGTAGCTAGATATACACTAGCGAGAGCTCAATGTGTTACAACATTTTTTATTGGATGATTCCAGGTTGTTTAGCCTAGGAATTTGTAGGAGTATAGGTTATCACATTTTCTCCTGCATTTCAACTTTAGGAGGAGATGTCATTTTATTATGCACAGGGGTTTTGCTTATGGTACTTCTATGTTTTGGAGGCTGTCTGAAAAGTCAAATGTTTTCTGTCTTCCAGAAATTCTGCAGTATTATTATTTTTACAGTTTTAAGACCTTGTTTTATTGGGGTTCTGCAGAGGCTAAGAGCAACAGTTTTGAGAAAATCTCATAATAACAAAATTAAATATAACTCAAAGATTTGTTGTGATTTGAAGACAAAGTGTCAATGTATTTTAAAGCAATGTTGTTGCTTGAAGATAGTCTTTAATTACAATAGTGTTCCAGCATATATTCCTGTATCTCTCCAATTTCTATAATCATAAAATGTAGCTATCAGCTCCTAAGAATTAAATTCTGATCAACAGTTTTGACGTTGTTAGTCACACTGGGCAGCCTTACAGCCTCACTTGTCAGTCGTCAGGCACTCAGACTCTTTAGAGATAACAGGGAGCACGTGGCTGCTTCACCACTCTGGAATAGGGATCAGATTGTGCTTCCTCAGGATCAATGAAGATGAGTTTGAGGATAAGGTGACCAAGGAAATAACTCTCTAACCAAGACTTTAAAAATACTTTTTAATTTTTTTTTTTTACGTCTACTGTTCTAATTCTGCATAATGCTGTCCCTGAGAGCCCCCTGGGTATTGTGTGAATGGATGTACTTCAGAGCTTTCCTCTGCCAAGATTATTGTTGTACTGAAAGATCCCTCAAATGGATGAATGTGAGTGCTCTTTCTTTGCCTCTCCTTTGTGTTATTGCATTGCTAAGACAATGTCTAGGCATGATCACTAGCATTGTCTGAAATGGACAAGTCATATTTAAAAAAGCAGAGGTATAAATGGCAACATAAGGAAAAGAGAACAGAGTAACTCTTCTAACTACCTCGAAAGGATCAGGAAAGAAATGTCCTGTCTCCAGAAACTCTATCAAGGTAAAGGTAAAATAATTCTGTTCAGTTCAGGGCCTCTGCAACATTCCTCTTTGTCATATGCAACAATGAGCCAGTCCAACAGAGATGGAAGGGATCACAATGACAAGGGAATAGAGGAAATATTGCTGAACTAGAAAAATTCAGTACAAGAGTTGGAGTATGTAAAGACAAGATAGAGGAGGAAACAACAGTTTGTACACTGCGTCATTTGTCTTCTACTGTTTGTTGCTTTTTTTTCCTTTCCTTTTACTTGCAGCTGTGTCTGTTTTCCTATTTTTACTCAAGCCTTTCAGTCAATCACAGCAGAGTCTCAAACAGATGTGCAGAGCAATAATGTGATAGTAAAATTTTACAAGCATGATTCATTTTTGGTTTGCAATTTTTAGATGAAGAAAAGTCTTGTATTTACAGAAAAGTATTTACAGAAAATATGGCACACATCTTGTGAAGAAGTATAAAAATGCATTCTGTTTTGCTTGAAGAAGGATTATGCACAGACTTCACAATTTGCCCCTCTCAGTTCACAACAGCTACAGTATTTAAGGTCATTCATATGGAATACCTTTTAATGAGACTATGAGATAAAGAAAGATATTATCAAGTCAAAATCTGCTGTTGGTTATTCCTATTCAAGAGTATTTTCTCCTGGTACCTATTTGGAAGAGAAATTGAAAGTGAAATTGATATATGCCCTTAACAATAGAAGCACTTAGAGCTGGCTGAATAGCAGAAATCTCATTTGTGAGTAAAAGGGCTGAGTTAGATTTCCTGTGACTGCTGTGGTCATGCCCTGAATGGTTTCAAAGATTGGACATGTACATACAATACACTGGTGAAAATGTTCATGGGCCTCAAAGACTTGACTGGCACCACTGGAAAAGCAGAAGGGCCATGCTGGGTGAGCTCAAGGTCAGGATATCCCAGTACCCTCTATTTAACCTTAAGAAATAGTAAGCATTTATCTGGGGAAGCATACAAATGAACCAAACCTATACCATACTTTTTGTCTGCTACTCTTTGAATTCTATTTTGGGGTGATATTTTGCAAATTGTTTGTTTCTTCTACACATCTCAAGATCCTGTAGGATTCAAGGAGTTTTTCTTGCCTCTACTTGAACTTTCACTGCTCAGCTATGAAGGTAAAAAAACTCCATTCTTGTTTTTCTTAGAATGTGTTTCCTACTGGCTTTCTTTGATGGTTTTTTCCTAGAAGATGCAACAACCAAATGTAATTATTTTTCTTTAATTTTACACATGCCAGTTGTTAGTTAAATAATAAGAAACAGAAGGAATGCTTTGTGATCCGGGTAGATAATCACAAAATACAAATAAAGAGTGGAATACTGTGCTAAAAAGATCTAAGTGTCTCCAAATAATGTACTTAATCACTTGTAGGTGGCCTTGTACAATTAGTATTTTGGAAGAAGAATATACCTGCTTCACACATTGTGGAAGAAGGTGGCTACACTGTGGTAAACATCTGTAATGAATATTTAAAATGGTTCAGATCAGCAACAAAATTATGATGAACCCTCACATGAACCACATGCCAGCCTCAATATCAAGATCAGTTAAAAAGGGGAAAGAAACAGAAGGGGGATTTAATCACATCCCCTCTTATTCCTCAGTCTTGAATTTCTGTCTTATTGTTGCATGAGCCTATGAACAGCTGCTGTCAATTAAAATAGTCCTTTATAAGCATCTAGAATTTAAAAAAACTCCAAGCTTCTAATGATGACTAAATATCAGGAAAATACAATGTTAAAAATTATGATAGAGTTTTATCACAGGCTTTTTCTTCAAAATGAAAATAATTTTAAGCAAATAATTTTTTTCAGGAATATTTAAAGCTAACCAGACCACACAGATATTTCTGAGGAGTTTAAACCAAATCTCATAACACCAAAGTCATAATTGGAATTTACAAATATTTAAAAAGAAAAGAACTATATTTCTTGTGTTTTGATTTATTGGGGAAAAAATGTAATACATTGAACATAGGAAGATTGATTATAATTACTATAGTACAAAGATAAGAAAAGAAAAACCATCCATCATTTGATGTCAGAGTGGATGTGTGGATCTCTAGATGGAGTATCCTCTTAAAGTACAACAGCAGTATAATTCTAGAAGTCAGCCATGTGATAGCACTATGAGTGTGTCAGTAAGGATAAAAATCTTTCTTATCTGTTTTGGAGAATATGAATATCTTGTATTGATATTTTTAAAAATAGTGAAATTATTATTTTAATCAGTAATTAATAAGCAAGAGTTTGTATCTGTGAATGTGCAAACAGTACAATGAACCATCAGTAGAAATTCAGATGAAAAATATAACTCCCAAATTATGTTATGGAACAGTACCTGTCCATTGCTATTTGAATAGCAGATCACAGTGTGAATCAATAAATGAAAAACAGTTAATTAAACACATTTTTGGAGAATTGATGTGTTTGACTAATCCTTTGTCATGTCACAGATTGTTCAAATGTTTCTCTCTTCAAGAAATAATGGTGTATAATTTTGGTGTCATTTGAGGAGGAAAGAGTGACTCTTCCTAAAATCTGAGCAGGATGATCCCTTGATCTCTAGTTACCTCCTCATTTTCATCTTGCATTGCCAGCAAAATGCCAGCTGCAAAACCTATTTTGCATCTAGTTGTGATTTCAGAATTAAATGCAATGCAATTAGTTCCTTTTATATGTTTGGTAATCTTGTTAAGACAACTCATTAGGTATCTTGGCAATTGGAAATTACTAGGTTTCAGAACATGTGCATTTCCCTAGTGAATACCAATTATTCCTAAATGAGGCAATTGTTCTTTAAAGGAAAGGGAAAAGTGAGTCCCAAAAAGTTTTCTGAGTTTATGAATTGCTCTGACTTTTAAAAAACTGAATCTAGATTTTAGAGCTCTCTCCATAAATTTCTGGGCTTGTATAAAATATAATACGGTTTTCCTAATGCTTTTACCTAATCATGACAAAAGTGTGGAAAACAAGGTATAAATTGTTCATGTGAAACATATTTTTATCATGGAAACATGCAATAACTGATTAAGATAAGTCATGTAGGTAGGATTTTTAAAATCCTCATATTTTAAAACAGGAATATGCTATTATATTCATTAATTAATAATTTCTGTAGTTGCAGGAAAAAGCTATAATGCTAACCCATTCATAGGAAGCAACTACAGATGCAAAAAATATAGACTATATAACATTTTAACATTCAGCTTACTAAGTTCCAAAGTCTAAGGCAACATCAATGCATTGTCCCCCCACAGTTCATTTCCAAACCCTTTCTTACAGCCATGAAGCCAGAAACAAATTCTGACAACTGCTCCAAATATTCAAGGACTATGTTAAATACTGTATTCTGCATATGCATCTCTCTAGGCCTCTTTCCTCACTAGGAAAAGAAGTATGTTGAAAAGAATTTAGCAGAATTGAAATCTTCAGTAAATATGACGAGAAAAACAGGAAATTGGAGAATTTAAATAATATTTTAAATTTCAGGGTTAATAGAAAACCAATAAAATTTACCAATAAAACCCACATGAAGCTGCAATTTTTGGAACTTTAAAATATTTTATTTTTCTATTTTTAAGCATCCTTTTATGAAATAATGAAATAAAATGGGAAGAAGGACAGTGATCAAAGAGCTGGGGAGTTCTCAGGGATATAAACTTAAGTCACACCAGACCATTTATCAGTTTTCCTTTCAAAACAAAATATTGCTGATCCCATAAAGCCTGTGTCATCAATGAGGGAACTCAATCTAAAAGGCAGAAATACAGACAACAGAAGGATATTTTAAGAATATTACTTTTAGAAATGCAAAAAATAATTGGATTGCCATGACCAATAATCATTCAAAATTACTACAATGTAAGACCAAAAAAAAATCTTAGTCATAAAGGTGGTTACAAGGAAGCTGTGAAGACATAAATAGTTTAATACTTTGCACTCATATTAACAGAGCATATGGCCACAGCCATTGAAACAGGAAGGTTTGCTCAGAGATGCAGAGGGGTTTAATTGCATATAGCAAGAAAGCAGGAAAAAATTATAGTTTTGGAGAAACACACTGCTGTCCTATTTTCCCACTTTTGACCTGCTGCACCTTTTTCTTCAAAGCCTTGGCTTTGAAGAATATATGTTGGCTTTCTTTGCTCCTTCCCAGTCCACATTAAGAGCTTGAAGATGGAGATTGCTGCCATAGCCACACAATATGAACCCTGACTATCAGTATCCAAACCAGGGACATCTACAACCTCTCTGAGCAACCTCTTCCTGTTGCACCCTCATCATAAAAATATTCTTTCTTATATCTAGTCTGAATCTATCCTCTTTTTATTTAACATTATTACCTCTTGTCTTGTCACTAGAAATCTCCATATGCTTAGAGTAGATCAGTCATGTTGTGTCTCCACTGTTAGTGTAGTCACAGGAAAAGCCAAGAAGGATAAGAAGAGCCTGGAAGAACAGTGCAACTGCCCTGCTACATCACAGGCCTTGGCTTAGACTGTGCTTGTTCGAGTGGTAAACGGAGTCTCACGACGCGGCCAAGGCTGCAACTCCAGCACAGGGGTTGGAGAGGTCAGGTTTGCAGATGACACCAAACTGAGAAGAGCTTGAGGACTTGAGGGCAGGGCTGCCATCCTGACAGACCTGCACAGGCTGGACAACTGGACTGGCAGGGGCTTGATGAAAACGAGGTGGAGCCCTTGGAGCAAACCAGGCTGGGGCTGCCGGGCTGGGACAGCTCAGCTGGAAGGGCCTGGAAGGGCTGGCAGAGAGGGAGCTGAGAGTGAGCCCAAGGGCCGCCCCTCCAGGGAAACAGGCCAGTGGTGCTCCTTGTGTGGACAGAGGCACAGCCAGCAGCTTCAGAGGAGTCATCATCCCCTCCTACTCAACACTCATTAGAGCAGACACAGCCTGGAGAAGAATTGCTTTAGAGAACCTGCACCATTTTATTGGGATGCTAAGTTTTAATTAAGCATTTGGCTGAAATAATGATCAGACTGAATCTGATTTAACATATGAAGCCCACTATCTCTTTTCATTTGTCTTCTAATCAAGAATTAATAACTTAGGTTTGGGACCACAAAAGAAAATTATAATTTTGAAAGTTGTCTTTAAGTGGTGAGGCTCAAATTGGTTCTTAAAAAATATCACATGGAGTTGGGGTTTTTCTTTACGGCTTTAGTAGTCTGCTCTTCAACTAGAAGGGGAATCACAATCTGCCCTGCTTATCATCTACTCAGTAAAAATCTTATGTGTTCAAAACTCAGTTTGAAGAAAGAGCAATGTGACTTCTCCAGAAGACGAATGCATCAATGCATTGATAGACTTGCAAGGAATAGCATAGAGAATACAGAAAAACTTTCTTCCCTTGTTTATCTGAGACACCAGGTCCTCATTTTGCATTTACTTTCTGCTTCCCTGTAATTCTGGATGAATTACTATTTCCCTGTGGATTATCTAACTCAAGCATCTTAAAATTTTGTCTCTGGGGATAACAGTGAGACATATAATTTCTTTTTCTCTTATGTGTTTGCTATTTCAGTCTCTCCAGTTAAATTCATTATGGCTAAAGCAGCGCTGTTCTTGCTTTGGTGACAGAAGTAAGGAGTCTAATGCTTTTTTGTTGTTGCAGAACAGCAAGTAGTAGCCACAACATTTTTAAGATCAAAAGTAATCAGTTATGATAGTTAAGGACACACTACTGAGAGCACCACAATACAGTATGAACTTACATAGCAAAATTATACATGGGAGCTCTGTTCTTCCTTTCTCTTCAGCTACATAACCTGCACTCTATTTTCCTTTCACAGAGCTTTTGAGAATCACTACTACTCTGTCACCACTGCAAGGCCATTTTCACAAACATCTGTGAAAGAAAAAAACCCTTTGGATTTGGGGAATATGTGAACTCCTAAGAAAAAAAGCTTTAGGATTCAAAAACTAGAATTTGGAAGTTACTTGGAGTTTAGGTTAGATATAAATTGCAGAGTCTTAATCCTTTATCAAAGGTTATACTGACATTTTCAAACCAGGATGGTTTTTTATATTTAAGCAAATACAATAGCAAAGATATTGTTCTTTTTGCATATACAGGAAGCTTGGTCATGTTATGGTACTTCCCATAAATGTTTAAATGAAAAACCATAAATTTATCAGGCCAGGAACTCTTATCCCATTGTGCTGCAGCTTCACAGCTTTAAATAAGGGTTGATATGGGGCATGTGTCAGCAAATCACAGTAGATCACTGCTGTCACAGAGATGTATGATATAAATGATTTAATGTAGCTTCAAAGCCTACATTGTTTTGATTATTTTTAAATTTCTCTCTTCCATAAAGGTTTTTTTTGTCATTCATTAAACAGTGCTAACCTCTATTACTGCAGTTTAGCTGGTGAAATACAGTGCATTGCTCTAAAACAAAGCTAATGGTTTTTATTCTTATATGGGTGGCAAAACACTTTAATCCATAAAAATAGCAATGTAATAGAAAATGTTTCACCAAAAATATATTATTGAAGGGTATGTTTTTGAATAAAAATGGTCTAAATGAAAAGAAAACCAGTGGAGTTTTAAAATCATTATGAATGGAATCTGCCATGAGGAGGAAGCATTCTGGACAGGATTTTTCAATTTTTACTTTCAAAGATTCAGAAAAAAACTGCTTGAATAGTTTTGAACAAAGTGAAACCTTTCTATTCATTGTTGAACTGGTGAAATTTTGCTTGGTCTCGAGCTGCATAGATCAGTAGGATACACAGCCTGTGCCCACTGTGTTTGAAGACAGTTCTCCATGTGCCAAAACATGTGTCCCATACATTTGATCATTTAAAAATGGCAAAGTAAAAGAAAAGGAGGAAGAAGATGGATGTACCTCTCACAGATCTGCTCTAGAAAGCACCACTCCTTTGTGGTACAGACATATCTGAAAATTTTTTATGAGTGTGGGGTGGCAGTGTCAAGCTCTGGCTGTGCTGTTGAAGGTACAAATTAATTTATGGTCTGTCACTTTGTATTGTCTGCAGCACTGACTACTTCTATTCTCAAGTGTGCTTGCTTCTGCCAGAACCAGATTTACAGTAATAAAAACTTAACACACACCTCCCAATAAGGTGCTCATAAAGCCTCTAATTAAGTCATTCCTACTTTGCCACTTCCACTAGTCTACAACTTGCTGTTTCCATATCATAAGCTTTGTTTTTGGCTACTTTTTTTTGCAGCCATGTGTAACAATGTCCAAAAAATAATCATTGATATGTTTTATCTCTCTCCAGTGTCTCTTGTGAGGCTGAATGTGAGAAAAACCATGAAATATTCTTGTGCCAATCTAATTGACCTGAATGCCTCATGCACCAACAACTGGTTAAATCAGCTTGTGATGCTACTGGAGTTAAATATAACGCCTGAGAAAATTAGTTGTAAGTCTTAAATTTATTCATAATTTTGCAAAAAGGGTGGAAGGTATGTTGTGTGCAACTTTATCCACTATGCCTCACTGACCTTTAATATGCAATGACTTTTTTTAACCCAGGCTGAAATTGTGTGCTCTACCAGCAGTGGAATGAGCCACTCAGTGTAGAATCAGATTAAATGAAATGAGTACAATGCTTATAAACTTTGTTCAGTCTAACTTAACTTTAAATGAATTGTCTAAAATTTGCATCTATACCTGGGAATATACCTGCCTCTTATTAAATGTGCTCAGTAAGCTAAGCAAGTCCTTTTATAATTAATAAGCATTTAGTGGCATTGATTTTTATAGCTTGTTTTTTTAACTCCTTATCAGTATTGAGCAGATGGGACATAACCATGAAAAATTGTATTTTAAATGTGATTACTATACTTGAATTATATTTGAAAAATTTTGTTCAGTGAAGCATTTACAAATACAATTTTACTTCCAGATGGAGCTTCAAAGTTAAAGTATTTTTCTGTTTAGCACAAAGATATTTAAATAATGTCTCTAGCACGTAAGAGAAAACAGAAAAATAAAAACTATATAAAAAAAATAGTGTTTTAGAGAAAGCTCCGCTTGAGATGTCATTTTGCAATAAAATGTTTGATTGATTCTCTATTTAGTCTCTAGCAAATCCTTTTCTAAAACCAGCCTTAGCAATATTCTTCGAAGAATGATTTTTGATTGAAATTTTGGATTACAACACAGCAACACAGTTTGTCCATTGCAATTTGAATACTTAAAGAATAATCTTTTCATATTAAATGTCCTTCTGTACTCTTTGATATTTAGTCTAGGAGGGGAGATTCAGATTTTCTGCATAACCTACTTTTGTGAAGAAAAAAAAAAAAACAAACAAAAACATGTAAAAGTAGGAAGTGAACCAATAAGAATTGGACCAGAGGTTATGGATGGAAACCTCTGGACAATAAACCAACACAGGAGATATCTGTATAAGTGGGATTGAGATGCTATGTCACAACCAACTTCCAGATACTTGTCCTTTAAGAACTTATTCTATTTATTCATAAATCTTTAGGGAAAATTGTTCCTTGCTGAAGAGGAAATCAAGCCCTTGAACACAAATGTAAATAGTAAAATGAGATTACTGGGACACCTGTGATGTATTTTAGAGCACAAACCATATGTTCCCCCATCTTGAATCCCAAATTCACCTACTACCTTGTTAAAATACAAGCTGGTTTGTACTCCCTAGAATTCCCTTCCTGTGGTTGCTGAAGCAAGTGTCTGTACATGGATTTAGTGTTCTTGCTTTCTGAGGGACAAGCACTGGCACATATTTAGTTTCTCTCTCCTTTAATCTCTTTTGCTGTTTCTTGAAATGTAAAGCTAAGCTCTAAAGGGTCCATTCATCATTGTCTCACAGTGCTGCAGCTGATCACACCTGTGTCTCACAGATATGAACTGTGACCAAATCAAAATAACACTGTTTCACACACTGCATCCGTGAAAGTGGGCAAAAAGGGAAAGATGAATTGTGCCTTGGTAGGATGACAATTTTATAATAATACAGAAATGAAAAATAAGAGAAGGGAAAAGAAAAACAGGAAAAGAAGAGGAAAAAGGAGGGAAATTAGAGAAAAGGGAAAAGGGAAAGAAAGGAGAGAGGGGAGGGGGGGAAGGGAAGGTTCCGGGAAGGTTCCGGGAAGGTAAAGGAAGGGAAGGGAAGGGGAACTTCTATCTGAGGATTTGTAATTATTCTCATAAAATTAAATCATGAAATGATGGCTTTGGAAAAAGCTGGTAATGGGAACTATTGAAAAGCTTTTTCTAGAGAGAGTGGCAATTTCTCAAGAAGCCCAGAAGGAATTAAATCAAACGGAGGAGGAGAGCAATGAATCTCAACAGTTTATTTAATTCTTCCTTTATAAAATGTAATTTCTATCCCTAATTTTATACTCATTTTCCTTAGAGAGTATTGATAATAGCTAAGGTTTGATAAAAGACCCCAAAAGACTGCTACAAGCACATATTTATTTATATTGTGAAAACATATTCATATTTAAAATCTAATAAACATATTTGAAGCAAGAAGGTTATATAGACAGGCAGTTAATTTAAAGGTTTTCTTATTACTGATATGTTCATCTGTTTTCTTCTCTTCCTCTCCTTTGTGACTTTTAGCCTTGTCTCATCTTAAAATCATTTCAGAGCCCCATAACAATTTAGGGATTTGTTTTTTGGGGGGTGGACTTCGGGGTCTTGTTTCATTGTTTCATTGGTTTGGGGTTTGGTTTTACGTTTGGTTTTTTGGTTTGGGTTTTTGGTGTTTTTTTTTTCTTTCTAGTAGTTTCTTAGTGTTCCAGGATCCAAACTGAAAGATTCATGTGGGAGTGGAGAGTGACAAACCCATAGATGCAAACGCCTTTTCTATTTTTCTGCATAAGAAATGCTGGATTGATTTTCGTGGGAGCAAAGACAGGGATAATTCTGAGCTCAGCAGAAGGCTGTCAGGCTGCAGCTGAACACATACAGGCTTGTTGTCTTTGGGCCTTCTGCTGTTTGTACAGTAGGGAAAGATCCAATATCCTTTTCTGGGCTTTGCAGCATCGTGATCACTCATTGCAGAGTT
>VZRX01002541.1:16714-35398 GCA_013398075.1 Notiomystis cincta | reverse complement strand
CTGATCCCACCCTGGTTCCATGGCTCCCTGCAGTTGTGCTCTCCCCCTGCAGAGGCTCGCAGGGAAAGGCAGCTTTAACCCCCCCTGGTGTCGCTGCCCCTCGCTCCGTTTGCCTTTCCTTCCCAAGGGCGGCATTCCCGGTGTTCCCGGCTCGCAGCAGAGCAGAAATACCTTCCCAGCACTTCCCTGGGATTGCCCACTGCCTCCCGAGGGAACAGGAGGGTGATGCAGGGCGGGTTCCTGGCCCGGCAGTGTCCGGCTGTTCCCTCTCTCTCTGCAGAATTCCCGCTGACAGACGGTTGTTCCCGTGTTTCTCTCTGCAGAATTCCCGCTGACAGACGGTTGTTCCCGTGTTTCTCTCTGCAGAATTCCCTGCTGCAGGACACGGTGCGCCGGGAGTGCGAGGAGCGCTTCGAGCTGACGGCGGCGCTGGGCCGGGCCCGGGAGCAGGTGCTGGAGCTGCGGAGGCTCAGCGGGGTCCTGCCCGCCTCGCCGCGCTCGCTGCCCGCCGGGGACATTCGCCTCTCCGGGCACCTGGGCACCGCGGGGGCTGCCAGGGGCCCCGGCCCCGGAGCCCGGGATGCCGTCCCTGCCAAGGGCAGGGCGGCCCCGCCGAGCGAGCCCCGCAGCCGCCTCCTGGCCGGGATGAGGCGCCGGCCGAGCCAGCTCTGACAGCTCCGCCTGGGGACCACCTGCCTGGAGACCCCGAACTCATCCGTTCCTACACTTTCGAATCCAGTTAAATTTTTATTTATTTTTGATGCAGTAATGGTTACCTGTCCATTAATTTATTCATGGTGTAATTAAATGCTGGGTGCATTTCAAGATGGGAGAAGTAAAAAGAGGCTCTCCAAGAGGAGCACAAAGAGCAGCACATCTTAAGGAGTGGGACTGAAATCAGAGAATCCCTGGATCCCAGAGGGTTTGGGTTGGAAGGGACCTTCAGGCCCATCCAGTTCCATTCCCTGGCCCATCATCACAGGATCCAGGAGGAATGGGGCTTGGAGCAGCCTGGGCTAGGGAAGGTGGAACTGGGTGAGCTTTGAGGCCCCTTCCAACCCCAAGCAGTCTGTGATTCCATGATTCCATCATTTCAAACCTGGGCTCTTATCCACAGCTCCCTGTTTGTGTCCTGAGCAGCAGCTGGAGTAAAGGGGGAGCGTGGCCAGGGGGGAGCAGCACACAAAATAACAGGGGCAGGAATGGGATCATGGTTCTGGCATGAGGGAGTGTCCAGGCCCTGGATCCAAACCAAGTCCACAACAAATATTTCCCTTCTCCCCCTCCTCCCTCCCAGAACCCGGAGCTCCTGCTGCTAAGCAATAAGCAAAATATGGAAATGTCAGGGACCCTTTTTTACTGGCTTTGAAAACAATTTATTGAATCTCAGCATGGCAAGGAAAGTTTACCAAGTGTTTTCCATGGTGGGATGAAAGGCAGCAGCACAAAGTGCCACAGAGGATGTGGACACCTCATTGTAGCCCTGAAATTTTAGGAAATCAAACTTCCTGAAGGGAATATTTCTTGTAGGAGTTGTGTCAGAGACCTTGCACTCCAGGGCTCGTGGCACGAGGCAAAGCCAAACAAAGCTCCAGGCCTAGAACAAACCTGTCCCTGCTGGCTGTGGGCAGCATTCCAGCCCTTCCCTGGGAGGAAACATCCCAGGGCACAGAGGGGTCTCATCCTTCCCTGCTGGAAAGGCTTCAGCTGGCAGAGCTCGGGTGTGCAGAGAGCTCCTCCAGTCCTGAGCCTTTCCAGAAAGGATCAATCCCCTGGGGATCCACAGGGGCCCAGGGGAGGCTCTGGTGCTTTGTGTGAGCCCCAAACCCCCCATTATTGACCCTGCCAGGAGGGTGGGGCTGGGCAGGATCCATCCCTGCTCCCAGGAGACAGCACAAGGGGAAGCCACGGAATCTCAGTCAGAGCCTCAGTGTGGCTCATCCTTTTTCCACCTGCAGTTGCCCAAACTGTAATGTTCTCCACAGGTAACATCATGGAGAGTCCAAGCCCATCTGCTCCCTCAGCAGGAGGTGGGATTTGCACTGGCCATACACAGCTTGCCATGGATATCACTTCATTCCCACTGGGATGTCACAAACCAAAGCTGGGCTGTCACTGGACCTTGCTCTGGGGTGTGGGTAGGATCTGGGATCCTGACTGTGCCTTGCAGATGGAGTTTTTCTACAAAAGAAGAAAATTGGGCTGCAGGGAAAAGCATCTTAGTTCCTGAGCAGTGTTAAAAGTGCATGGAAATAGAAACTGATGCCACAGATCATTAAAATGTATTAATCAGAATAAAAACTTGGCTTTCTTTGTACTGTGCATTTTCAATAGCAGCAAAAGAGTGGGATAATCAAACTGGGGAAATTCCTTTCCTCAGACAAACCCCCCACAGCTGCATTTTCAGTTATTTAAAACAGGCCCTTATTTCCATCATGAAAATTCGGTGTTGGGTTTTGTCCTTGGTGGCTCCAGGTGGTTGAGAGTGCCCTGCTGAAGGAAGAAAACCCCCAGGCAGCTGTGAGGGTGTGAAACACTGACCCAGGGGCTGCATCCTCACAGCACAGGACGGAATTCCTTTGGCTGGGACAGCACAAGGGGCACTGCCCCAGATTAATGTTGAAGGGATTTTAACAGCAGAACTGTGATTTGTGTGGAGCCTCTGGCATTGCCCTGGGAGCTGTTCCCAGATCATGGCAGCTCCTGTGGATCGTTTTCCTTGGATCAGCTGTGCCCAGAGTGATCCCACCCTGCTCCAGCCGGGGTGGGGACAGGGCTCAGTGCCAGGGGGACTCTGCCCCTTCCCTGTGGGAATGGCAAGGGATGGAGACCATTCCAGCGAGGGGGGTTTGCCCGAGGTCTCTCTGAGGCCACTTTTCCAGGGCCTCTCCCTTCTGTTCCCTACAGTGGGAGGTGGCTGAGGGCAGCAGGAGCAGGCACGGAGTGAACACGGGGTGGGAAACACCAGGGAAAGAGGGATAATCCAGGATGGGAGGAAAGGGCTGGCATTTGGGAAAGGAAAGCCTCAGTGTGAGAGAGAGGAAAATGCCCTCCCCTGGAGCTGTGCAGCCAGGGAGGATCCCTGGGCAGGGGTGCAGCCCCTTGCTTGAGTCATTCAAAGTGGGTGGGAGAATTCCATGGAAAATGTCCTGCCAGGAGCAGCCCTGCTCTGCAGGAGTGGCTGAACCGAGTGCCCCAGGGGGTATTTTCCATCTCCCAATTCTGTGCCATGGAAGGGGCTTTGGTTTGGCCTGGCACTGCTGTGGGGAGTAATGCCCAGCTGGCAAAGCTGCCCTGCTTTGAGCTCCAGGGAGAGGGTCCTGCAAGGAATGTGGTGGGCACAGAGGAAAGGAGCCTGGAGAGACAGGGAATGCAGCAGGTTCTTCTCCCTGATGGGGGCTCACATTCTCTGTCCTGCCCAAATGTCCTTCACCATCATCATCACCACAGAACAGTTTGGGATACCCTAAATCCCATCCAGGGCCACCCCTGCCATGGCAGGGACACCTCTCACTGTCCCAGGCTGCTCAAAGCCCCAGTGTCCAACCTGGGACACTGCCAGGGATCCAGGGGCAGCCACAGCTTCTCTGGGCACCCTGTGCCAGGGCATCCCCACCCTCCCAGCCAGGAATCTCTTCCCAATAACCCATCCAGCCCTGCCCTCTGCCAGTGGGAAGCCATTCCCTGTGTCCTGTCCCTCCAGCCCCTGTCACACAGGCATTGCCCTCCCTGACATCCCTTTTCCCACATCCAGGGCAGCCGAACAACATTTCCCTGGCAGCAGAAATTGGGGATGAAGCACCTCCCGGGCTGTATTTGGGGAGTTCCTCTGCTCTGCTGCACGGCTGGTGCCGGGGGCGGGCACCGGGAATTCGGGAACGACGGGCGGAGCGGGGCTGGCTCTGGATCCTCTCGGTCGGAAGAAGCTCCTCCGGAGCTGACCCTGCTCCCGGGACGTTTCCGTGAATCCCTGGCTGTGATGGAAAGCAGTTCCAGCATCCCGTCCCCAGCTGCTTCCTGCGCTGCGGGATTTGCTGTAACTCCCCAGGCTCAGCGGCCGTCGGAACCACCGCGAAGCTCTGAACAAAGAACCGCACGTGCCCTGGGAAAAGTACCCAAAAAAGGATCCTCGGCAGCGGCTGGAGGCGGCCGGGAAGGGTCGGGAGTGGAGCAGGATTTACGGGCGCCGTGGGTGTAAACCAAGTAGCAGCGATGGTCTCGGCGGCTGCCAGCTCCCTTCGGTTTGCTGCGTCTGGTTTGGGGGTGGTTTTTGTAGATTCCTTCTAAAAATAACCCCAGCACCTCCTTGGAGAGTGATGGAAGCAGTAGCTGGATGAGGCAGGAATTCACCCACTCAAGCTGGACACAGGGAG
This sequence comes from Notiomystis cincta, assembly GCA_013398075.1. Taxonomy (NCBI): domain Eukaryota; kingdom Metazoa; phylum Chordata; class Aves; order Passeriformes; family Notiomystidae; genus Notiomystis; species Notiomystis cincta. The sequence continues at coordinate 31,025 of VZRX01002541.1, read as the reverse complement.
AACTTGGATTTCTGATCCCTGGATGAAAGGTTGGTTCTGAAGACCAGGATTTTCTGCGGCTTTTCTGGATTTTTCAGGATTTTTCAGTGTTCATAGAAATCCATAGAAATCCTTTCCTCTGGCTGGCTCTGGGTAAGGATGTTCCAAACCTGCTGAAGATCCACCTGACAGGGAAACTGTCCCTTGTCCACAGGATTTCCATTGGGAGAGGATCCCTGTGTGTGCCTGACCCCGGCAGCAACGGAGACCTGGAGAATCCTCGGCTGGGCAGGGCCAGGCAGGAGGGCTGGGGACTCTCCTGGATCTGGGGAACATCCCCTCCTCCCCTGTTTCTGGGGAACATCCCCATCCCTGGATCTGGGAACAGCCCCTCCCCAGGATCACAGCACCCCTCAGGGTTCATATAATGAGCACTTAATCCAAAGCCAGCTCCTGAAATAATGGGAGAGCAAAACTCCTGGGCAGGCTCAGAGCAGGATGTGTGGAGGAGATTCACAGATCCCGGGAGGCAAAAGTCCCCAGGGACCTCTTAGTCTGACCCAGGGAAAACGATTCCAGGAGCTTAAACCTCCTGATCACCCTAACCCTGAGAGCACAGCAGGACACTCAGGGTGCCCACAGAGCTGTGGCTGCCCTGGATCCCTGGCAGTGTCCCAGGCCAGCCTGGACAAGGCTTGGAGCAGCCTGGGACAGTGGGAGGTGTCCCTGCCATGGCAGGGGTGGCATTGGATGGGCTTCTTAAAATCTCTCACCTGGGGTTGAAAGGGAGGTGAGGACGCGTTCGTTCTGTCCGCCCGTGCCGAGGTCACCCTGGGGAGGGCAGGGCAGGGGCCGCTGCCTCGTTAAAAATCCAATTTGCAGAATTCCCCTCATTTCCTCCAGGACCCGAGAGGAGAACAAAGAGCAGCCCGGGGCCATCCCCGTCCACCACAGAGGGCAGGCAGAGAGAGCGCCCTGATGGGAGGTGGATGGAGATAAAATCTCTGCTCACTCCTGCGGGTCCCTCGATGGCAAAGGGCTACTGAGCTCCCAGCATCTCGCTGGATAAAAACATGGAATGTGGAGGCTGCTTTGGGGCTGGGCTGGCCCGGGGCTCCCAGCCCGGGGAGGCACCCGAGGGTGCCGAGGAGGGAGGAAGGAGGGTGCTCTCTGCCCGGGCAGGACGTGTTTGATCCCCTCGGGAGGACGGCGGTGACAGCTCCAGCCTAGGGAATGCTGAAAGTGTTTCCTTTTTAGAGGTATCGAGGCATAGAAAAACCTTCAGGCTTTGAACAAAAGCTCAGCTTCTCATACTCTAAATCACTTTAAAATGGGACTCCGGGCCTTTGGGTCCCAGCTCCCGATCCCTCTGTGCACACCTGCGGTCCCAAGTCAGGAGGGAATTTTGGGAAGCCGCCCCCATCACCGATCGGGGGTGATCAAACCCGTGAGGGCCCTTCAGGAGAGTCTCCTGGTTTTGCTGTTTCCCCTCTTGGCTCCTTGCACGGGCCCTGGGGGTGCCCAGCACCTGCGGAGGGATCGGCCTGGCCTGGCACATTCCAGGGATGCGGCTCCCGCGGGACTCCTGAGCCCTGAGCCCCTGGGACAGCTCAGGTAGGGGACCCTCATCTCCCCCTGGGCTCAGTCCCAGCCCCGGGAATCTCCCTCAGCCCGGGCTTGGTGCCAGCCCAGGAGCTGGAATTGGGGTGTGAGCCCGGGACAGGACATTTGTCCCTGTGGCTCCTGGTGCGGCCCGGGCCGGCAGAGCCGAGAGCGCCGGGCAGAGGAGAGGGAGAAGGGCAGCAGCATCCCGGGAATGGGGGGCAGGAATCCCGGGAATGGGGGGCACAGAAATCCCGGGAATGGGGCACAGCAATCCCAGGAATGAGGGGAGCACAGAAACCTTGGGAATGATGCTCCAGCATCCCTGGAGCCGCAGGGGATTGGGAAGCTGGAATGTGTCTGCAGGGTGGGGCAGGAGCCTCTTGCCCTCTCCAGCACACCCATCCAGGAGGATTCTCCATCCTGGGACAAAAATGGGCACTTCTGCAGAGTTTTTCCCATCCTCTGGAATATAGGGATGTTTTCCTTCAGGCCAGCTTTACTAATTTTCACTTTTTTCATTTTTTTGTGTCCTGCTGGGCTGTGGCCAGGCAGGAGGAGGGGATGGGAAGCTGCTTCCTTTGCAGGAGTGGTTTTTCCAAAAGGGTTGGGATTGCCAGACTCGCCAGGAGGGTTTGCTTCCTGCCCCAAAGAGCCTGGAAGCAGCAAGGAGCATGGACAGGAGTCAGGGCCTGGTGTGAAATCCTGGATTCCACGAGCATTTCCTGGCAGGAGCAGCAACCAGGCAAAGATTTCCTGGCCAAGGGCCCTTCTCTCCTCACCTGCTGCCACTCCCCTGTGGGTTTGGGGGTGACTGAAGCCTTGTCAGGGACCTGTTGGGCCAATTTCCATCAAAAATATTCTCTCATTGTCCATTTTTTCTCTTCCCAAAGCTCCTGGTCCACGCTCATCCTTCCAACATCTGTAACAAACCTGAAAGGGAAGGACAAGTAGAACAGTTTCTATGAAATGCCTTGAAAGCTTCACATATTTCTGTTGAGAATTAGTCAAAAAAATGTAACAAAATCCTTTTTTCAGAGAAAAGGCAACTCTGAGGGTGAGATCCAGGCAGGCAAAGCCCTGTGCCCAAGGAGAACTGGCTGGGACATTTCCCTGGCCCTGTGGGTATGCTCAGAGCCCAGAGGCTGCAGCACCACCCAGGGCAGGGATAATCCAGATTTCCCAGGAAAACTGTCTCAGCTACTGAGATCTGAGCTAAGTGTAGCCTCAGGTGGCTGCTGGAGGTCGAGCACAGGTGCTTGAAGTCCATCAGCCCTGTCAAGTGATTCATTTCTGGGACCCAGAGCTCCAGGAAAACACAGGGACATTTCCAAGTCTTGGAGAGACAGGAATGGAGGAGCAGTGACCTTTCAGTTGCTGTGTCCAGCAGCTCCTCCTGCCAAGTCCTGCGGGAAATGGGGCACCAAGGGGCCACAGCCCATCCCTGTGCCCCTGCAGAACCCACTCAGACCCTGAGGGTTGGGATGTGACTCCCAGCTGGGATCTGCTGCTTTTCCCTCAGGAAGCACCTCCTGCACATCCACCCAGCCTGCCTGGGGAGGAGTTCTCCCCACGGAAGGACAAACGGAGCTCCCTGCTGGTGCCTGGGGCTCCACAGCTCCAGCTGCTCCGGGAAGTGAAGCTCGGGCAGCACAGAGGGGGCAGTGCTGGCACAAAGCCGGGCTCTCCACGGGCACTCAACACAACCCCCAAAGCCAGGGCAGGCGGTGCTGCTGCTCCTCCAGCCCCAGGGTTTGCTCTGCTCCGGGCGAGCTGAGCATTTCTATCTGAGCGGAAAAAGCCTTCAATTTCCATAGCAACAAACGCGTTTTCCTGGAAGCAACACACACAAACCAGCCACGGACTGAGAAACAGCGGTAACTAAGGAACAGAAAGAGACGTTTTCTCTTTTCCTCCTGGAAAATAAATACTCACTTTCTGCATTTCCAGAGCAGCTGCAGACCGGACCCCGCAGGGCAGGGCTGTACCAAGCACTGAGCTCCTGCTCAGTGTCCCTCTCCTTTCCGAGGCAGCCCAAGAGGGACTGGCCCTGCCCGTGATGGGGACTGGCCTCAGCCCCGGTAGGAACGGGGAGAGGCACCCGGGGAGAGCCCGCGGGCTCCGGGTGAGCAGGGACAGCAAACACCCCTCACCTGCGGGCTCCGGGGTCTGGTGCTTCCTGAGCAGCAGCAGCTGAAGCAGATCCCGTTCCCTCTGCCCCCTTTCAGCTCTCCTTTCCCACAGCAGGCACGGCTCCAGGAATGTCCCAGCAGCTCCCGGTGCTCCAGGGAATGTCAGCGCCTCCCGAGCTGTGCCCCAGGGCAGGGGGGGCTCTGCCAGCAGAGCTCAGCCCCAGGCTGTGTCAGCACCACACCTGCAAGAGGATCCCCCCTCCTGCCAGCATCCTGCCACTGCAGTGACAGATGGGAATGAACTCCTCACACCTGATCCCTCCGGGAATGGCACCTGAGCAGCTGAGAGCAGCTCCAAAGGGAGAGAGAGGCACAGGGAGATCCCCAAACTGCTCAGGGGCAGCAGGCAGACAGGGCACACCAGCAGCCCAGCCCTGGCTCCACGACCATTTATTCCAACTGCTGCGAGGCTTCCCAGCTCCACCCCCAGGAGGACACAAACATCCAAAGCTTTCCCACTTTCTCCCTCCCAACAGCAGCACATCCACAGCCCCGTGTTCCACCCAAGCACAAGGGTCAAAGCCATGGCATGTAAGAAAACCAAGTTTAGTTTCCACACATTTGGCATCCAACAGGCAGTAAAAAAAAAAAAAAAAGCTTTATATTTTATTTCTTGTAAAAATCTTTGAACACATGCAGACTAAAACCAGTGTAAGAAAGTCTCCACCATGTTTAAACAAATAACTATACTTAAATATAAGCGTCTGCAATTGACTGGTATAAAAATAAGGTACGTTTTGCTTTTTTACAGAAATCCTTTCTCCAGTTCTCAGCTCAATAAACAATACACAACTCTAATACATACAGTGAACCTGATCGTTTGCCACCTCTGGGATACTGCTAAGGTATTATGTGCAAAAGTTGGTAACAGTTNTTGTGGGAGCGCTCGAAGGAGCGCGAGCGCTCGCGCCGCTCCCGGTGGTGGCCGCGCTCGTGCCGGTGCTTCTTGGCCGCCTCGGAATGCTCCCGGGATTTGCTCTGCGAGCGGGAGCGTGACTTTTTCCGCTTGTGGCCGTGTCTGCTGGCGCCCTTGAGCTCCTCGCGGCCGTGCTTGGCCTTGGCGTGGGGCGAGCCGTGGTTGTGGTGCCGCCGGGGGCTCCCGCTGTGGCTGCGCGAGCGGCTGCGCGAGCGGGAGCTGTAGGTGCCCGACAGGCTCCGCCGGTTGTTGTAGCTGCACGGGAGAGGGAACGGTTACTGCGCGAACCCACGCCGGGAGAATCACACACACATCAGTGCTCAGGGCTCCCGAGGGACTGGAGGGATCGGGCTCGGCACCCCAGGGACAAGGGAGGGAGAACACTGAATGTCTTGGGACACAGAGCCTGCCCCATGGAGGGCTGGGGTCGGTGACGTGGGATTTAAGGTCCTTCCGACCCCAACCACTCCTGGGAGTCTCTTAGTTGAGCTCCTCTGAAAAGAAACAGCTCAAACTAAAACCAGAATGCAGCATCTTTTGTCTACCTTGCCAAGGATCTTCCCTCAACATCAGGTCACTAACTGGGTATTCCCTTTTTCCTTCAGGGATGCTTTGGGGAACGCTCCACTGACATGGCAGCCTCCAACTTAGATGGGAGCCTCAAGATCCTTAAAATATCCCCATCTAAAGCCAGCAGCTCTCACTGCCTCCCCCTCTACCCATCCCAGGAGAGAGGCAGAGTCCTGAAGAACCAGGCACTGCACCAGGGAGCCCTGACACAAGGAGGCTGCACTTTCCCCCCCGTTCCAAGGGCACTGTGCTCCCAGAGACTGCCCTCACTTGTAATGGGATCCTTGTGGAGACTAACAAGGGAAGACTAATCCCAGCCCAGCACAGACTCTTCAGGAACAGTGCAGTTAGGATGGGCTTAGGCTTCCATTTTACAGCCTGAACCCATAAGAGCAGCTCCATGCCCAGCACTGAGAGCCTGAAGTCAAGCTGAGTCCCCTCCTTTTGCTGGCCCGTGCTCAGGAGTGCCCCTGGCTCCTGGCAGTGCAAAGCCCTGCTGAGGTACCCTGTATTCACAGGACTGCAGTGAACAGCCACCCCTCACACAGAGTAAAGACCCCCAGCCCCCCACTCACTGCCTGCGGGGCGTGTGGGAGCGCGAGCGCGACTTTGTCCGGGAGCGGGACCGGCTGCCGCTTCTGCTGCTGCGGCTCCTCTTGCTCTCCTTCCTCAGCCTGCAGGGGACAAACCACTCGCTCAGGCACGGCCCTGCCACCAGGGAGCTCGGCAGGAGCTCCCCCTACTTCAGCTGGAAGCATTTGGACTCAAGTGTTCCCCTAGCAGGAGGGGACTTTCACCTACCCGTTGTAGGGGCTCTTCGAGGTTTGCTGCCTCTCTTCCGGCTCTTTTTTAACTGTTTTGGTATTCACAGACACTGGAGATTTCTCCTCAGCTTTTACTTCTCTTGGGGAGGCTACGAATTAAATTTCAATTCAAAATCAGCTCTTTACTCATCCTCTGTCACAAACACACCGTACACCCCTCAGACACCTTCACCAGGATTTGCTCTAAGTGTAGATATGAACTCCACAGCTGTTATTTCATTCCATCTCCCCATTTATACTCACTCCTGGAGTGGGATATTCAGGGGGAACCCCTCTGCCCATGAAGGAGGAACAGCACTGTGACCTCCAGAGCACACAGCCAGGCTCACCTGGGGCCAGAAGGTACAAAACAGAAGCTGCCCTTGTGCCTCACAATGCAAAACTTGTGACCTTGGCATTCATTTCCACAGCTACAGAAAGGATTAAGAGTGCCCAGCAAAATCATGGATTTCACCTTTTCATTAATGGCACAAATATAAAGAGTAACAAACAAAATTATCTGGTTAAGAAGTCAGTCTGTCTCTAGACAGCTGGTACAGCCCAGAGATGGATCCACTTTCACAGATGGCTGTTAAGCCCACCACAGCTCCTGCTTTCAAACTCTTCCAACCTCGGCTCTCTGCTCAGACAAATGGAACACTTCCCTTGTTCAGTGAGAAATTCACTTCCCAGCCCAAAGACCTCTGAAAACTCACGAGTCTCCAGGAAAAACCATGGGAGTTCAGACAGACTGGCCAGTTCCCTCTGATGCCAAGGCAGTGCTGGGCCTCTCCCTCCTCCATTTCCTGAGCACCAGCTGTCTGCCCTCATTGCACCAAAGGGTTGCCAAGTACATTAAAAACAACCAGGGAAAGGAATTTTCAGGGATACCTGCTGCAAAAGGGGCCATGAAGGCTCTTGCAGCACCCTCAAATTAAATCCAGAGAGCCTCTCTTCACATCACAGAACACACAGCAACTCCTGCTTTATTACCTCATTCTCTCAAGGGTGCCTCTTATTAACAGATCACTCTCTTATCTGTGGAAATATGGAATAAGCCATCCCTCTTCCCTTTAATCTGGTTTCAAGGTTCTGAGACTGGTTTTGAAATCTATGTTAAAAAAAATAACAAACCCCCCAAAAATATTTACCTTGCTACTTCATTCTGAACTGTCTAACAGCTCAAATTACACAAATATTAATCACACAGTATTATTCAAGTTTCTGTTCAGAAAACAAACTTACATGGTTTGGATGCAGGAGAAAAGCCACCCAGTGTTGAGAGTGCTGGAGTTCCATCTGGATTTAAACCTTTTGCCTTCAGTTTTGCCTCCTGTAGTGCCATTTTCCTCTTTTCTACTTCTTTATCCAGAAATTCGTAATTGGGCTGTGGAAGTAACAACCAGGTAAGAAGCTGAACTCATGTAATTCATATTTTCATCCTATTTCTGAAAAACACTGAGCTGGCTTTTAATGATCTGTCCAGTACTATAACTTGCAGAATTTGTTCTCTCTTAGAGGAGCCCCTCCCATGAGTACATCTGTACTAAACATTCCCAGACCTTTCTGGACAACCATAACTCAGCTCAAGCTGCGCTGAGCACCAAGCAGGAAACACCAAAATGTCCAACTCACCTTCTTTCTGGTATAAAGCTTCAGAGTTGTTAAGCAGATCTCCTGAATCTCCTCTTCCGTGGTGCCAAAGAGCAGGAACCAGTGGGGCCGGGTAGGCAGCGGGATCTGAAAATCAAACAAGGAGAAGCTTAACGGAGACTTCAGGCCAGGTTTTGTTGAAGTATTTCCATGAATTTCCTTGAAACCAGAGCAGCAGCACTGGAAGGCAGAGCTGAGTGCAGCCAGGGCTCACCTGCAGGGCTCTGGCAGCGAGGTAAATGCACGCACACGCGATGGTCTCCGGCTGGAAGCGAACGAACACGTTCGTCCGGAGGCTGTCGTTCATGTAATTCCTGAAAAAGCAAAGCAGCAGAGGTTGGAACCCCAGTTTGCCTTTTTTTTAGAGGCTAACAATACTGGAGACTCAATTGACTTTATTATTTTTTCTGTTGTTACGTTAAACAGGTGATTTCTTTCCGGTTGTGTTGGATGTTTACAGGTGTCACTTTGTAACAGTCTGCACCACTGCCACGGGTTTAAACCCCAGGGCAATAATGTGCAGCAGGAAATTCCAGTAGTGTGGAATGGCCACTTCCTAGGTTAAGTTACCCTGGGAAGTGTCCACTGAGTTACAATTTAACAAGTACTTTGCATCTGTCCAGCTGATCGTCTTAAACACCAGTGTGTTTGTATCTAAAAGCCCATGTAGGACTCGAGTGCCATCAGGTCTATTTTCAACTTGCCATTTTCCAGAGGCCACGTGCAACCTACAGAGTTCATAAAACTCTGACTGCATTTAAATTCTGTGTACTTTGAGTCACATTAACTTCATCCAGGGAGATGCACCCCATTTGCTCCCTGAGGGCTGGAGGAGACCTGTGAGTTACAGCTCCACTGCCCTGAGCTCCTGTTCTTGCACAGGGCTGGCACTGCCAAGCCATGTGTGCCCAGAGGTGCAGTGACCAGCAGAGCTCCACGGATTTCTGAATTCCCAGTATGGGAGAGAGGAACAGCAGTGAGGACTCTACACCCCCATGCCCAGCCTGGCTGCTAAGTGAACATGCTGCATGCACTGTCCTCCTGTCTAACTCAAGTTTAAATGTTAAATCAGCTAAAGAAACGCTGGCAGAAGGGTCCCCCACGTGTCCTTTAACATACAGCAGGTAGGCAACAAAGACATTGAGAAACAGTTGTAACAGTTACTTCTAGAACCAAATATACAAATCCTGGCGCCAGGACAGAACTAGGAGGTGCTGCCCGATGGCTTTGGGTGGCGGCAGTGAACTCGCTGAGGCTTGCACTGGCTTGGCTGGAGAGAAGGGCAGCCAAAGCAGCCATCCCCAGGTCATGGGCTGAGGTGCAGAGGGCAGAGCTCTATGACTTACCAGCAGGGACTACCCTTCAATCAAAGAGTAGAAAAAAGAACAAAGTTAAATTGAGTTCTCCATCACTATGCTGGAATCAAGCCATGAAAATAGTAAGCAGAAACAAGCCCCACGAGATTTTCCAAATGTGTTTGGGTGGTAACTTACATCTCATTGCTTTGCATAGGGATCGGCAGGCTTGTTATTTCTGCTACTATTTTCCTGGCTAGGAAAAGAGTGGAAAATAGCAACTTACCAGGCTGTCTGTACCAGGGTTTGATTACGTTCACATTCTAGGACTTGTAAATACATAACAATGATCTGAGGAATAAGGAGGGGGGAAAAGAGAAAAAAGACTCAGTTTCAACACATAAAGCAGGAGTTAGGAAGTAAATACAGACATACGTAAAAGTAAAATCAAACAGTCTGCCCAAACAGGGGAGCTGAGACAGGGGCTCCTCCCCTCCAAGCACACACTCTACGCTCTCACGTCACCCAGTCCAGTCCAGACAATTCTTAATTTCACTACTTTTCCATCCTTTTCAAACCAGCCACTTTTACCCTTTCCCAGGGAAGTGACTTTTGTCACAGCCAACACAGCTGTTTGCCCAAGTACTCTGGCAAAAACATTAATAACTACAGAGGAATAAAGAGAAGAATTCAGGTCATTCTGACACCTGTGTTTCTTGTTCCACAGCTCCCAGTGATGCCACCAAGGTAGAGAAAGAATTACAGTTACATTATCGTTGAGAACTCACCTTATGAGGATGCTTGACATGAACACAAAATCCCAACTCCTTCAGTACCCTCCTTTCTGCTTTGATTACTTGATTTTTGGTGTTTATGTAGTTCTGATCAAGTATCAGGGGGCTTGGAGTCCTATAGTTTGCAAGAAATAAAATCAAAACTGTTTTGCATATCCAAAAATAACGGCAACTCTGTTTTCCCTTCCAACCAACTAATGGCAACAGAAACCGGTTTTCAACTCCTGCAAGCAAGTTTAAGCATTAATCTTGTGCTGTCCAAGTTTAGATAAACTAGTTTTAGTTGCTGCTTTTGGCTAGCTACAGATTAGATGGCTGAGATAAAAAAAAATAACCTTCTGCTCCTGTGTATGCAAACTGCACTGCTCCAGCTGCTGGAAGGAGTTGGCTCGATGGGGGGCACTCCCAAGAACTCTTCCTCTCTGTGGCAGAGGTGGCAGAAGGAGTCCTTTGCCCGGCAGGATTTCAAAGCAGAAGTGAGCCACAACAGGGCTCTTATTGGTATTAAAGGAGCAACTCGTGCTTTAGAAATTGCAGTTTCCTATGCACTGGAAGAGCAGTGATTCTGTATTCTGATTCACCCTTCAGAGAAGCCAGCCCTGCCCTGTGATGCGTGAAAAGCTGAGTGAAGCACAGAATTAACCTGGGAAAGGGGCACAGATCTGCCTGGGACTCTGTGCCTGCACCCCTCTGCAGGGGTGCCATGGATATTCCTGCTGCTGTTCGCATTTGCAAAACAACAGCTCCTTTCAGAGAGACATTTCAAACTCCAGCACTGTCACGTCCTAACTCCTTCCAAATGCAACCCCTGAACTGTCCAGAGCACGTTTAACCACAGCAACCTTCTGTGTCACAAGTGTCACACTCCATTGCATATTCTTTGCTTTGTCCGTGCTCAGACTTGACCTTTCAGCATTCCACATTGGATATTTTAATCCACTTCCTCCTGAAGACAGACCAGCTCTTTCCCTGTAATATGCCTCACACATTCCATGTGCTTTCCAAAGCAGAATAATGTTTTTGCAGCTCATTATGCTCTAATAAACCACAGTCTGTGTACACGATACACCCCAAGCACTGGTGACAAATTTATTTTACATTACCTTCAAAAGAAAAAAAAAGTAATGCAAAGTGGATTCAAAATACAGCTTTTGTTGTATCACACAAAATATTTCACTGCCAACTTGCAAATTCCATAAGTGGATCTCACTTCTCTTCCCTAAAAGGTCACAGAGCAGAAAAAAAAGACTCAAACCCCCACGGTTCCCACCCCAGGAAGAAAGGGTGAATTTAATGACAAGGCTGATTGAGCCTCCCAATTTCAGTTCATGATAATCCAGTTTATGCCCTGAGCTCTGCAGTCACCTCCACAGGCACTGATGGCCACGGGCAAAGGACACAACAAACTTCTCTAATAAAAGCCTCTTGCTGGATAACCATGCACTTGAAGCATGAGCTGGCCCTGCTCTCCCCAAGGGGCTGAGATGCAGCTCCCAGCTCTGGAAGGAAAACTGCAGCTTCCTGGTGCCAGGGTGCACCTACAATTCAAGTACTGTCTCATTATATAAAATTCCAGCTTTTCCATGTTTCATCAGAGTAACTTCTCTATTAAGTGTTGCTCTCACTCACCAGGACAAGTTCACAAAGTTTTTAATTTCGGCTCCTCTAAATAAACCCCAAATTGGGAGCTCTTTTGTTTTGATTATGGTTGGTTGGTTGTTTTTTTTTTTTTTTCTCCCCATAAATTAAAGCTTTTCAAGCCTCTTTAAGGCAACTCCTTCAGTGAGGAGCTGATTTTGCCTGAACACTCCAGCACTACAGAGACAGGCTGAACACAGTGCTCTGCAGGGGGACAATGGAACAACCAAGCTGGGTTCTCCCCAGCAGTGAAACTGATTCACTTCCAGATCATTCCCATCGATTTTACTGGTGTTGGTAACAGCATTCCCTTCAGTATTGCTTTCCACACTTTCACCTGGAGATCACTGGCATTAACAGGATCTGCAGAGCAGCACCCAGGGCGAGTTCAGGTGTTCAGGCTGTTTGGGAGCAGAAAGCTTCATCACAGGTGGGAGATCTCAGGTTAAACACTTAGGACAGCCGTGACTTCCAGTCTATTAGGAAAATCCCCAGAGGGACTGCCCAGGATCACCCAACAGCCCACCTTCCACATGTCCCTGCGTTCCCTGGGAGCTCTGGCAGGAAGTTAAGGTGGCTCCAAGTGCAGCAGGACAGACGTGAGCCTTTGCTGTATTTAAAATTTTCGCTGTCCTCACACAGGGCCACGGGATCAGCACCAACACTTCACACAGGGCACACGTTCCACAGCACAGGGGCAGGAAACCCAACATGTCAAGTGTGCTTTGCTTTACTCTGCTGTCCCACATTCCTTTGGTCACAAGTCCTACAGCCCTAAGGAAGCCATGAAAACCATCAGTTTATCCAGACAAGACTGCCAGACAATGCAGCCTTTTATCCACTCATGGAAAAATAAAAATCTGCAGGAAACTGAAGTGCTTTACTGCACCTTATTACTGGCAAAAGTCGGGTTCTTCACTGCATTGATTTACCAATTTAATACTTTTGCCATAAACTCTGCAATGTTGGTAAACAATTATTCACAAGTTAGAAACTTCAGAGATTCCTCTTTGAAAAACTTCTTTGTTTTCTACTAAGAAAAAAGAGGAACTTTGCCAGTGCATTTGCTGCATTTAATTCTCAGTCCAAGAATTATCTTAGGGCCAAGTAACAAACCAGAGAAAAAGAATTTATAAGCTTACATGTGAAATATAAGCTTCAAACCCTGCACAGCCAAGGAGTGTTGCAAGTTCTTAGTTGGAATCTGTTCCTACAGACCAGCACTAGAGCTCCAGACAAGACTTTAAGAACAGAGCACACAGTGGCCTCTCTGGGAAGTCAATCCAACACTTAAGATGCAAAACTTGATTGGGATTTAGATTGTGTTAACAACCCAGAAGATTAACACACATTGTAATGTGCTTGAAACAATAAATAAATCAGTTAATCACAAATACTTTAAAAAAATCACTGACAAATGACACCTAAGTTCTCCACAGAGCTGCAGCTTCATTTGGTGTAATATTAAGCTTTGATGTCTTTGGCATGACTAATACTTGGAGGAACAGTGCCCTGCGTGGAGTTTTGTTCCTAAGGAGCAAAGTACTTCTGGCAAGTACAGCAGAGCACCAGCACCTCATTTCCAAGAGCAGAGCTCTGTTCTGCTGGTCAGTAAAAGAGCAGCAGTTCTCTGATTGTCTGCAGGATCACAAACACAAGCAGCACAGGTTTGCAGGACAGTCTGAAGGCACTAAGAATGTGTGTCATTAATGCAGCCCCGCTGCAGGGCCCCTGAGTGAGGAACAACTGACTGAGCACCTCAAAGCACCATGTGAGATTACAGCACCACACGAGTCACATTTCCAGTCTCAGGACTTTCTGCAGCTTTCAGGCACAGTTCAAAGAAATAAAATCAACTTCAAACTACATTCTACAAGTTAAACAACAGTTGCACTTTGCTCAGAACACAGAGGTTTTGGCACACAGTTATTTAAAAAGCAGTTTTTCCACAGTACGAGCTTTTCTCCATGCACACAAACATTTTTACATGCAGTTCTACATCACATATGCTCGTCAAAGGTCCCGGAGAAAATATGCTTGTCCAAAACACTTATTTAGCTTTTTCTTACTTCTCAGCATTAGAAATACCACCTCAGTTGACTACATGTCTCATAAAAAGAAAATTCCAATGCAATTCCCAGTTCTGCAAACAGGTACATAGAAGGGACTGCTTACATCATAATTGATAAAAAAGTACAAATTCAAGACTTCTGCACCCTTGTTTTACTGTGAATTCAAACTGCAATTATACAGAGCCAGAAAGTGGAACTAAGAACCCAAAACTGGTTAAGAAAGAAAGCAAAGCCTACCCAAACTACCCCAAATTCGTGTGCAGGTTAAGAGCTTCAGTTAACAGAAATGCTAGACTAAAAAAGAAAGTACAGCAGCCTGTTTCAGTTCTGGGTTGTGTGTGAGAGACTAACTACAGCCTAAGTGTTAGCTTCAGTAAAAAATAAAAAAAAAAAGGTCAAGCTAGTATTCTAAAAACCTGGACAGCAAAGAAAAAAGCTTATAACAAGATACAGGAGTTCTTCCAAATGGTTCACCAGCGGCCAACCTGTTAGTCCCCCGATTCCAGTGACCTATGCTCAGAGCACTGGCTTCTCCTTGGGGATTTTCGATACTTCACTCACTGTTGCCATGACGACAGCTTCATCTTTATGTACCACTCCACATCACCCAGGCTTTGGTAAATGTAGCTGGTCGCTGTATAGTCGGTTGCAAGGGAAAAAAGAGTTGAAGTTAATAACGTGTACAGGTGATGGAATTGTCAGCTTGTAAAAAGTACAGAAAAACGTTTACATCCTGCTTGCTAAAAAAAAAAAAAAAAAAGGGGGGGGGGGGGGGGGGGGCAGGGCTGAATGTCAGA
>VZRX01002541.1:1899-13489 GCA_013398075.1 Notiomystis cincta | reverse complement strand
GAGTGACAGCGCCGCCTCAGGGGCCGCGCCCGCCATGTTGTGTGGGGAGCGGGCGGCGGCCCCGCCTCTGTCCGGAGTGGTGCCCGGGAACTTCACAGAGTCCCAGAGGTTGGAAAGAACCTCCAGCAGTGAGCCCAGGCTGTGCCCGATCCACTCCTTGTCACCAGCCCAGAGCTCTGAGTGCCACCTCCAGGAATTCCTCGGACACCTCCAGGGCTGGGCACTCCAAAGCTCCCTGGGCAGCCCCTGCCAAGGCCTGAGCACCCTTTCCATGGGGAAATTCCTGCTGATCCCACCCTGAGCCTGCCCTGGCCCAGCCTGAGGCCGTTCCCTCTCCTCCTGTCCCTGTGCCCTGGGAGCAGATCCCAAATCCCCCCCGGCTGTCCCCTCCTGTCAGGGAGCCACAAGGTCCCCCAATCCCCCTTTTCTCCAGGCTGAGCCCCTTTCCCAGCTCCCTCAGCCTCTCCTGGGGCTCCAGCCCCTGCCCAGCTCCCTCAGGATCCATGGGATCAGCTATGAGGAGGAGGCCAAAGTGCTCGTGGTCCTCTCGTCCTTCTCACAGGATGTGGAGCAGGGCCTTGCTTTGTGTCACAGTTACAGCCATGAATAAACGTCCCCAGTTTTACAAACACGTCTTTTAGAAAGGTCTCTGCGGTACGTTTGATTTTTACCCTTCTTTTCCAATTATAGTTTAGGGCTTGAGAGTCTGTTACTATCACCAAAATAGTGGGTTTTAAATGGAAATAAAGCATTTAATTGTGAGCTGTTTTATGTGCAGGCTCATGACTCAGCAGGGATTCTGGCTGTTTGGAAAGGACATTATTTATTATTCAGGTATTTGGAATAGTTCACCCTATTTTCCTGGCCCTTTGACAAGCTCCCCTCCTGTACCCACGTGCTGTACAACCCCTGAGATTTTAAAAACGATTTTATGTGGAATAAAAACCCCTCACCACCCACCTGGAACAGCACTGGCCTTTTAGACACCTGGAACAGTCTCAGGAGTTGTGATAACAGAGCCAAGAAAAGCCCTATGAGCCCACAACACTGTGCTAAACACCTCTGCAATGGAAAAAGCCATTTACATGCACTGAAGATTAAAGAAATACCACTAAAAGGAGAGCTGGGAAAAGCTGAGTCAGTTCTCCAAGCCTCAGATTCTCCTGCAGTGAGAATCCTGATTTACGTGGTATTTGCAGAGGGCAAACAGCACTTTCCATTTCCCTCTGAGCGCCAGCGGGGCTGGAAAGGAGCGAACCCGAGTCATGGAAGCAGCAGGTGTCAGCACAGTGGAATTTGACCTTTTTTTTTTCCTTTCCATGCACACACCCATGGTTTATTGCTTTTGACGTGCTCCAGTTTTCCTGGTTACACTTTGATATTTCAAAAAGCTGGGGAGATTCTCCTTTGCTCTTCAGACACGGCTCAACCCTCCCGACTGCTCCTGGCAATCCTCGCTGGTTTCGTGTGTGTCAGGAGAATGAATCCACACACACCAGGGGGTTGTGTCCGAAAAGGAGGCAGAGCAGTCCTGTAACTTTATTCCAGTAAAGGGAGAGGCCGTGGGGCTTTTCCCTTGGGGTCTCTCAGAGTTTTGGAGGGCGCAGCCTCATTTTATCCCAATTTCCAGATCACATTTCCCTCTCTCTTTCCCTGTTGTCTGAGGTACCTGAGAGGTACAGACTTCCCTAAGATTCCCCTCTAATGTATACCCCCCTTTTTTCCTTTTTCCTTGTGTCTCTGCACTCTTTCTGTAAATCCAGGGATTTAGCACCGTTTGAGTGAGTCTCAATTAGTGGAATTCCTATGGAATTTATTGCCCCCCCCCTTGCTTCTTCCACCTGTCCATATCTGGCTTTCTCAGGCCCCCAGTTTGTTTGTAAAGACAGCTCCTCCTCTCTCCTTTCCGTGTGCTGTTTTTGAGCTCGGGAAGGATGAGCAGTGCCTCAGCAGCAGCGCTGCTCTGTTGCCAGGACACTGCTGGAACCCAGCACCAATCAGTCAATAATTGCTGCTTGAGTCATGGTGAGGCATTAAGGAGCACGCTCCTCCTGGAGCCCTTTGGCCATGGAAGCTCCTCTTTAAATCAGCTGTACACAAACGTGAACTGATTTTCTTCTTCCAGGTCTCTGACTGCAGTCAGAGAGACGCCAAAGCTGAGTGAAAAAAGGAAACAGCTCGTGGAAAGTGAGTTTTGTGTATCCCAAACCCTCCTTCTGGTGGGTAGTGACATCACCTCAGTGCCTAAACCCCCTCAGGATTTACAGGCTTGGCAGCAAATGTTTCCCAGAACAAAATACAAAAAGTTTCTTAGCTAATTACTACAAATCACAGTGTGTAATTACCTTAACAGATAAGAAAGGATTATTTTGGGAAAAAAAAAAAAAGAATCTGTGATGACAGAAAAATCTGATTTCCTTGAAGAGTGATGGCTGTAAGAAAACAACGTGACTGGAATTTAGTCAGGAAAATATTTTGACATGAGCTGATATCTAAAAGTTTCTGCTGTCATATCAAATAGACAAGACTAAGACAATGCAGAGTATGCTTAGATCAACTTATTAATCAATCCATTCATTAAATTCTAAAACCCCCAAAGTGAAACATTAGTTGAAAGTTGTTCGGGTTTGTTGTTTTAAATCAAATAAGACAGGAGATTAACTTTAATTCTTCATGCTGAATGTGATAATTTAACTGAGAATCTGGAATTCCCTCCCATCTCAGTAATAAAAATCTGCATTATCAGCTCCAACAGGACTTCTCATGGCAAGTGCAGCCCCAGTATGTGTCCAGTACTGGGTTTGCATTGATGTAAAAGTTTGGTGCCAAAAAAAAACTTGGCAGTGAGATTTATTCCAGCTGGATAAACAGGGTTCTGCTCTGCCAAATTATAAGAGAAATTCGTTAGATACCTTTATGAAAGATTTATAGAGGCTCCAGTTTTGGGCTCTGAATTAACAGCTCAGAGGAAGGAGGAGGATTATTTGAAATCGTTCCCAGAGGGCGAGTTCTTTAAGCTCTTACTCACTGGTTTTGAAAGAGAAAAGAGGAATTGAGCAGTGAGGTCCCTCCCTGCAGTTTGCACCCTGAATAACTGGGTGTGAAACCAGGGCAGTTGGGACACACTTGGCTGTAAATGTTTCTCTGCTCCCGGGTAGCTGAGCCTTCACCTTCCACTCCCCAGTCTCTCCCTCCCTGGTTTCACTGGAATTCCTCTCACTCGTTTCTTGTTTACTGCACTGAAGGCACAGCTGGTGACAGGGTTAAAGTCTTTATCAAGAAACGATTTAAACATTGTTCATGTATGAAAGCAGGTTTTTTTTTCATTTATTCTGTCATCTAGAATGTAAAATTCACTGCAGAACTGGACAATTTCTGCTCTTAAAACCTCATACTCAAGGCACTCATTTGTTGCCTTTTGTTTTCTCAGTAAATCTGCCTTTCTGTGAGTGTTACACAGATTTTTCACAAGATTCAGTGCCTACATGAATGGGTTTCCCATCACTACCCACACAAATTGCTTGAACTTCCATCAAAGCAGTGCAAGGCATTGGGAAAACAAGGAATTAAGGAATACTTACCATGTATTAAAATCAGTTTTTCCCACAGACTGATGTTCAAGAGCTCACCTCTTTGCAATAATAGTATTAATATAGATAAATATACAAATATAGCAGCTTGATGCATTTACAAATTGACCATCAGGCATGAAGCCACTGAAGTTCAAACCTGTTTTCCAGCACATTTCAAACTCAACCTTGCTTTTCTCCTTGAGACACACTGGAATTCCAGGAATAGCACGTGGAATTTGGTTTAGGGGGTTTTATGAAGTCCCGCCGAGGTGTAGGTCAGCAAGGACCCTTCAGGCCGGATCTCTGGGCTCCCTCTCTGGGCAGGTTGGGTGTGAGCAGCGCTGGCTCTTCCACAGGGCGAGTTTGGCCGTGGGACTGTGTGTGGGCAGAGCCAGAGGCGCTGCACTGGGGCGGCAATCACCGATAGGGACGTGGTGACAGCTCTGTCAGGTGACATCTCTGCTCCGCGTGGCTCCGAGGGCACCTGGTTTCTGCTGTGGCCCGGCTTTGAGTCAGCAGTGCCCGTGACACCCGAAACCGTGAAGGTGTGACAGGAACAAACAGGCTGCTCCTCGTCCCGAGGTGACACAGCTCCATCCCTCGGCACAGCCACTCCTGGGGGTCACAAACACTTCGGGCCTCTTTGGGAACGGGGAGTGACGCCCGACCGGCCCGGGTGACACCCTCAGTGCGTCACTTGAAATCCCATCTGGCCCAGTGACGCTACCGTGGGTCTGGTGGTGTTCCCAGCTGGGGTAAGAAAACTGGGAGAACAGCACCCGGGAGAGGATGAGGTCGAGCATGGACCGGGTTCCCAAACCCCCTCTGCTCCAGCAGGAGGCTCTTGCACCCTGAATCGTCTGATGGGGAAAGGCCTGACCTGGGCACACGCCGGGTTTGTCCTTGCTGTGCGGTCTCCTCCTTTGTCCTTGTGTGCAGCTGTGGGTGTCCCAAGTGTGTGGCAGCTGAGCAGTCTGGCAGTGCAGGAGGGAGCAGGGAAGTGCAGGTCAGGGGGTTAAGCTCTGCAGGTCACAGCAGAGCCACTGGCACAGAGGGACAGACGAGAACAGGCTGTATCCTGCACGGCTCGCGTCAGGCACAGATATAGCTCCGGCTCCGGCAGGAGGACATTTGTCACTACAAGAGAGGCCTCAACTATTTTTAGAGCTTTCCTCATGAGTCTGCAGCTTTGAAGGACAGAAAAAGAAAGATGAGGCTGGCTGGCTGGCCAGGCTTACCCAGCTGCTGTGGGGCAGGAGCTGAGGAGTGTGTCAGCAGGGACAAGCCCCCTCCAGGAGCTGAGGAGCACAGGGACATGGACCGGCCACCAAGTGCAGTGTCTGGTTGTGTCACGGCTGACACTCAGCCTGCAAAAGTCAGCATCACCTGTGCCATCCTCATCCTGGGCCAGCAGACTGAGCCCGAGCGAGCAGTCCCAAGTTAGATCTGCCTCAGATGGAATAGCTTTACCCAGGAATTGCCTCACAGAGCAGCACTGGGAGCCCTGGGGAGTTTCCTGCCCACCCAGACTGTGTTGGCTGCCCCGGCACGGCCCCAGAGGGACATTCCGGTCCCAGAGCTGCCTTGCTGTGCAGCAGGAGCCTGTCCCAGCCAGGCTCCCGGCACACAGCGCGGCGCTGGAGCGTTTGGGAGCCCGCAGAGGCCCCGTGCGAGCTCGCCGAGCCCACATCCTGCTGCGGGGCCAGGGCTGCCCCCGAAACCCCGTATCTGATGGCCTGCAGAGCGGCCGTGTGGAAGGAAACGCTGTGCTGCAGCAGCCCAGGCCGCCGGCAGGTGCTTCCCCTGCAGAGACACAGCCGGCAGAGAGGCTGCTCCTCATGTAAATACCCAGCAAATCTTCACCATTTGCATATTTGCAAGTCCTGAGCTGAGATCAGCGCAGGGTGAGGGTGAGGCGAGGTCAGGGAGAGCAGCACTGTCTGTGTGTGTGGCCAGAGGAACCTGCAAGGATCTTGGGCTGTTGGATCTGTTTGGGAAGGGCTCTGAGGGGCTGACACCCTCTCCTGCTCTGCTGCTGGGTTTTTGCGGCCACAACTCACTGCTCTGCTCGTGAGGAGCAGCCCTTAGTGTGTGTAAATGAAAAAAAAGGTGTTTGAATGTTAAACAAGCTGTTACTTCTATCATCCAAGTGTTAAAATACCAGTTGGCAAAGCAAGGAGGGCACAGAGCAGAGTGAGGGTAGTCATGTCAGCTGGCCCCTTCTCTCCCTGCAGAAATGAATTCCTGTCATGGTCTCTGAGCTCTTCAAGCCTTTCTTCACGGCTTTGCAAGTTTGTTCTGCTTTTAAAGCATTTTTGAGTGTCTCCTTAGCCTCAAGAGGTCTTTTATGCTATTTTTTCCTCCTCAGAGAATGATTCACAGCAGAAAGATCAGGGCCATCAGGTCCTTGCCTCTTCATCTGCTGCTGTCAGGGACTTTGTTCCTCCTGCAGTATCTGAGTGAAATCTCCACTGAACTCTGAGTCAGTGGCAAATATCCCACTCATTGCAATAAACTCTGAGATTCTGTCCTTGTGGGTGGAGTGGGGCAGTGCAGGAAAACAGCACAACCTCTTAGAGGTGTGTACCACACTGACAGAAGTGAGAGGGTGAACTCAGACGGGATATGGGGAAGGAATGGGGCTGGGAGGGTGGGCAGGCCCTGGATCCCTGGCAGTGTCCAAGGCCAGGCTGGCTTGGAGCACCCTGGGACAGTGGGAGGTGTCCCTTTAAAGGTCCCTTCCAACCCCAACCATTCCAGGTAAAAGCTCATACTGTACCTCAACATCCAAGAAGGTGAAGCAGCTTTGCCTGGTACATCTTAGCAATGTTTTCTCACTGATTCGCTGCTGTCTGGGGCTGGCTAAGAGCCCAGTGTAATCCCATTAGCAATTTGCCAGCGCTGAATTTTACCGGCTTTGTTTATGTAAGGCAGCTGTGTTTGTGGGCTTTCTCAAGGGGTTGTTTGCCATCTAGTGGGTCCTTGGGATTTTGCAGAAAAGCCTCGGGATGGTTATTTTTGTGTCCACCCATCAGTCACGGGATGGGCAAAAGGGACATGGACAGCAAGAGCCTCCCCAGCAAAGGGAGGGGAAATCAAAGTGAGAACGTGTGGGCAAGATTTTCCTTACTGGTATAACAACAGCAATATTGAACATACTGAGATGTTGCCTCTGACAGCCCACGAGGCATTTGTAAATAGCAGAAATTGGTTATTTGAAGTAATTAGCTAGAGGTGTCATCAATAAGCTCTCTGTGCCTGGAGCACCAGGAGAAAATTGGCATTTAAACATATAGAAGGTATACATTTGCCAGGGTGTAGGGGTGTATAAATGTAGATTGGGATATCCATGTCTCAGAGTATTTTCAGTTCCTGTTAGTTATGGGAATTACACGAGGAAATAAAATTTATTTTTAAAAATCATGTTAATAGGTCATTTAGGAGGATGTGGGAAGACTTTTTGCTCGAGGATTGACAGAAATGGGGATTTCTGCCTTTCTGAGCAAAGTTCCCCCACAGTGTACAGTATCTTATACTGGACTAAGGCTTTTCTTTAATATAAATCTCATTTTAGTGAACATTATTGAGTAATTCTGTCACTCATTTTTGGAAGAGATCAGAGTCTGAACTAAGAGATTCTTAAAGAAGCTTTAAGCCTTCTCTAGTTTTTGGAAAGACTGACAATATAATTTTCTAGTATTTCTCCAAATTATTAAAAAAGTGGGGTTTGGCAAGTGTATGTAATAATAATGCTCAGCAATCTCTGCAAAGCTTTTCCCAAAGTTCAGGTGAAAGAAATCCTCTGTAATAAATGACTGAAGAATCTCTTTTAGAGGGCCCTGCACCCAGCAGGAGGCAGCACTTTACTGCAAAACAGCCCCAAACTTCACAACATTTGTGTGTGACATCAGGTAAAACTCAATTTTGAGGTGAATTAAACTGGAAAAAATCCAAATAACACCCAGGGTCTGGTGCCTGTCTCCAGCAGCTTTGAGAGAGGCTGTACTGAAGGTAGGAGAGGATCCTGCAGTTCCAAACAGGGATGGGAAGCTGTGGAGCAGAGCTGTGGAGCTCCTCTTGTCCTGCTGGTGGAAATCCCCAGCTGGCTGGGCCCAGTTATCCTGGAGACATTTGGTGCTGGATCCAGCCCTGGAGGGCACATGGTGGGCACAGAATGAGCCCAGTCCCACACAGCTCCTTTGGAAGGGCAGTGTCTCATCAGAGCCTCACACACGTGGGGATGTGTTTGGAAAAAGCCCTGGGGTCCTCCCAGCTGGGCTTCCAGCTGCTGCTGTTTTCAAGCCTTACCTTGTAGGTGTGGGTGGACACTGTGCTTCCATCACTTTCCTGGTGCTGACGTTGTCCTGCTCCCTGCTGGCTGGGCAGTGGCACACACAGGGACTTCATGGAGCCAGCAGCCAGCCCTGGAACTGTCCCAGGCCACGTTGGGAGCGCTTGGAGCACCCTGGGATGGTGGAAGGTGTGAGACAGGGTGGGACAAGGTGGTCTTTAAGGTCCCCTCCCACCCAACCCATTCCAGGACTGTGTGATTGTCTGAGCTGAGGCAGTCATGGACAGCTGGAAAAACAGACTCTGCTGTTGCCTAAACACCACCTGCACTGGAGCAAAGGATCTTCACACTCGCTCCTTCAAAGCAAAAACAACACCCTGGCCACGAATGTTTTCCCCTGGGCTGGAGGCCCCGCGCATGGCGGGCTGGGCCCTCTGGGCAGGCCCTGCTCTGGCACACGTGGCCTTCTGCTGTTGTTTACCCTCCAGGAAAGCCTCCTTCCTCCAAAGGCAGGCCTGGAGCCCTGGATGGGAGTGTTCCGTGGTGATGCAGAGTTATCCTTTACAACAGTCACTACAAACAAAGGACCCTCTGACAGACACATCTTTTCCATGAAGAGCTGCCAGTGAAAAACAGGTTTTTTTCTCCTAACCTGGAGGCATTGGCGTTCCTTCTGTGATCCTGGGTTTTCAATGACCTTTACCCACGCTCTGGGTGGTGAAACCACATCCAAGGCGGTGAGTGAGCAGTGCCAGGGGTGGCCGTGGTGCCACCTGCTGTGGCACTGCCAGCAAAGGCGTGGCCTGGCTGGGAGGGACCCCTCGGGTCCCGGTGTGCCCATGCAACCCCCTGAGACTGACAGCCACCACATGGCCACGCTGATTTTCCTACCCAGAGGAGCTGGAAGGGAAGGGCAGGGCAGAGACCAGGAGGCAAAGCTTGGCTCTCAAACAATAGCTATTGTGTAAACCTATTTTTACTTCTGGCCTAAACAAACTCAAGTGATTTCGGTGTGTTCTAAAAGCTGCAGTTACTTAAATGCCAGGATTATCATAGAATCATGAAAGGGTTTGGGCTGGAAGGGACCCAAAGACCATCTGGTTCCATGGGCAGGGCCACCTTCCACTGCACCAGGTTTGTCCAAGCCCTTGCAGGCTGGCCTTGAACACCTCCAGGGCTGGGGAGTTGACATCCACAGGAGATGGACACACATTTATATTGCCACATCCACATCTGTAAAAGCAAATAAATCAGATAAGTCTTGAGATGTCCTGAGACTGTGAGAGCTGTCAGGGCTGCCTGGGGCCAGGAGCATCCCCTGGAGGGGCTGGGACTGGGATCACTGGGGCAGGATGGAGACCCTGGGCTGGGGCACTGGGGGTCCCAGGTGGGGGTCCCAGGTGGGGCCAGCCAGGGCCATCCAATCCCTGGCAAAGCCAACCCCAGTACAAACGGTTTTGAGAGCTCCAGGTCATTTCAGTGAAACAGTCAAATGAATCAAGTCTGATTTTGCTTCTTTCTTCGCCTAATTAGACAGCGGGGAGATTTATGGAACAATTGAGCCAACCCAATGTAGCTGTAATTTGACATCTAATTAATCAATGTCCCGCTCCTTCACAGGTGCAATAGAAACCTTTCCTGACTGCTGCAGGCATGTCTTTATTGTTTCTGTGGAAAAACCCCAATCAACCCCCACTTCTTGTTCCCTCCTGCCACTGGAGCACCAACAGCCCCAGGAATTCTGTTGTGTCCCCCAAACACCAGGAGCGACGTTGCTGGGTGGTCCCATCCCACAGCTCCCACGGGAGGCACAGCTGATTCCTGATGCTGCTAAAAGTTTGGGAAGCAGCTTTTCTCCCCAAAATACTCCTGGCTGCCAACCAGCTGCCAGGGTCTGTCCATGGGGAGGGAGGGGATTGTGTTCCTGCAGCTGGCCAGGCCTGGGGAGTGCAGGAAGCTGTAGAGGTACCACCAGGACACGCAGGGATCCAAGGAAAACTCTGGCCCCATTAGAGTTAACGGGAGGTTTGCATTCGACCTCGGCAAGGTCAAGGATTTTACCCAAGGAATATTAGTCATCGGCATCGGCATGAATTAGAGGACTTGTCAACAAGGAGCAGGCAAGGTTTGTCCCTTGGGTGGCTGAGCTTGGAATTGGAATGGCTGGAAAAATAATGTCCAGCTTATTCCCTTTATCCCCGTGCTGCATGTGAGGCCTGTGTGCAGTACCTCAGTGCTTGGTTCGGGGAGGGGGCAGTTGGAGGGTAAAGTTTCCTTGGAAAGCTTCCCGGAGCTGGGCTCGGCTCTCACGAACGAGCCCTGGGAAGGCAGTGCTGGTGCACAGCCGATGGTGGTTCCTGTTTCTAGGAAATCCCACCCAGCAGAGCCCATGGAAGCGCAGGGGGCTCGGGGAGCGCACACCCGGCCAGCACCACGGCCTGGCCTTGGAAATTCCTGCTGGGATTGGAGAGTGTGACCCACTGGGGGCTTAGTCAGCATGGCAAAAATGGCAGAGAAGTGTTAATTGGCATTTTCAGGCACAGGCTGTTCAGCACCGGCAGGGAACAACAATTGAAGCAGGAGGTTTGTGGGTGAAGGCTCCTGTTTGTCCCTGACCCCACCACCCCATCCAGGAAGGAATGTGCCTGTCTGGGCAGAGAAAACTGACCAGCACAGCCAAGGTGTGATCAGAAGGAGCTGTTTGCAAACAAGAAGGAACACAGGAATTTTTCAGGGAATAATAGAGCAAAACAGAATATTTGAAACACAAATGATGTGCTTGTGAGCAACAAAGAATTAGCTGAACTAGTTAAATTTGTTACAGCAATCAATGATTAACTGTCATTTGCCTGGCTAAATATCACTAAATTTCATATTTATCTTACAAACATTTAGCATGGACCTGCCTCATTCTCCATGTTCCTCTGAGCTGTAGAACCCAGTGTTCCTCGTGGTATAACTGGGCCTGGGAGCAGCCACAAGTGCCACTCTCCCTTCAGGAATCCCAGACTGGTTTGGGTTGGCCCAAAAGCTCACCCAGTGCCACCCCTGCCATGGCAGGGACACCTTCCAATGTCCCAGACTGCTCCAAGCCCCATCCAGCCTGGCCTTGGACACTGCCAGGGATCCAGGGGCAGCCACAGCTGCTCTGGGCATCAATGACACTCAGAGTTCTGAAGGAAGGGAATCAGATTTCTCCCATTTCCTCCCAGCAGCTCATGGCCAGGCAGCCCATTCCTCATTTCCCTTCTCCCAGCAGTCCTCCCAGAGGGAAATCACCACAGCCACCCCTGGAGAGCGTGGGGAGGCTCTGGGGCTGTGCTCTGCAGCTTGGAGTGGTGACTGCAGCTGCTGAGACATTGCTGGCAACCCTCCTGCCCCGCTGTACATCACAGAGCAATTCCTGCTGGCAGGAGCCTCGGGAAGGGCATCCAGTCCAACTCCCTTTGGCAGCAGGGATCCAGCCCTGTGGATCCCCTGTGGACTGCATGGACTGCATGCAGCTGGAAGCCAGCTCGTCCCACCACTGCTCCCAGCCTGCCA
Organism: Notiomystis cincta; assembly: GCA_013398075.1. NCBI lineage: Eukaryota > Metazoa > Chordata > Aves > Passeriformes > Notiomystidae > Notiomystis > Notiomystis cincta. The sequence continues at coordinate 2,083 of VZRX01002541.1, read as the reverse complement.
GGGGACAGCTGCTCCCGTGCTGCCTGAGCCCAGGATGGGGCCCGTGCTCCGTCCCCTCTGCAGGAGTGGGAGGTGACAAGGCCTCAAGGTTTGAGCCAGCCCTTCCCTGTCAGAGCTCTGGGATCGTCCCCTGCCACAGCCCTGGGATCATTCCCTGCCAGAGCCCTGGGAGCGTCCCCTGCCA
>VZRX01002532.1:9959-22623 GCA_013398075.1 Notiomystis cincta | reverse complement strand
AAATAAATAAATAAATACTATAAAAATAACGTAATCAAATAGAATAGGAGAAAATAAATAAAATAAATAGAATAAGATAGGATAGACTAGACCAGCCTAAAATAAAGAAATAAATACAATAAATAGACGAATAGAATAGAATAGAATAGAATAGAATAGAATAGAATAGAATAGAATAGAATAGAATAGAATAGAATAGAATAGAATAGAATAATAAATAAACCCATGAGTTGGTACTGTCTCAGTGAGTCCGGTGTTTGTGTGTGTCACTCTGAAACTCGGGTACCTTCACCAGGTGTTATTTGCCAGGTATTTAAGGCATTCGAGCCCTCGCCGCGGGTCAGAGCAGCCCCCGAGCCCAGGAGCCCCTGTGGAGCCCGCGGGGAAGGGCCCTGGCTCGGCCGCGCCGTGTCCGGGGCTCCTCCGGGGCCCGGAGCTCTCCAGAGTCCTGAACCTGCTCCCCCTCCGCGGCACCAAACCCGAGGGCAAATCCCAGAAATCGCCGTTCCCCGGGGGTTTGGCTGTGTCCCTGTGGGCACACACGGCCCCGTGTGGGATCCCACGGGTTCCTCTGCGTGGGCTCAGCCTTCGGGCTCGCGGATTTGCCACCGTGGAGAAATGCAGAGGCCAAGGACAACAAACTGGGAACCTTCTCTGGGCTCATTTCAGCAGCAAAATTCCACAGACTCTTCAAACTCTCACACCTAAAACCCACTGGGGGTTCCACACAATCCCACCCCATTCCTGCTGGACTTACAACGAGTTTGTAAATTAATTTGTCATTTAAGATGTAATTGTGTCTCTCTTATGAATCAGAAGTGAAAAGACATTTGGTGGGCTGAGTGAAATGCTTAAAATCACTTTACCTTAGCTAATCTTTCGGGGTCCCCAGGATGTCTTGGGATGACCTTCTGCAGTCTTTGGAAGCCATAATCTATGGTAGGTTCATTTAAAGCTGGAAGGAAAACATCAAACCCCACCACGTTATGTGAGTGCCTCTAAATGGGTATTTTTACATGGCTCTTTCTCAATGGGGCAACAGAAAAATCACAACTTCTGCACTTAAAACTGATCCAGTTTCCCTGGCTGAGGGAATGGATAATTTGGAAGATGCAGCAGCACTGTGACAAAATACTCCTTTAACGGTGAATGCTTCACTCTGGACCAAACCATGGCAGCAATAAAGCAAATTATGAGACAAATACACACCAGAACAGGTCTTCTCCTGCTGGTTACACAGAGAAAAATCAGAGAGCTCCTCGAATAAACACGTTCAGCAACGCCCCCCACGCCCTGCAGTCCCAAAGTAGGGCACAGCTCTTCATTAGACACATTCCCTTCCCCAGTTGTGTGTTCTGCATATGCTGCCACTTCCCTGTAATGATCTTAATCTCTGGTGGATAAACCAGGGTATTTTGACCCAGATCCTCAGTTAGCAATAGCTGGCAGAGCCCTGCTGGCATCTTCAGACTTTCATAGTCTCTGCTAGGAAACCGCAGCAGCAAAAATGGAATTTCTGATTATTCAAACTCCAGTTTAAATCGGTGCAGAACCCAAAAATCAGCTGGCAGTACTCTGAGTGCCCGGGCTCTGCCTGCCTCCAACACCTCAGCAGTGCCACCGTGCCCCAGCATAGTCACAGGGATGTTTTTCTTTGAATTCCCTCATTCTTCAGTGCACATTTTAACACAAACGACACATTCATGCTGAGGATCCTGCAAAGAATTTCATGACACATTTAATAAGTAACATATGTAAGTCCTTTAGCACTACCCTCAGACAGTGCTGGCTCAGACCCTCTTGTACCATTTGTGGTTCTTTTGGGGGAAAAAAAAGATCTTTATTTTTTAAAATCACTGGCTCTGGCACAGCTGAAAACCCCTGACTGCAAGAGATGCTGATGGTTCTTACTGAATCATCCAAAATATCCTGAGCACCTCACAGGAGAACCATCTCCTGCACCAGGAGAATGAACCCATCAAGTGAGACAGACTTTTACACTGATCCAGGTTCCCTGTTTATCCCTGTCTGCCTTTGGTATAACAACATGAAGGTAAAAGGTCACATTCCCCACTGAGATACATTTTATATTTACTTTTTATTAAATAATTATGGCATGGCATGAAGTTTAAATATTACAGGAGATAATCGAGTGGGAATTGAGCAGAGAAAACCCAGACCTGAGAATTTAGTCTTGGCTATACTTAGAATGTCTTTGCTCTCCACTGGGAGCCATTCTGGTTTGCTTAAGGAGTTTAATAATACACATTTCAACTGCCACAGAATCTACATCCCGTTTGGAAAGAGGGGTTTTTTGGGGTGGGTTATTTTGCCAATGATCCTGGTAATTAGAGGCCAATTCTCTCAAAAGCCTAAACATCATTATGTGGCATTTCTCTTCTTGATCACAAACCTATTCATTTAAGTTATAGGTCTGAAGCTAAAGAAATGTGAGCTCTACAGGAATTCAAACATGTGAAATACACAGGAATCCAAATATATATAAAGTTCCTAAAAATAGCTAATGGGAATATGCAAAATGCTAATTCAGGAAGAAGAAGCTGGCTATTACTCAACAAACATTTTTCCAATGGATTGACATGGACATTTCCACCCTGGTAGATCAACAGCAGCAAAATCATTTCCCAACAATGCTGAATTGTTCTCAGACTCAGCCATCCTGAATCAATGTGGACTTTATGTCTTCCAGCACAGAACTTTTCTGTACAGCCTGCAACAAAATTGCCCACTACTGGTTCTACTCATTAATGGAACAGAAATATCTCTGTCGTGGAATCCTGCTGAAAACCAAGTGTTTGGAGGAGTAAATGATACCTTCCCAACTGGAGGCCAAAGGTGAGGAATCCACCAGCAAGTTTAAGCAGCTTCCCCAACAATCCCACTTCCACTGAGGGAAGAGCTGCTGGGTCAGGAGGGATTTATCTGTGTGTTACATAGAAATATGCCAGAATTATACTCAAATGCTTTGGGGTTCATGGATTCAGAGACCATAAAGGGGCCTGACACACAGGCAGGCAGAAATCAGATATCTGAAATGGACTCAGGTACAAAACCCCTTTGGCAAGCCTCAAATCCAGAGTTTCAGGATCAAGGGGTCCCTTGAACTTCCCAAAACAGTTTACAAACTGGGCATGGCATGATATAATGGGTGCACAAAAAGAGAAGCCACCTAAGGAATAAACTAAATTATCAGTGAGCCTGTAAACCTCTCCCTGGCATGGCTGTTTTAACAACAGATTCATTGCATAAAAACAGGGAGAGATCTAAATGTGTCACCAACTACCTGAGTTTTTTAATGTGAGGCTCAGAGTCTGGACAGGGCTTCCTCTTTGATGTTCTTTACCTTTCAAAACTTGTGTTTTCATCTCAAACACAGCTGCTCTGCCTTGCTGGAACAGGAGGGGAAGAAGAATTCTCACAGCTGAGCAAGTTCTTCCTCGACACTTGGCTGCCCCTGGGAGCTGCAGTGGCAGCTCAGCCCCTCTCTGCAGGGCCTGGCTGTGACCCTCCTCAGCAGAGTGCTGACACTGGAGGTATGAATTATCTCAGCACACATCAAAGCTCATCACAGTGCAGGAGGAGCAGGAGGATCTGTGCAGATCTGCAGGATTTACCCCGAGTGGCAGCAGCTCGTGCTGGTGTCACCCTGACCCTGGGGGAAAGAGCCACGTCCAAGGGCCTCAGCACACCCCTGCAGCTCACCTTGGACTGACCCCACAAGGCACAGCCCAGGAGAATCAAAGTCTGTGTATCTCTGGAAACATCCTCAACCCATAAAGCTGTGCCAGAGGGAGAGCAGTTTTTGCAGTGGGATGCCCAACTTTAAGGAGTTAACAGAGAAAAGGCACTGTGGCATCAGAGTTTGAATTAATAAATCATAGAACACTTTGGGGTGGAAGAGACCTTAAAAATCATCTTGTTCTGCTCCACCCTGCTGCCCTGGGCAGGAACACCTTCCACTGGTGCTGGAAGCTCCAAGCCCTGTCCAGCCTCCCGTGGATGGGGCAGCCACAGCTTTTCTGGGCAACCCATGCCAGGGCCTCACCACCCTCACTGGGAGGAATTTCTTCTGTAAATCTCACCTAAATTTCCCCTATTTCAGTCCAAACCCATTACTCCTTGTCCTGTCACTACAGGTCTTGATGAAGGGTCCCTCCCTGCTTTTCCTCTCAGCTGCCTCAGATCCTGGAATTCTGTTTTTCCCTGTGTCTCTCACAGGCTGAAGCAGTGACAGCAGGAAATGCTTTGTCACCTGAGCTTTTTCTGTCCAAGGGAACTCACCTTTCCAATTTACAGAGCTCTCTGCATCCTTGTAGGTGTTGTTTCTCACAAGCAGAAAACAAGACCTCCAATCTCCTTACAAGATTTAGCAAAACCAGCACCTTCCCATCCCTGGATCCTGGCACGGAGGCTGATACAGCACAACCCAGAGCCCAACCTCTCCCACAGATGATTTTATATTGCTTTGCTCTGACAAGGTAACCCCTGGAGGATTTCTGCTCAGCAAGGAAAATTATGTTCCAAATCTCCCTGATATACACATTTCCAGGTTAGCATCTCTGTGACAAAGTAAATGCAGAGCTGTGATCAAAGCTGAGCTAGGAAAGCCTACAAGTCGTGCCCTCAGCTGGCATAAACTGGTGTGTTATTAAAGCCCAGGGAACTATAATGGAACCACTTACAGCAGCAGAGAATTTGAATTTGTGTCGTATTAAAAGCAGAATGTGAGGCTACAGCAAGATCAGTAGCAGAGAACAAATGTCTTATTATTCCAGGAGCAGCTGATGAAAGGAAAGCAATTCAGAACAGGGATGTGTGTGCAACCTATATCCTCAGCACATGACTAAATGTTTGGGTGTGGTGCTGTAAAAATAGGCTTTTATCTCTCATTTTATCTCTCACTTCGACTGCTAAAGTTGGTTCAGCAGCTGCCATTCCCCTCCAACGAGCCATTTGTCTGGGTTTTTGCTGTGCTCTCCAGCACATCATTACAGAATCCTGCTGGCTCCACTCTGACAGGAAGTTTTCCACGTGGGAACCTTATGGAAAAATCCACCCATCCCAGTTTGGAGCTGAGAGGAGGTTGATGGCTGGGTTGCAGCCCCTGAGTGAGAGCACTTGGGAGTGGAAAGGCTGAGACCCCCAGAAGTGCCCACACAGCACAGTTTGCAGGAGCCCAATATAGAGATTTAGGATAGGATGCTCCCACAACAGCCTCACAGTGCCAGTTAAATTTACCCCAGAAATGCATAGCTAATTTTTATATTCATCTTTCCAACAGTTTGTCATTTTCTTCTTCAAACAATCTGTCTTGGTGTGACTCTTTCCAGAAAGAAAAAAAAGGAAAGGAAAGCTCAAATATAATTAGGTTGAACATAAATATTTGGTTGTATATTCTGTAGGCAGATCCATGTTGTGACAGCAGTTGGGAAAAATATTAATGTGAAGTAAAAATGCCTTATGAAACCACCTCCTTTCACCCCCAAATGTCACCTCTGCCAGAGTGGCCTTGGAAGAGCATGAGGGTAAATACATAAATATGAGAGTAAATACATAAATGAGAGTAAATACATAAACAAACATATTAATAAATTAGCTAATCAAACCAAGGGCTGTCAATACCAGCTCAGCCCCTGCAGCCCAAATCCCAGGCACCCACCTGTGTAAATGAACCTGCCTGGTGCTCCTTTGCAGAACTGTTTGGATTTGTAGGACAATGTCACCTCCACCACGCCGGGGATGTGCCGGGGAGGCGTCTGCACGCGGATGGCGTGGGGCGTGATCAGCTGGGGGTGGCAACACGAGAGGCACCGTCAGGGGCTGTTCTGTTCGTTTACTTCATGAGTAAATAACAGAAAAGTTGGAGTTGGGATCCTAAAGATCAGCCACTCCCATCCCAGTGGACACTTTTCTCTGTCCTGTGTTGGTCCAAGTCTTTCCCGGCCTTGGGCACTTCCAGGGATGGGGCAGCCACAGCTTCTCTGGGCACCCTGTGCCAGGGCCTCACCAAAAACTGCCATCCTCATCTCCAGCTCTCCCCTGTTCAGTTTCAAACTGTTCCCCCTTGTCCTGCCATTACAAAACTCTTTATTTTTGATTATCACTATAGGTCAGCACAGGGATACACCTGGGTTAGTTCCTGGCCTGCAGGAGAGGATCACACATTTTGGATAAATTATCTTCAAGAAACTCCTACTGTTAAATCCACTGGTTAATTGATGGCTTATTCCTTGGCCCAGATGGATTTTTTTCTCCTTCCCAAACTCAAACCTTTCTCTTTTTACTCCACCTTTGCTTATGTAAATAAACCTGTGTAAATAGTAAACCCTGTGAAAAAATTGGTAGAGTAACACTCATTAATGGGTTTTACTCATTCATCAATGGGTAAAAAAAGATATGGGAAATTCAAATGTCCCCTTCAGCTCATGTCAGGATTTATTTATTATTTCTAATAAATTCTTTGATTTTATAGACACCTGGAGTTGGTCAGTTCCATTCTGAGCATCACTCAATAGAATCACAGAGCAAGGAGAACATATCCCATGGATTCCCTTCACACGGGGTTCTATGAACCACATCACACAGCACCACGGAATGGGGACAGGAATGGGAACGGGAACGGGAACGGGAACGGGGACGGGAATGGGAACGGGAATGGGAACGGGAATGGGAACGGGAATGGGAATGGGAATGGAAATGGGAACAGGAAGAGGAAGGGGAACGGGAACGGGAATGGGAATGGGAACAGGAAGAGGAAGGGGAACGGGAACGGGAACAGGAACAGGAATGGGAATAGGAACAGGAATGGGAATGGGAATGGGAACAGGAACAGGAACGGGAAGAGGAACGGGAACAAAAACGGGCCAGGAATGGGAACAGGAAGAGGAACTGGAACAGGAACAGGAATGGGAACAGGAACAGGAAGGGGGACGGGAACAGGAAGGGGAACAGGAACAGGAATTACCCCCATTCCCCCTCAGAAAAGGGATGTTTCCCCAGCTCCGGGGCAGGGCCCGGCTGTACCCACCTCGCTCCACACCAGCATGGTCCCAAACACCACCTGCAGCCCGTCGAAGAAGTTGTCCCCGATGATGATCACCATGGCTCCCCCCGTGGTCCACCCCTCGCTCGGGCTGATGGCTTTGATGCAGGGCGTGGCTGCACAGGACAAAAACCACATCAAAACATCACTTTAAGGTGCAGGGTTTTATCCCCACAACAGCTTTGAGGCTTTTTGCAGGCCTGGGTGTAAATCCCTGGAGCAACTCCTGAGAGCATCAAGCATCCCAAATGATGCAAACCTGCAGCTGAATTCCCATCCCCACCTGGGAATTCCCGAGTTCCCACTGCTGGCAGAGGCCTAGGACAAGGCCCTTCCAGCTATTCACCCATGAAGGCTGCTCAGCACTCCACAAACCCCAGTTTGTTGATAAATAAATAAAGAAAGAAGTGTTTTCTGCCTTGCAAGTGTTAATTACTTGCCTATTCATTACTGGCACTTAACATCGTGCCATTAAAGCCTAATAGGCCAACTGTAGTGGGTGTAAAAATGAAACGCTTAAATGGTTGTGCAGAGGCTGCTTAGAAAAACAAAATAACACCCACTCATTAGCATATGATCCCACAGACACAAACCCTGTGGCAAAAAAGGTAGAGTCACATTCATTAAGTTTATCAATGGGTGAAAAGAGGTACGGGAATATCAAATGTCTCCTCCAACTCATATCAGGAGATAATTTCTAATAATTTTCTTGATTTTATGGAGTCAATTTTTATTTTTTTTTTTTATTTCTCTCTTCCATATGTTCAAGGCCTCTGGACTATGCATCCCATCAGGAACCCAATATGGTTTCCAGGCCATAACCAAAGTCAATCCATCACTCCATTCCCAATGTTGACAGGGTCAGAGGTGGAGGGGAACTTTGGCAGTGCTCCAAAAACATGAGACTCCTTTGAACAGCCAGTCAATCACATCCAATCAGTCAAGGAAAAACTGGATGGCTTCCTAGGCTAGGAATCCTGGGATTTTCCTTCTACCATTTCACTGCCCGCTGGGGGAGAATTAACACCACTCTGAATTCTTTACTGATTCAATCATTTTCTTCCAGTTCATTAATTCTTCTTTTAGGTTGATACAGGGCACAGTTAAGAAGTGGGGCAGCAAAACATTATAATGAAATAATATCCTTGCTTGTCTTTTCTACTAACATCACCAGCTCCTCTCACTTTCAGAGGCTGCAGGAGAGGGAAAAGTGGGCACTGATAGCATTTCCCAGCATTTTCCAGTCGTTTTTGAGCAGTGAGGGAGGTGGAATGTTTTGGGAACGAAGAGGGAGAGGAGGGGCCAAACGTTTTGAAACTTAACAGATACAAGAATTTGTAATTGCTTGAATACAGTCCCCAACCCATCCTGGAGCTGGCCATGAGTCTGGCTTAGGCAAACAAACTCACATCAATTAGTGTCAGCTCCCTCTGCGCATCGTTAGGCTCCGTGCACAGTTTGTTTAAGGGAACCAGTGACACTTTTTCATACACATCTTGTGCTGGAACAGCTCTGTTTAACTAAGATGTCATCTTGCCTAATTTGCCTGAAATCAAATCTATCCCAGCTGAATGAGAGGGCTGAAATTTAGATAATACTTGGTGTTTCTGTGTTTTTCATCTTCGCAGTACATCCTAATTAATAAATTGCAGGGGGAGGGGGAGCCAGTCCCTCAGATGTGAGGAGGATCATATTTTGCATGCAGTAGACACTGTTTTCCTGCCTCTGCCTTCCCCAAACCCCCTGAGGCTCTGCAGTTCCCCCTCAGCTCTCCTTCCCTCCTGAAAACAAACAGAAATGGAAGAGTGGGTAATTCCTGCTCTGCTCTCCAGACAAAACTCCCACCTTCAGAGGGGTCGAGTCTCCTCGCTCTCCTCCCGTGCTTGGAGTTGTTGTGCACGAACATGTTGTCAGACACTGCCAGCACGTGCCCATCCACGTTCACTGTTGTTGATAGCACCACCTGGATATTCAGAAAGACAAGGGGAAAAAAACAGCCAGGTAAACAATTTGTTCGAAATGCAACTTGTTAAGGATTAATTATTCACTTCAGCTAAACCCTCGTTCTGTAAAGTGGCAACACGCCCTGCAGGGGTTTACAAGAAGGGGAGAAAATATTTTCAGATTTCATTCAGTGCATTAATTGCATTTAACACAGCATCCTGTGGGCTGCAGAGAGGCCTTGCTGTATAATGGCCCAGCTCCTGCGGGATGGAAACTCCATGAGAACAGGACCTGGTGTCATGCTGGGTTTCACATGTGAGTGCACAGAGCCTCCTGAAAATCATCTCAGCCTGAGCACCCACAACAAGCAGCAGGTTTTAAACCTCAGCCTCCATGACTGGGCTCCAATTTGAGTTCTTAGAGGAAGTGACTGTACAAGTTAATTAATCCCACTTTAGTTTTTACAATATCCAAAGCTCTAAATCCCATAAATCCAGAAATACGTGTGACTTCAAACCACAAACTTTTGGGGAAAACAAACAGAGTTTTAACTCCTGAAAGAAGATGCCCTCTGATTGAGTGGCTTTGACCATTAGTTGGTGTAAATGAGATTAATTCCAGCCCACTGCCACACCTACAGTAATGCACAGCCACGGAGAGTCAAACCTTGGATGTGTTCATGGATTTTCACAGCCTCAGCTGTCACAGCCAAAGTAAGAGAATGTCAAGCTCTAATTGTTGATAAAACTCTCTCCAGTACAGAGCAGGAGAGACCTTGCCCTCCCCAGGCTTAGGCGAGCTTAAAGAACACTTTCTTTCTCGAGACAACTCTAATTCATTCCAAAAGGCTCTTGTCATCCTGTACTCTTATACTTCTCAAGCATTCTTGTCACAGAATGTGTTGCTTTTGTGTGCCAACTGATTTCCTCATTCCCTTTAGGGTGGGGTGTGACTCCATCCAAAGGGAACGTTTCCCGCATGACATAGCTGAGCCCACTCAGATGCACTTCATTATTTTCCCTTAAACAATGGAAATAAATTTTAGTCTCTCACTGGCCAGCCCAGAGCACACTGTGGCAACAGGGGAATAGGCCTGAATTATTCCAGTGTCTGAAATATTTACGACAAGTGTTTAAATTGCAACCAAATGTAAATAAAAAGTGTGTCTCGTGTATGCAGTTACGCCGTGGAATAGAGACATCTCTGAGCTCACTTACACGAGTGGGAAATGCACCCCCACGTGCTCCCAGGAAGGAAGAACAGAGGCAGGCTTCAGGTGAGCACATGGAATAGGATCATGGAATATCCTGAGTGGAAGGGGGCCATCCAGTCCAGCTCCTGGCTCTGCCCTGCACAGACACCCCAAAATCTCACCCTGTGCATCTCCTGGAGCTATTCATGAGCTGTGCCCATTCCCTGGGGAGCCTGGGCAGTGCCAACCTTTCCCTGCTGTCCAGCCTGACCCTCCCTGGCACAGCTCCAGCTGTTCCCTGGGTCCTGTCCCTGTCCCCAGAGCAGAGATCAGTTGGAATCTCTGTTTGGGTGGGGAAAACACAAGAGCCACATTTTGGCAGGAGATGTAGAGACCCCCCAGCAATGGCAGAGTAATGGCAAGAAGCAGTTCAGAAGACAAGTGCTGAGCACCCTCTGCTCCCTGGGGAGCAGGAAGGGAAGATGCACTTCTACATCTCTCTCCTGTGTGGTTCCATTTGTATCCACCTCTCCCATCCATTCAAGAGCCACTTGGTCTGTCAGGCTGGGACCTGGTGAGTAAACCCAGTGTTCTCAGGGACAGGATGAGATGCAAAACTCAGTTCTGGAGCAGAATCTTCCCAGTGTTTGGGCCCTTTTCTGCTGTAAGCTGAATTTCAGCAGAGACCTTTGCCATTGCTTCACCACCCAGCTCCTCACCCGTGGTGTGCAGAAAGGACACGTAGGATCATGGTTATCAAAATGACTGAACTCCTGCACTTTGCCCCAGCCATTCCCTCTTCCCTGATGGAGATCACAGTACAATTGTTTTATTCTGGAGATTAAACCCCAATGTTTTATGGATAAAAGGAGGAGGAATGTGCATTCCACCATGGTCTCTAACTCCCAGGCCCTTCCCTTTCACAAGCCAACTGCTTTCCCCCAGTGAGTATTTCCTGGGTCACGAAGGGTGACCCTTTCCATCTGGAATCAATCAGTCAACTCCTGACAACTTCCTGAAACACCTCACTCCATTTCCTGTTCTCTCCCCCTTCCCTCTTTCCCCCTGGTTTGCTTCACTCTTCAAAACTGCAGGCCACAGCAGCTTAATGTTAGAGGGTCAGACACAGTTAGACTCCAAAACACTACACAAGAACACCTTTGACCTTCAAAAATCTTTACATCTTAGCTAAACAAATCAAGGTCAACATTTCTTACCATTACCTTGTTAACCATTTCTATGCATTTTTGCCAAGACCCTCCTGATCCATCAGCAACACTTGTTCTCCCAACCTCGTAAAGCACTCCAAGCCCTTTTTTAAACCCCCAGTATTTAGTGCTGATGGAAGGTGATGTGCAAACTTCCTTGGAGAGTTAAATTCTCACTTCTGCCCACAGCGCTGGCAAATGGTTCTGGGGAGTTTTTCTTTTCCTGCCCTGATGGCACCAATTTTTATGGGTGATAATTTGGCTTTTTTGCCTATTCTCAGTGGATGATCTTTACCTAACACCATTTGTTAGTGCAAAATTTAACCCGAAGGGAACGACCTGAAAACAAGAAAATAGGTCAGGTGGGCCATGAATTCTGGTAATTGAGGCTGAGGGCCAAATTTGGGCACAGACAGCATCAAAACTAAAGATTTTGTGCCACCCAAAAGCTGGAGCAAACTGTCACCTCTGCTGGGGTTTGAGAGGGCAGTGTGTTATTCCTTCCTCCTTCCAAACACAGATCCCACCTCCCCCAGAACACTGAGGGAACGAGAGGATTCTGAGCGGTTTCCACAGCCCTGGAGGCTCTCCTGCCAACCTGCAGAGATCTCCTCCTCAGCTGAGAGGCCAGAGCCACAAAGCAGCGACTCCCCAGCAGTGCTGGAGAAGTGCTGGAGCTGGAGCTCCGCATTATTTGGTTTCCCAGGTGGATTTCTGTAATGAATCCTCGCTCAGAACCCACGGGGAGGGTTCACCTCCCGTGACACGCAGACAAAGTGTCTTTAGCACATTAAACTCTCTGCTCTGAGAGCACTGCCCCTCCTTCACCTCCCTGCACAGCCCAGGGCTGCTGTTTCTCTGCAAACCTCCACCTGGGTGCTACAGATTTCCCTCCCCCACCTATGTTATATCCGTATTTTTGTATTCTGAAGTGTGCTGCTCTTCAAATCACAGATATGCAAATCCACTCACATCCCCAGATATAAAATCTGTGTCAGTCTCAGACACCTATTTAGACATATGGTACAAACATTCCAGGCATACAGGCATTTACTTACATGTAACATATCTCATCACTGTGTAAATGATCTCTCTCAAAAAATTCCTGTTACCATTCCAAGTGTGGAAAAAATTCTTTATGACATTATACATCTGGAAACAATATTGCATTCCTGATGCACTTTCCCTTAAAACTCCCTAGTCACAGCACCATGTTATTTTTCAAAAAAATAGAACTACTATGAAGATTTTAAATAA
>VZRX01002531.1:13636-91606 GCA_013398075.1 Notiomystis cincta | reverse complement strand
AATAAATAAACAAATAAACAAATGTCACTGCTTGCCTATATTCTAACCTAGACATAATGTGCTCCAGGACTAGACAACTCATCCAGCTAATGAGGTTAAAGGAATGCAACCATCACATCCAGAAACCTTCAGTTCCTGTTACAACCAGCTACCTACCAAGTTCAGTCCTCCCCTACACATGGATTAAGGCTCTCAATCCATAATGAAATGTAATGAGATGCTGAACTTGCTCCATGTTTTTGTCCCAGCAAATTGCATCATGCTTACATAATTGTAGTCTGCAGGCCTGATTAAACCTGTTCACGTGAACGGTTCCATCAGCATTCACTGAACTTTAGAACAGACTGCACAGCAAGGACAGAAATGTATTTTTAAAAGTTCATTTCCACTCTTCCCTAAAGGCTTCACAGCTTCATATCTATGAAGGTTACTAGCTGTTAGGACAAGTTACATCCACGTGTAGTCTGGGAACTGCCAGCATTTTGCTTATTCTCGGTATGACTGTGGCCCCGGGAGTCAAAGCATACTGATAAGAGAATCTATAAAAAGAAGCTCTAAAGCTTGCTGCACGGCTCTGCAGCTGCCCAGAGAATCAACATTACCCACAGAAACCTCTGCAGAAAGGTTTCTGCACTCAGCTGCCATCCTCCAGCTGCGTCAGAAACGAAGGCTCAAGGCTGTAAGTGACAATACTGGAAACAGCAGGGGAAGAGGAATTACATGGCAGTGCCCTTGGTGTGAGAAACACAGCAAAATTATGTGTCAAAAGTGATATAGAAAAGATACTTGAACATTATTAGCAGGAAGCATTCCTAAGGCAGGGTGTCCTTAGGAAAAAGGTCAGTAGCTATCACAGATCAGTAATCCAACGGTGTGGAATTGAGTAGAGCAGGAGAGAAATTCATGAATCTACCTCAGGTCAAGCTGCAACTCTGTAAAACACATTTGTTATTCAACTGACAAAGTGAAGTATTTTCTAGATGGCTTTGTTCTGTTTATCTTGTTTTTCCTTATCTACTTGAATGATCATGACGGGTATGCTGAAAGCCCCTTAAATCACCTTCCTGGCTGCATGAGTACAAGGCTTATAACTGAACTTTGAAATCTCCTAGGGAGAGATGACAGACAAGATTGGAGATTATTAACTCCTTACTTGTCCCATCCCCTTTTCTTTCTTATCTCCAGTTGTGAAGTTACCCTGCCTAGCAAATCTGGTAGCTCAAATATCTATTGATTAGGGATGGGGTTTAAGTTGGATGTTCTCTGTCTACTGTGATTTCACATTTGGTCCTAGTTGAGAAAAGTTAAGGCAAACCTTCTCTTGGCCTTTGATTGCTTCTGCATTAGGATTCCTCTGCAAGGACTCTCATTCCAGTTGTCTCAGGTGGTATCCTAATTGGTAAGAAACGGGTAGAGTTATCATTACAGGTCTTTAAATACAGTATTTGCATGTAAATACACGGCTTTAGCTGTGAAGAACATTACCTATTTCACTTAGTTGTCTCTATGCAGTAAGGAGTTTCTCTAAAAGTAATGCATTAAGTAAAAAAAGTCCTTAAAGTAACAACATGATTTGGTGTAAAGAGAAGAAGGTATATCTACCCACTCAGGAACAGACACCAATTTGACATATGGAATAAGGATGAATTTTGTAGGACCACAGATGTGAAGTTTCTGTAATTAAATACTGTTTTATAATGCATACACACAGGGGTACTGAGTTTAAGCCAGATCAGCAAATTCCCTTTCTGTGAGTTCCAAGCTTTGGAGTGCTGAACTCTGCAACAGGTAATGTGCTCCCAAGGAGGTTGTTTTTACAGCTTTCTGCATGTTTATTCCCTTCTTATTTTTCAAACTCACAGCCTGAAAGAGAAGTTGTGTGAAAACCTAAAACTGGGTTTGACAGCAGAACGAGTGAAGCTTCTTGGAACTGCAAGGTTATAGCAACAACCATCAGTACAGACATGCCTCAGTATTTACATGGGATCAGCATATCAGCTGAAGTATCATGTTTTTAAATTCCTTTGGAAGGGAAGAAACTGTGATTGCAACATCTAGGATCAAATTATTACTTTCTTCTGGCTTACTTTGTCAGGTTACAAATTATATCACATGACTAATACTGGAGGGAAAATGTCATTCTCGTTTTGTGTTAATTTGCAGATAAGTGCTTCTAGTACTATCACAAACTGATACATTGTCAAAATTGAAATAATTTAATTTTCCTTTTTCATATTTCAGGTATTTCTGACACTGTTGTTTCCCATCTTAGAGTAATCACATTGAAGAGGGAAGCATAACATTGAAAACCAGCAGCAACATTTTGATATTTCCATGGTTTGCTGCATAATTAGATACAAAAATAGCATGTTCTCAGTCAGCTGTTTGATCCTTTTTTCCATTTAAAGTGTAGCTCTTTCATCAACAAAACACCAGTTTGTTTTTTCAGCTGAGAAATTTTATTTTAGCTGTGTATGAATTAAAGAAAATTATAGAACCTAATTTGCTGTAATTGTTCAGGGCCATAGCAATCAGCAAGTGTGACAGTGCTGCACATTTGTATTCCTTCTGCAACAGGTACTATTTCTGTATTTTCTTATTTCTCAAAAACATATTTTTCAAAAATTTACTTCTCTGAAACTCCAAATGTCTAATTTTTATAATTTCCTTTTACATGACATCTTTTCACTGACAATCCTCCATGAGCAGTTGCTAATTTTCTGAACACAGTCAAGTAAGCTGTATGATAATTATTATCTTTCCTGATCTATGCAAAGTAATTTTTTTCACATGGTTGCGAAAGTGCAATCATTCTCTTATTAGATGTTGATGGAAAATTGTTAATGGAAAATTGTTGATGGAAAATTGACTGCAGCCATAATCCACATGTAGATGCAAATCAACCCACCAAAATACATAAGTAATACTTAGAATTGACATTAGACCATTAGAGTTGTGGACTTTGTAGGGGCCCTGATTCTCTGCCACACTCAATTACACTTTAGCCCATGATATCTATGTGTGATGAAACCATCTAGAATTCTAAAGAATGGCTGTATAAGTAATTCCAGCTGCAATTCTCTTAACTACACTGTCCTTTGTCAGACACAGGTTTTTGTATTTTGATGGCAGCATAAATGCCCTGTATAAAATTGGTTGAGAATGACAGACTTTGAGAATTTAATGTTTCTTTATATGTGGGCAACAGAGTAGTTTGTATAAATGAAACACTTTTCAGCAGGGAAAGTTCAGATTCAATCCCACAGAAGTCAATGGAATGGGCTGAGTGTTCTTCATGCCTCTTAATAATTTTCAGTTCTTTGTTTCATCCTGCCCTAGCCCCTGGGGTTCAAGCAGCTGTGGAGCCAAGGATCAGAGTGTATGAATCACTCAAGGAGAGATGATTCTCCTCCAGTGTGAAAATCTGTCACTCAGGCCTTCACTCAAGAAAAAAGGTGGTTTCTCTCTCCAGCTCCAGTGCCCAGCTCTGAAACCCACCCAAGTCTTAGAGTCTTCCAAGGTGCAACACAGAGCTGCTGATCCAGAAGGAACAGTGCTGGGAAGATCTAGCACTCCTCCTAGCCAGAAATATCCAGTCTCTGCTTGAAGGAACCAACTCTATCTCACAAAATATATTACATGTGACTGCTCTGTCTCTCACATGGCATTTCGTTGCTTGTATTGCAAAAAATAGAGGCAAGGGCTATACATTAAAACAGGCCAGATCATAAATGTGAAGGTATAGTCACAGTTTTACTTCATGTCTGATTACTCAGGGAAAGTAAACATGAAGGAGCTGCAAGCAGAACAAAAGCAAGTTCAGCCTTCCATCTGGTAGAAAAAATCCGCTGGTGCATTGGATACTGTGGAGAACAATGCAGAATTTCCCCCCTGCACATCACAGGATCAATTATTGCTCACAGAAAAGTTGCAAGTGAGCTAATTTCTATGCAAGGTGAGAATCGAATGGTCAGACACCAGGAAGATGGACACCTTGCTGAGAACTTCCTTAGATTCACCCAGTGCTTCAGGAAATAAAATAAAAATAAAAAAAAGGAGGAGAGGAACTCTTGGAAGTCCTCTACTAGGGAGGACTCAGCTTTCAAAGTGCACAGTATTCATGAGCATGACTGGGACTTAGTGTGGAAAAACACTGGTGGTTCTTTTGACTGCACCAGCTGTAATTCAGAACTCTGCTGTGTGGTTACTACAAGGGGTGGTCAGAGTTCACAGCGTAGGTTCTAGCATGAAACAAATGCAGGATTAGCAAGGTGTTGTGTTTCCCACAGCAATGATAATATGTCCCTGACAATACTTTTCATATTCCCAGGAGAGAAAGATAATGCTGGTCCTTGCAGCTTATGTAGTGATAATAAACAGTGCTTAAAAACCTCACAGTTGCTGTCAAGGGTTCTCACAAAGGGTCATTTGTAATGAAACAAAAGACTGATGGTGGACTGATTTCCAGGAAGAAGTAACAATTAGGTAACACTTACATAAGAATCAATGTCTGGCTCCAGCTTTTCAATTGTCTGATTTGCTGCTCCAGCACCCTTCAGTTTCTTTTGGAAATACATCCTTCTATGCAGCTATTGGCTTTTGCAACTTGCAAGCCCCTGACCCACAGAGCTTCAGTTGTGTGGGTCCAGCCTGCATTTCATATTTCTTGCTAAACAATTTCGAAAAGCAGTGGAGTAACATCAAATAATATTTGAGAAATTTGCAGTGGGTGATTGCAAGGAGCAAAGCTGTGAATGCTGAAATACTGGCAATAAGGACATGCGAGATGCTTGCCTTGGCATTCCCATTTTACCACTTACCTTTAATTAAACTAAAAAACAAAGGCATCTTGGATCTCCTTCCTGAACATACATACTGCAATACAGTAATTGAGTTGATGGTCTGTACTGTTAAAGATGGGTAAAAAAAATTTAGAAGACGGTCTTTGACAAATGTGAGGAGAGATGAGGCAGGACACCACAGAGAATCACTGCATCAGGATTTTTGCAGCTCTAATTTGAACATGACTATTTTTAGAAGACCTATTGTACATACCAACAGCACTAATGACTGCCAGAAGAGACAACCACGTTCCTAGAGCCAGCAACATCATGTGCAGCTCTCAGGATTTAACTAAAGCATGTGTTTGGCAAATAGTAATACAAAGTAATTAATTCTTTTTGTTTCCATCAAACTGAATTACGCTTTTATTTTGCTCCTCTTTTCCTTTCAGAAATTAGTCCTGAGAGTAATTTTACAGACTTTAGTTCTTACTATTTAATGGAGTTAATGACTTTTCTACAAAATTCTGACTTTTTATGTATTGTGTGTGTTACGGACAGAAACCATGATTTCCCGTTTGCCTTCGTTTTATTGCTATTCTATGATCTTTCTAAGATTTTGGGAAGCAAATAATCCCTACAAAGAAACCTATCTCCCTCATTACTAAACAGTAAGAAAAGCAGAGAGGACTCTGCAATCTCTGGCAGGACACATGCAAACACATTTGCCATACAGACCCACATTTGTTAGAGGGGCATCCTGAGCTGGCCCAGAACAAGGGAGCTATTGCAGGGCAAAATTCCATCTGCCTTTGCCAAGGGTGTCTTTTTTATCACCATTTACTACCAGCAAGCTGCTCACTCACAGATCTACCCACAGTGCTGAATGATAATGTTCATAAGTGATAAAGCAGCCTCATTAAAAAGTTTCTGACTGGCTGTGGTGGCTGGGGGATGCAAGTTGAGTGGCAAGTGGCAGGGAGTCAGAGAGAGCACTTTGATCTATGCCTGCAGCAGAATAATGCCCAAAGAAAGCACTGTGCAGACACTATCAATGAATGTCAAAAGGGCCTTGAAGTAAATTGTGGAGCATTTGATTGTTGATCTCAGCAAAATACCATCCAGACCTTGTCAACTGTGGGAAATGGAAAGAAAGAACCTAAAAAATGCAAGGGCTCCAATTAGGCAAAGCCACTTAGCTGTTGGTTTGTGCTCAGTGCAGGTACTGAGCCCACTGCAGACACAACAAAGAATCACAGAATCTTAGAGTCACTGAAACCATGGGGATCAAAGAAACTCTCCAACATCATCTTACAAGTGTTAGAGAATCAGGCATTACTTCATTCTGGCCAGTATGTGCAATGGAAATCCTTCCATCCACATGTGACAATAGTATCAGAGCATCATTTCTGGTGGCAATGACCTTTGAGTCCAGCCCTCAACCCAGCACTGCCAAACCCACCTCTTGCCCTGAAGTGGCAGAACTTTGCAGAAACTGGGGGGGAAGGAGAGGGAGTAGCTCCAAAAATGGCTCGTGTGAGGTGAAGGAGACAGTGCTCTTCTTAGAGAGAGATTGCCAGTGCTGTAGTCTTCCTTTCAGTCCTGCACAACCACATCATCTAAATGACAACAAACCCTGGGTATACTTTGTCCACAGTAATCTGGAAAAGCAGTTGAAGGATTTCTGTTCTATAAAATTTAAAAGTATACTCTGTGCCAAGTGGTAACAGAGCTTTAAGACCTCCATGATCTGGTACTCCTGAAATCCCTGTGGCAAATTCACTGTCAAGTGAGCTTGGAAGCCCTGTATGCATTGGGAAAGGCAAAGATAATGACATAGAAGGTCTTGCAGCAAGGAAAGGAGGTTTAGTCAGCCAAAACTGTTGAGTTTTATCAGCCAAAAAGTGCTGTGTGTGCAAAGGGAATGCCCCTAGGCTGGTGAAATATGCTATGGAGGTATTGCCTCTGCTCCCCTTAGCTTTGCCCACATGACTCACAAACTGTTGTGGAGTCAAAGACATGCTATTAAAATCTAGGAATGAAACAGTCTCTGGATTGCTGCAGGGAGGAGTTACCAAGTGCTGCTCTTTGCCAGCAACATGCTCTTGTGAGCATAAATCAGTGTTTCCTCTTTGTTATCACTCAACCTTTGGTGTGCATTTCTCCTTTCCAGGTACTGTAGGAAGCCTCTGTGCTCTTTCTGTGCTCCAGAGCTGCTCATTGTCATGGAGAGCAGCCCTGCAGCAGCCCTGCAGCACTGGGAGTTGGATGAGCAGAGGGAAAGCCACTCATGTATGTGTCCAGGTTCTTGCAAAACCCACTGATTCCCATGGGCAGGAGGGGGACAGTGGTGGCAGTGGCAGAGCAAGAGGAGGCTGGTGTTTGTACGAGGTTTTGGGTCCTCCCAGGGCTCCAAGGTGCAGAGGACTCAGCCTTCCTTACCAGGTTCTCCTGCAGCTGGGGTAGTGGCAGAGGGAAAATTCCCAAGGTATCCAAGGATGAGTGGGTACTGCCCTAGAGCACAGGAGGGGTGGAAAAGCTTTCCCTGCTCACCCCAGTATTTTAGTTATTAGGGCACCAAATTGTCACCAAATTTGAGATCTGCTGCCAGAATGCACTGTGTGTGCATCTGTGTAGCTGATCAAAATAGCACATTCAAAATGTTGGAGTTTTCTTAATGTCTATTAGTGCTTTCTTTAAAAAACAGCAGTGAAACTTCAGAATGGAAAGATTACTACATTACTGAAAACTCTGTTTGGTTTTGGGGTTTTCCCAGGCATTAATGAGCAGCTGCATGTTGGAAAGAAATTTTTTCTCATGAGGCTCTTGGGAGGGCTCAGAAGTCTTTATTGAACAATAACTGGAAAATTTGACCCAGAGACCAAGTTCTCTATGTTTCTTGGAAACACATGATTCATGTTCCAGTCTCATTTTGTAGCTCTTGAACAAGACAGAAATGTAAGGGGAAAAGTAGGAAAGTGGAAAGGAAGAGAAGGAAGCCAGCAATAGGAAATGCATGTGCCACAGGATGAGCTTAGCAGAGTTTCCATGAGAGCAGTGAGGGAAAAACATATATTCTTTTTTCTATTAAAAGTACTCTTTACAACATCTTATTTTTACTTTTGTGAAGCATTCATAATTTTTCTTTTGTGAATTGGTGAAGGAATCCAGATGAGCTTTGAGAAAACAGATATTTTAATAGAACATATTTTCCTAGAAAGATGTGGTGATTCAGTAGGGCCCAGACTCAAAATTTTTGAACTCTAGAGAGTCTAACTCATTGTGGCACAGAGATCAGTCATTGCTTGAGTCCTAATCTTGGACCTTGCTGTGAGGCCTTTGTAGTCAGTCAGTATGAGTATCTCTTAATTCATGTGTGTGTATTACTAAAGACTGCAGAGGGGACCAGAAATTGATTGGATGATCATCATGTACTCTTGCCTCACCTCCTGGAAGAGCAGTCCTAATGATTTTGTGCTGTGGGCTGTGGCTGCTGCTGAAGTGGGTAGCAAAGATCCCTGTTTCCATTACCAAGAGCAATGTTTAATGATCAGCTGAAGTATTGATATTTACCATCTTCGGGGCAATATCCTCGTGCCTGCTAAACAGCTGGGCATGCACACAAGATGAAGCATTGTGGGACAGCTGTTGGGCAGGGCGAAGAGTTAACTCTTAGCTATCATCTTCAGGCAGAGTTTGTTTTCCAGACTGCCTCAAGGATGCCGGGCTTTCCCTTGCCAGCAGAAAGACGCATCTCCACATGGCAAACTCGCCATCTGCAGGCCAGTGAGACAACTTGCCAGGGACGGCGAAGAAACAGCCCCACAAGCTCAGGGACACCTTGCTTGTGGTGGTCCGAGGATTTCCTCCTCTTTTGTGCACCATTTAACAAAAGGAAATCGCTCTCTGGGTGTTATCCCAAAGGAGTTTAAGGTTTCTGTCTCTGGAGCTTAATCCTATCCCAGTGGATTGCTTACAAATATAAAAAAAATAGACTTGGAGTTCTTCTGCAGCAGGCTTCTTCTGCCCTTATTAATTCAGGTCTGGTCTCAGCTGCAAGGAGAGAGCACAGCTTCCCAGCCCAAGCCTTAACATCCTCCCCCAGCTACTACAAATCAGCACTGCTTTGTCCCATGAAACACAGTTTTGATTAGAACATACTGTTTCATAAGCATATTTTTGCCATGAGAACATGTTTTATTTTTTAAATATACTAAAACATAGTGTTTCAGGAAATTTGACCTTTCTTTGTCAGGCTGGAAGAATATTATTGGAGTGCATTTTTCTTAAAAATAAATCTTAAGGAGAACATTTATATTATTTCAGTGGTTATTTTGTAGTGCTCTTGAATCTCGGTTGCATCCAATAAGTCAAAACCTAAAGAAAATGTTTCATTTTTCATAATAATGCTTCCATTCAGCCCTCAAAACAAACAAAAAACCCTAAAAAACAAACAAACAAACAAACAAACAAACAAACAAACAGACAAACAAACAAACAAACAAACAGGAAACTGCAGCAATCTCCGTTTCCCCCCATTTTGAGTAAAAGCTATCTCTAAGCTGCTGAAAGGAAAACCTTTCAGCCTAGCTCCTGCAGCAACAGAAAGGGTTGAAAGCACTCCAGAGAAACCAAAGAATTTGCAGCCCTCCCTTGCCCTGTGCCGTGTAAGCCACATCCTGATACCATCCTGTGGCACTAAAGAGAAACATTGCTACTGCCCTGTCTCCTGCCTGCAATTTGCCACACGTTTAACCCCACTGCTCCCAGCTGCTGTGGGTGAGACCCAAGCCTGCCTTTCATGGCCTCCTCTGGCTCTTACCAGAGGTTTTGTTGTTGTCTTGTCCCACCTGGAGCTTCTGCTGTGGAGGAAGCTGTTCTGCAGCAGTAGGGTTACACAGAGGGCAGCCACCAGACAAGGGGCTGCCCAGAGACCTACCAAGGCTTCAGGGTCCTGTTGGCCTTCAGTCAGCCTGCTGCTTGACTTAATACACTCTTGCAATCTTTCATTAGTCAGAGAACACTAAAAGAGAAATTTGGACAACCTTCATGGAGGCTGCTGTGACCTCATGGCCTTCAGAAGTAAAGGTGAATTTCCCTTCATTGCTGGATCTGCGCAATTATGTCATTCTACTTTAGCCCCTGAGATGATTTTTCATTTAAACCTGGGTTTCTAAAGAAGAAAGCATAAAGAAGAACTGATTTTGCATTTCTCTTTGCCTAGAGTTGGGCACTGGTGGTATACATTGGAGAGCAGTGTCCACTTATTTTAAAAAAAATATTTAAAGAAGACAGTGAATCAAATGTTGAATTCAAAACTAAACCTCAGTGTTAGCTTGTTTGAAAGGGAAGCACTCAGAGGTTGTACCTCTGCAATGTGTCTGCTTCCAGGTGAATTCTGCAAATAGGGCACTGAAGTTAATAGAAAACAATAGCTGCAATATTCAGAATGGATTTTCACATTGCCTGGAAACAGCAGGTGAGCTCTGGGTTGCAGTGGGAAGGGTAGTACATCTGCACACACATGCTTGTTACAGACTGCCATGACCCAAAGAACTTAAGTGTATAAAGACATGGTGAGGAGAAGAGTCATTCATTCCCCTTACACAGGAGGAGAAGCAAGGCATAGACCAAGGCTGATTCTTTTGACATCAGGCACTGGGGGGCCAAAATCAAGACTTAACTGTATTATCATTACATTTTCTTAGGACCCCATTGGGCTTAAGTGTTTGGTTTCATGGGGTACTTACACAAATCTGTTTCTTTTAATGCTTAGTGACATTCAGCTTCACACATGCTCCTTCTGGGAACTGTGTTCCCACACAGTTTACACGCACTCTTTGTACCTTTTTCAAACGTGGGTTGTACAGTCTGTGAAGAAAAACACCAGAGGAACATCAGAAGTCCCTGAGCAACTGCTGGCATTGCTTTGGGTAAAAACAGGGGAGCTGTAACTCAACTAAGCATAAAGCTGAAAAAGTGCTGCCTTTCTAGGAGGATGCTCAGTGTGCTCACATGGGCTGTCTCCCATGGTAGCTCTGTTCACTCTCCACCACTCTTGTCCCACTCAGTGCCACCTGTGTATGTCTCCTGGAGAAAAGCCCTGGAAAACCTGACGGGGAGGTGAGGATCCGGGGTGGTGGTTTTGGAAAAGGAGTCAGATGCACAGCAGTGAATGGTCCTGGTTTCCCTGTGCTGTTCACATCCAGGCAGTGGCTCCAGGCTGGGTGCCTGCTGGACCCTGCTCACAGCTGTCACCTCAGCCCCCTGCTGCCTGGGAAGTACATCTTCCGTTTTGCACGCAGGACACGTGGATGGATTAATTACCGATGATTTCCCAGGCAGTTTGTGGCAAGATGGAACAAAACTGAACTTGGCTCCTCCAATATATCTTCAGATGGGGCAGGGCAAACCCTCAGCAGGATCCTTCTCTTCCCTTCACCGGCATTTGTGGGAGCAGAACAAAGGCCCAGGGCAAGCGCTGGGGTTGGGCCCAGGGTTTGCTCCTCACAGACTAGCCCCAGGTTTGCCTAAATGCTCTGGATGAGCAGCAGGCAGGGCTGGAATGTTTGCTGGCCATGCTGGACTACACAGTGGGTAGCTGTATTTCCATATTCAAAGGTTC
The DNA here is from genome assembly GCA_013398075.1 of Notiomystis cincta. Classification (NCBI taxonomy): domain Eukaryota; kingdom Metazoa; phylum Chordata; class Aves; order Passeriformes; family Notiomystidae; genus Notiomystis; species Notiomystis cincta. The sequence goes on along the minus strand of VZRX01002531.1, from coordinate 80,200 downwards.
AGTTTTGCTGGAGTTTCCTGTTCTGGGGAGGGCAGCATCTGGCAATCTCAACAGTAAAGGTGTTTTCATCAAAGGTTATATGCAAAGGCCTGAAGCCTTTCCACAGTTCCAACATCCTGATTTGGTCACCAGATTACTGACTTCTTCTGCCTGCCTTGAACCACAGGTAGCCAAACCTGATCCAGCCCTGCCACAGCAGCGTGTTTGTTTCAGGTGTGCATTTAAAAACTGCCCTCACCAGGCAAAGGCAAATGCAGTCCTGTCAGGTCGTGCAGCCCTGGCCAGCCACCCCCCTCTATGGGCAGCACAGGAGGAGGACGTTGGTCCAACCAGCCCGGTCCTTAGCCCCTCACTGCTCCTATTTCAGTGGCCAGAGTCACCTCCCTGACACACAGTTTCCCCTTGCCCATGTCTGAGGAGCCAGCAGGGAAAGGGCAGCAGGAAACAAGCAGCAGAAAATGTAGTTTGCTGAGCTCTTTACAAAGCCATGCCATTTGTGTAATTAATGTTCCACATTTTCTACCTGTTCCCATCTGTCACATGAAACTTGGCATGTGTCAGCTCTCCTGGGTGTAAGGAAAACAGTTTGTATACTGATTTACAGGTGCTTTATTTCTCATGCTCCTCCCCTGATAATGACAGAATGAATGCAAGATTGTTATTTTATATGCTTTTACTACTTTAATCTTCTCAACACACAGATAAGACTCAGTGGTACAAATAAGGAACCCATCTGAGGAGGAAAACACTTTTATTAAGAAATCTGTATGGCATGACAATGGTACAGACTTTTATTGTCACATGATGTGTGTAATTTAAATGAGTTAATAAATAAGATGTCTTTTGGAGATTTCTGGTCTTCTGCCAATAAGTGTCCTGGAGCTTGGAGAGAATTAGAGTTGAGGTACATTTGGTGGGACCTTATTTGGGTGTTTGGGTCACTGCTGCCTGCACTGTTCCCATTCCTGAGAAGAATGAAAGATCTCAGTGACTGGGTTAGCAATCCAGAGCTGCCTTTTGATAGTCCATTGTATTGGTATAAATCCCAAGGAACACAAGGATTTCACTCTGATGGTGTAATTTGACTTCACTGTTGTTTCTTGAGAAGGACTGACTGGCTCTAAAGTGTCCAAAAGGTTTCTTTCTTTGATTCCTTCCAGAAGTCTTGGGAAGCACAGTGATGGGAAGGACTCATCTACTTTTTAGACTGCATCTCAACCAGCAATTGCAGCAACTGGCCTTGTGCAGGTCAAAAACGGTGTGCACCCTGCAGAAAGTGGTGGCAATTCCTTGTGGTAAAAGCAAGGCACTGGCTGCATTCACCTACAGGGCTGCAGGGAGCTGGTCGTTCCTGCACACCAATTCTTTTGCTCACATGCTTTTCTTTAGTAGGTGCAGGGGCAAGTAGGTGCCCATAAAACTCTCCTGTATTTCAGGAATCTGAGGCAATTTATTTAGAAGGGGTTTTGGTTGCCTAACATGATGCATCTTACAAAAGAATCTTGATTTTCAGAGAGCAAATGCTGAGCACTTTCCCCAAAAATCAGATCTGTGATAAGCTGCCCCTTTTTGGATATTTGGGGTCACTATCAATTTTTTAAAACAGAGCCCATGACAGCTATTTGGTGGCTTTTTGAGGATAACTAGTTCAGTGCATTATAGATTTTTATGGCTTTCCTTTCCCAGTGATTTTTCCCTCTGGCAGTATATTTGTGCTCTTGCATGACAAGCACCACTGAGAGCCTGCTGTAGTGCTTGTTTGCCAAATGAAAATCCCACTGTCTTACAAAGCTGTTTTTGCACCTATGACTGAGGACACATTGAGGTTACTACCAAGTATAGTAATAGGAGGTGTGTAGCAATTCCCTAAACTATTTCAGGTCCTCCAGGTCATAAGACATAAAATACTGACCTGCTGATTCTTTGGTTATGCAGTGTACAAAAAGTCTTTTAGCTAGCAGGAAAGTAGATACCTAGCAAGCTTTTTTTCCCCCTATTTTTCCTAAATTCTCATCAAGGAATGAAAAATGTTTCAATTCTATAAAAAGATGTTTATGGAAATTAAAAGGAGAAATAAAGCTCCCAGGACCTAATACAATTTGGAAACCACATTGTGAGTGCAATAGCTAAAATGTTTTGCTGATAATACATATCCTTGTGCTCATCTCTCAGATAACAGAGATTTACTTTAATGTTCCACAGAAACTCCCTGCCCCAAAATCCATAAGGATCCCAGTTATTACTTGTCAGGTTTCTCTGATCAACCAGACAAACTTCTTTTGGTAGGTGTCCATAATGGCACAGGAATAAGAGAAGAAATGTTTCCCCAAATTTTCCCAATATTCCTGCCATTATTTTTCCCCGGCTTTCACCACTGCTTGCCTGCAGCCTGCTTTACAAATTCAGCCATTAGGTGGGGCATTTCTACTGTCAGCAGCCCAGATTTCATCTGCAGCATCGTGGGCCTGGGACAGATGCTGAATAGCCCTGTGTGCTGGGATATGAGATCTCTTCTGTTATCTTTAGTGCTTTCTTCTTTTACCAGCTCCATTGACATCCAAATTAGTACAAAGGGGGAAACTTGAGTCAAATTGTACAACTTAAGGTCTTGGTCTCTATCTTTTTTGTCATGTGTGATGTGTTAAAGGTTATCCAACTGAAGAAGATGCTGATCAGTTACTAAGTTATACAGTTCATAGTCAAATGTGTGCATTCATAAATTTTTTTTCATTTCATTTGAACAGTTTGGAATCAGACAGCACTACCAGGACAACCATTTCTTCCTGGTTTCGATGTCTGGGTAAAAGCAGTGACACATTTCCTGACACTGCAGTGGACCAGTTGTGTCTCATGATACAGCACTGGCCTCTGTTCTTCCAAGTGGTAAACCTTCACTGGGTTTGGGCTTCCTTTGCTGGGAATAGCTGTGCTTTATGTGCCCTTTTTAAATTTGAAAATTAAAAAACATCAACAAGGAAGTCTTTGTTATACAGAGACAATACTCATCCAGCACGGCTGACCAGCCCTTTCTGAACTGAGGGGAGAGAGAGATCTCCCATGGGGCTCCAAGCTCTCCTAGCACCTGGAGTCACAGAAATATAGGCATCACTTTCAGTCCATGAAACTTTTGGGGAAAGTCTGCAAACCCAGGAGTCTGAGGCCTGGGTTTGTCCCAGTCAGCTGCAAGCACCTTAGTCAAGGACTGCGTTGCTGCAGGAGATGGAGGGAGAGAAAGGCACATCCAGAGGGCAGTTGAACTTGTTCTGAGTTTGGGGACCTGGGGAGGTCCCCAAAGGCAGAGCTTTGTCCTTCAGTCAGAAATGTGGGAGGGTGAGTTGGGCTGCTGGAGATGGTGGGCACTTGTCCAGCACTGTGAAGGGCTGTATTGTTCTATCACACTGATGTGCCAGGTCCAAGCTTGACTATCCAAATCACCCCAAACCAATCCATTAACTCCCCTTAAATGCCTCTTTTATTCCACGTTTCAAAAACCTCTGGAAAGCTACACTTTGGAGGCTCCAAAGCAATGGAATATGCTTGGGGCAATAACATTGTCATTAATTTTCCTCAGTCCCCTTAAAAATTCTCTTTCCATGAAAGTCTAATTCCATAAGAATATGAAATTTCAAAATACTTTGCCACAGAGGGGGAACCTTTGAAAACCTGGACTTTGGGGTTTTTATATATTCCCTCTTCCTGGCCCAGTTGTGATTGTGTATCTGTGTCTACAGCTAAATCAGGGCTTTAAGGAATCATTACTAAAAAAAAAAATCCTGCTACATTTAGTATAGTCTAAGGATCTAATTCCTCCAGAGACCTTAAGAGATGCTTGCCTTGAGAACTGTATATTAATAAAACAGGGGCCTGTAGTATGGAAAAGGAATAGAACTGCACAGAATTACACTCATTGTCCAGAACCACAAAAGCCAAGAGATGTGCTGGCAAATGCCTCATAAGTGTCTGTTATTAGGGCAGACAAATTGAAACAGCAGCTGGGAGGGCTCCCTTCACTTCCTCTCCTGTGGGCCTAAGGGAAAGCAGGGGCACAAGGCCTCTGCTCCTGGGGGCAAAAAATTTGTGAAGGACTACTGGACACTGAGAATGAAACTGTTTGGTGTTGCATCAGAAAGGGTCTCATCAGAGTTCAAGCCTGGCCATTTGCACATCTGGTACTGCTGACAAAGATGAATATATCACTCCTCAAACTCTTTTCCTTTCTGAAATATTTATTTCTGGTGTTTCTTTGCGTATCACTAGGGCTAAATTTCCTGTCCACATGGTCTGGAGTGACTTTTTTACTGCAAGGCACACCAGTCTTCTACTGCTCCATCACCACTGGAATTTGTTTGGCCTTGCTCTCTTCTTTCCTGAAGGATTAAGTGTGTTAACTCCCAGAATGAAGTGATTTCCTTAAGTGAGGCTTTACCCAGAAGGATGCATTTAATTGCAAATCTATGTCAGGTTTCAAGTGTACTTTGAAGAGGGTCATTTGATTTGGATGGATGTTTTATCTTCCCAGCAGAGATTAAGGCATGCAACAACCTCAAAGTTGACCCCCACAAGATGACTCTGCCTAGCTTGTCCAGCTCCTACAGGATGCTGCATTTGAGTCTGCTAGTGTTGGATTTCTGTTGAGAAAAGCAAACAAGGCAGGTGTAAACTGAAACACTTAAGGGCCTCCTGGTGCCCAAGGACAAGCTCTGTTAGGAAGCACTTACTTAATATTTGTCTGACTTTCTGGCAGACAAGAACTCCTTCAATTTGTTACACAGCAGTAGTATTTCCAGGTGTGAAAAAGGGGCGATGTTCCCTCACCAGCTTCTTTTAAAAGGTTAGCAAAAGAATAATTAAGATGGCTTCTAATTAGAATAATTAAATTCTAATAAACTTAATTAAAACTCCCTCTATGAGAAGGTGACCTGTCTAGTGAATAAGGGAAAGGCTGAGACCAAAATAAAGCCTTTGACACCGTTTTCCACAGCATTGTTCTGGAGGAACTGGCTGCTCATGGCTAGGATGGGTGAACTGTTTGCTGAGTAAAAAAGCAGATGGTTGGCCAGGCCCAGAGGGTGAGGGTGAATGGAGTTGCATCCATCTGGTGTCTGGTCACCTGTGGTGTTTCCCAGGGCTCAGTACTGGTTCCAGTCCTGTTTAATTCCTTTATCAATGATAAGGACAAGAGAATTGAGCCTGGTCTCAGTCAGTTCACAGGCACCACCAAGCTGGGCAGGAGTGTTGATGCTGGGGGGCAGAAGGTTCTGCAGAGGGGTCTGGACAGGCTGGATTGGTGGGCCAAGATCAGTGGTGTGAGGTTCATCAAGGCAAAGTGCCAGGTTCTGCCTTTGCGTCACAATAACCCCAGGAAGAGCTGGAGGGCAGAGAGGCTGGAAAGGTGCCTGGAAGAAAAGGACCTGGGGTGAACATGAGCCCAGGTGGCCAAGAAGGCCAAGAGCATCCCTGTATCAGCAATAGTGTGGCCAGCAGGATGAGGGCAGTGATTGCCCTCTTGTACTCAGCACTGGTGAGGCCACACCTCAAATCCTGTGCTCAGTTTTGGGCTTCTTGCTACAAGAAGGACCTTGTGAGGCTGGATCGTGTCCAGAGAAGGACAATGGAGCCGATGAAACGTCTGGAGCACAAGTCTGATGAGGATCTGCTGAGGGTGTTTAGACTGGAGAAAAGGAANATCTGCTGAGGGTGTTTAGACTGGAGAAAAGGAAACTGAGGCCGGATCTTATTGCTCTCTAGAACTATTTGAAAGGAGGTTGTAGTGAGGTGTGTGTAGGGCTCTTCTCACAGGTTACAAGCAACAGACAAGAGGAAATGGTCTCAAATTGTGCTGGAGGAGGTTTAGACTGGATATTAGGAAACCTTTCTTCACCAAAATGGGTATCAGGCATTGGCACAGGCTGCCCAAGGAAATGGTGGAGGCACCATCCCTGGAAGTATTCAAAAAAATACGTGGATATGATGCTTAGGGACATGATTTAGTGGTGGACTTGGCAGTGCTGGGTAATGGGTGAACACAATCATCTTAGAAATCTTTCCCAACCACAACAATTCTATGATTCTGTGATTTTCCTGAGCAGGCAGAAGAAGCCAGCTAATAGAGAATTTATTATTCAAGTCTGGTGCAAATGCTCTATTCTGTAAGGACTTTCCTCAAATGTGAAATGAAATCATGGACAATAAAAAGTAAATGATGCTTTTGGTTTAGTACAAAGTGGCCTTTATGGTTGCCAGCGTATAAAAGCTTGGTGGGTGAAGTAAACCCCTGTGTGTAAGGACAGTGTTGTATCTCCAATAAAATCTATTTTAGTTTTAAGGACTGGTGTGATACACAAATAAAATTTTCATTTTGTGACCCCCTACGTGCCAGAAAGCCTAATTCTTGGCAGGTTGGGAAGGAAAAAGAAGTCAAAGTTTAAGCCTCTTCAGTGGTCAGGAGACACGATGTTCACGTTCCCGCTTCCTCCCAGCAATGTCCCCGACCGGGCCAGCCCAGCTGTCACGTATGTGACTCGTGTGCATTGTGCTGGCAAATGGGCTTGATCTCAGCTTGCTGCCAGCCTGGCTTTGTCCTCAGTCTCTTGATGGCAGTGCGTGGGGGCATTCTGCCAACCTGGGCTTAAGGAACAGCCAGCCCTCAGCTGCAGAGTGTGGTCATGGAGAGCATCATAAAAATGGAAGGGAATTCACTGCCACGGGGAAGCAGGACCTTGTTTGTATAAACCCTCTCTCCTGCTGAAGTTGGATCCTTAGGATAGGCCTTTAGGGTTCCTCCACAGTAATTTTGATATGAATTTGAGGTTACAATGCTAAGCTAAACTCGTGTATGGGACAGTTGGCGCTGTGAGACGTTCTGTCTGTCACAGATTTACTAAGACACCCAAGGCAGCAACCCTGCCCTCACTCCTCCAAAACAATGTTCATCACACATAAACTTTTTGCAGAAGATGCTATTATTGTAAACACAAAAACCCATACCCCATTAGTAGGATTCAGGGACGCTGGCTGCTTTCTACTGCTCTGTTTCACATTGCATTGTAAAATAAACATTTCTAAGACTTTAAATGTGAGCTGAGGCACCTGCTTCATGTCTGTGTGCCCCAGCATTTGGAGAGGGACAGATGTCCCAAGAAGAGCTGAATTACTATGCCAAAGTGTTGAGCCCCTCTGGCTTACCTTGTCCTCATGGCCTGTCAGCGTTGAGCTTTATTGAGCTCTTACACTTGTTGCATATTCATTTACAGTAATTAAGAATCCCTTGAAATGGTGTACCTTTACAACAATAATGCATACAGTGTATGGCCAAAGTGCAAATAGCTTCAGAGGAGGTTAAATCACTATTTTTCCAATATTAATATTAATGAGGCTGAACATTTGCATCTGGAGTAAATCCCCTTGTAGCATCAATGTCCTTTGAGGATTTTTCTACAGATAAATGAAGCATTCCCCTCCTTCCCTCACTACTTCTGCTAACAGTGTCACTCAGTGCAGCAATAGATCAACAGTTCCTGCTAATCTGTGAAAAGGCAGAGCTTAGAACAAGTGCTTTTTGACATAATTAAAGCTACACTGCCTACCACTATTCCTGGAAGAAGTACTAGCAGAGTTTCATTAGAACAAGTAAATACAAATAGAGTTCAGCCTGAACAGTTGTCTTTGTTACAAACAAAGCCCATTAGTTAGCAAGGAGAATGTGAAGTAGGGCTGAATTCACGCTGATCTCAAAGCCCTTCTCATATTTAATTTATAAACTGATGATTAATTCAGTGATTAGCTAATTCACTTGCAGTGATTAATTTAATTCATGTCTTCAGGCTAATGTTTGAGAAAGAAAAAAACCCCAGCTCTGATAGATGCACATCAATGTCCTTGTGATTAAAAAATGATAATATAATGCCCTGGAGAAAAAAGGAGAAAAGAAAGATCAAGTGAATTGGTAGCATGATCTGTTGTAAGTTCTTGCCTAAGCTGTAGCCGTCATTTTTAGCTGTGATGTTTAAATGTGTCAGTTACTCTAATGACCAATGGTTTGAAAGCCGAATCTAAGGATCCTTCACTGTAGCTTTCCACTGTGTATTTTGAGAATGGTGTGGCTTTAGAGCAGTCCTCCAGCTCTGCTTTCTTCTCACTTGTTCTGCCAGCTGCCTGCCCGCTCCCCTCCCTTTCAGCAGCATCTTTCTCATGCCTCACCACAGCCTTTGACGAGAGCGCTTTGTACTTCTTAAATCCAGGCTGCTTTTCTCTATTTCCAGCAGGACTTTCCTCATCTTTTGATGCAACATGTAATGATGAGGATGATTTGGGGGATTTCTCTGTATCAGACAAACTGGTCTCTTTTGGGACAGTACTGCTTTTACAGTTTATGCCATTGCTTGGCAATGGAGTTTGATAACTTCTGAAATCATGCACAGGGCCCTCCTCTCCTGAGCCATCACTGCTGTGCCTCTCTGATTGAGCTGAAGAGCCTAGCTGGTATTTCTCTCTTCTCTCAGGTCTGCTGTTCTTTTTTGGATTACTAGTTTTATACATTGGTTTTTCATCATGTGCTGGTGGCAAATGGTCCTTTTTGTCTGTGGCATTATTTTCTTGAGACTTCAAGGGCAAGTTTGAGTATGGGGACTGGCACAACCCAGAAGTTGGATCTTTGCTTTTATCTTTTACAGCATTTGCATCAGACTTTGTAAAACTTTCCGATACAGTTTGTGGTTTTTCTCCTCCTGGAATATTTTTGTCAGGCTTCAACAATTTACTTGAAGGAGGTAACAGATGGTTCCCAGAACCTTGGTATTTATCTTTCTCTTTTACAGCCTTTTCTTCAGGTGATCTGGTGTCCTCCTCTCCTGCTGGTGTCTTTTCCTTCCTCTCTCCTGAAGTGCTTTTTTCTTGAGGCTTCAGCACTTCGTTTGAAGACGGCTGCTTCTCAGAATTTGTATCTCCATCCTTTTCTTTCACAGAATTAGTACCAGGCTTCTTAAAACCTGAAGAATCTGATAGGTTTTGCTTTTGTTCTGGAATATTTTTTTCTTGAGGCTTAACCAATGTTTCTGGTAGTACTGATGGATACTTCCTCGAACTTGGAAGTTTCTCTTTCTCTTTTGCAGTACTTGTATCAGGTGTTGGAATATCTTCAAATCTCATTTGCTGTTTGTCTCTTGGGATATTTTCCTCACACATTTCTGATTTTCTTGATGGAGGTAGCTGGTGCTTCCCAGAAAACTGCTGCTCAATATCCTCTTTTACTACCTCTGTTTCAGGTGACCCAGTGTCTTCCACTGCTGGTGTCTTTTGCTTCCTCTCTCCTGAAGAACTTCTGTCTTGACAGTTTGGCTCTTTGTTTGAAGAAGGTGACTGGAACTTCTCAGATGTAAGTTTAGCGTCTTTTTTGTCTGACTTAGTTTCAGGCTTTACCAGGTCACCTGGTGACATCTGTTTCTGTGTCTCTAGAGGGGTATTGTCCTCATCAGTCATCTTATTGTCCTGCCTTGCTGTATTTCTTGGTGGCATTGAATAATTGTTGAAGTCTGACTTGATGTTTTCTAGCCCTTCACTGTCATTTGCAAGTTTCATTGGCTCATCTAATGAGTCTAGGGGGTTTTTCCTATTATTGCAATCGATGTTTTCATCTGCTGTCATATCATGTTTATGTTCCACAAAATCTCTTGGAGATGCTAGATGTTCCAAACCCTGTCCAGTATTTTTCACTTCTTGAATGTTGGTATCATGCTCTGATGAAGGCAACTGGGATGTTTGAGGACTATAAGCGTCATTCTCCTTTGAAGAGTTATTGTCATGATCCACAGTGTTATTTGGTGTGAATACTTGTTCCTGCTCAAATTTATGCAAGACATTTCTCTCTTCTTTCTCCTCTGTCTCCATCCTATCACTTTCATGCTTCATGTCATCATGTGAGGAGAAGAGCTTATCCTTTGTGTGTTCAGATATTTTATCTCTACTTTTTGCATCCTTCTTTTGGTCTGAGACCAATTCAGTTGATGAAGGAATCGGGTCCTCTTCCAGTATATCATATCCTTGCTTTTTGGTATCATCTAATATTGGTATTTGGCTCTTCTCCAAGGGTAATAGGGGCTCTCTTGCTAGTGTGGTTTTATTTTCATGTTTTTCTGGCTTTGTGGTTGAATGTGAAAGACAGTTCTCAAGTCTCTGACATGTATTTGTCTCTTTGTCTGTAGAGTTTTCATTTTCTGTTGCATGATATGGGAATAGTGCTTGGTTCTTAAAATCACACATAGTTTTCTTCTCCCCCATTGTGTCATTCCCACCATTTGTCAGCTCATCTGAAGAGGGGTGTGGATGCTTCTCACAGCCATGGCTGTCATGCTCATGTTCCACAGCACCAGCTCCCTGTCCCACCAGATCAAGAGGTGGAAGTGCTGGAGGATTTCCAAGACTGTGGTGGATACTTTGTCCTGCAATCCCACTCATTGATATTGGTAAAGGGGTTGACAAGGGTGACTGACATGCCTCAGAGTCAGGCCAGGGCATCTCATCTGCAGTGTCCTCTTCATGCACAATGAAAGATTCAAATGGCTTGTGGAAGGTCTCCAGGTCAGTTAAGGAACTCCTGTGCAGGGCTTGATTGTTTGAGTGATTCATCATTTCATTTGATGATGGTAATTTGTCCTTCCCAAAATCTTCTTCTGAAATAAAGTAACTGTGCTTCATAAGGTCACTTTGTGGCAAAGGGCTTTGTGTCTTTTCCGAAGGAGAAGAGGTGCCCTCTTCCTCTGCAGCACCAGGCTTGGGCTCCAGGCTCTCATTTGAGGAGAGTGTAGGTTTGTTCTGATTTGCATCTGGAATTGGCATGTTCCCATTGGAAACATTAAAGTTATTTTTTGAGCTAAAATTTATTTGAGGAGGCTGAGGCTGCATGGGTTTTAATTCATTTTGCATTTGGCTATTGAGTGTTTTAGTCTCCTCCTCCTCTATATTTGGGATATCACTATCATTTTTGCTGGAAGTAGAAGACATTTTGTCTTCATTGTGAAATGTTGCTTCCTTTTTGGCTTCTTCAGAACATTTGCCTCTTAAATCCAGTAATTCTTCTTGGACTATTGGTGGCTTTGTGCCAGAAGCTGGTATTAGGACAGTTAGCTGCTGATCATCCACTGGAGGCTCAACTTCACAAGATGCTGAAAATTTTGAAGAGGGAAATGGCAGAATGTTTTCCAGTGCTTTCTCCTCTGGAAAACATTTTTGGCCTGCAAAGAAAAGATCCTTTTCTGGCTCTGGCTCTGTGAGCTCTGTGTCATCTTCCTCTGAACTGCATACAAACATAGATATTTCAGGAATCTCTCCTGGTTTAGTATCCTGAGGACTTTGTTCATGGGATCCTTCAGCTGTGCTAGAGTCAGGTGAGTCAGGAGGTGGGCTGTCTTCCTTGACATGTTGCAGAGCATTGGTAACTCCCAATAGTGAAGATGTGTCAGGCCCAGCTGGCATGTTAGTCCTGTCACAATCTAGACCACATTCAGATAAGGGAGGAATGCAGTCTGCAAGAGATTTGTTTTTATGACTAGTTGAAGAGTTATCTAGAACAGGATGAAAGTTGGGGCCCTGTTTTGTGGAATCTGTTTTAGCCTCACCACAGTCCTGTGCATCTGACATGGCCTCTGGTGCCACCAGTAACTCTTCTTTGTCCTCCCTGTTCTGTGCTGCATTTGCCAGTGCTTTGTTCTCTCCGTGGTCTCTGCTGGATCCCTCCTTCTCCTTCAGTAGTGTGCCATGACCAAAGGGCTGCTTTGTGGCATTATTTTTTGACCAGCTCCAAGGATGGTTAATTTTGGTAGCCATGCTGAGTTTGGGCACTGGAACCATGGAGCACACTAAATTTTGGGACTCTGGACTCTTTATACCTGTGGCTGTCAGTGCTGCCATGCGTAGCACTCTGACGTCAGGCTTATGAATAGTTTTTCTGCTCGGGAAGTTTTTAGTCTTTCTCTCACCTTTGCGCAAGAGTGATGCTTTCACCTCTGCAGCTGAGCAGAGAGTGCTTTGTTCAAACTGCTCCTTCAGCTTGGACAGGACTGAGTTCTTGTTGACTATTTTTGGCAAACTGCTGTTTTCTCCTTTCTTTTTCCAGCTGGGAGACTTCTCCTTGGCTTCTTTTTCTTCAGCAGCTAAAAATTTTTTCAGGATGTTCTTCACTGTGTTTTTCCCAGTCACACTACTCCACCTTGCCCTCTCACTGGGTGCTATGTCTGCATCCTCCTCCACTGTTTTTCCATCTCCCTTCCTGTCTCTACTTCTGTCCAGCTTGTTACCAGCCCTGCTCACCCACAGCTTCTCTTTAATGACCAGTTTGCCGACTTCTCTTCTCTTCTTGGTGTACGGCTCGCGATTGTTGTTTAGAAACCTGGACCGCAAGAGCTGAAATCTGGTTGGGTAGTGAGCCCTGACTGGATCTGGACATGGCTGGTTAGAGCTCACCTGGTTTTCTTTACCTTCTGCCCATTTTGTCCTCTTGTTGCTGATCTGTGGATCACCAGCTGCGAGCTCGGTGACGTACAGCAGCAGGCTGCTGAGAACAGCGAAGGCTCCTTGCTCTGTTGCCATCCTATCGAGCTTCTTCTTCAGCACCAGAGGGTCTATAAGCACCTTATGATCTCCACAGAAGTGTTCACTTTTGGTGCTGTGCAAGAGAAAACATAAATGTCTTTTCAAGTCATCAACATTGTCACTACCCTCTTATTTTGCTTTAATGGCATGCTGCTACGCATGAAATGGAAAAGAAACCACTTAAATTTAGAACTTCTCAAGAGAGTTGATGTTAGTGGCCTGTTAAAAAGCATGCAGAGTGCTCAACAAGCTTCATGAGGCATGGTGTAGCAGGAGTGTCAGGGCTTCACATCGTCCCACACAGCACTGTCAGCTCTTTCTTCTGTCTTTTGTGGGCAGTGGAAGCACTTCAGGAAGCAAGCAATGCTAGTCATGGTCACTGCATCTCCTCTGTGGCACTAGTGCCTCATTTAGTATTACCATGTCCTAAAGTGAGAGCAACACTGAAGGTATTTTCCTTTCCTGCTAGGTAAAGTGTAGGCAAAAATAAATATGGTGAGACTGCAGTTAGCAGGAAACCATGGTTCTGTCTCTAGTTTATAACCATTAAAACAAAATATCAAGGTTGAGGCGCCCAAAGGTCCACTGATGGTTTTTGCTATTGGTACAGGTTAGAAGTCAGTAGATAACTTCCCAGAATTAAAAAAAAAAACCCAACACAACAGGGTTGCTGTTATTTGCTTTTTGATAGCATTCAAATCTCACATCAGGATTATGCTCTTAAGTCTGCATTGTGAAGGCTTTCTCCACAACAGCCCTGGCAATGTCCCTTGACTACAACCTCTTTAAATCTGGAGGAAGAAGGATAGTATGTTGGACCTTTGCTTGTTTGAAGAATCAGGCCCTTGGACAGCTGGGGATTTAGGCAATGCTTTAATTGGTGTGGATCAGTTACTAAATAAAATACTGAACTCAGCACAAAAGCTGGAGCTTGAAGTCAATAACAATAGATGGGTCTATGAAGGAAAAATCAAGAGGTGTCAGCTTTCTGACACCATGAAAAGCTGGAAGGTTACTTCACCATGCAGTGAAATGGCTTCATGCACAGAATGCAGCCTGCATACCCGGAGGGGATTAATTTTTATGAGCAGAAGTGGAATAGAAAAATTCTTTAAATTAAGTCCACATGTAGAAAATGAAGAAAGGCTGCAAAGAGGCTCATCCTTTAGGGAGTGTCAAGGTTGGGGAAGGCCCAGCCCCAGCAGCTGGCACCCCATGGTCTCTGAAAGAAACTGGACCCAGCTCCTCACTGCAATATTATGGAGGCTGTTTGCAAAGTGAGGGGCTGGTCCTCATCCAGTGGGGTTGTGACATTTGGATTCCACTTGGCTGCATATCAAGTGCACATATTGAAAATTACATCCTTCAGCAGAGGGATGCAGTTGCCATCTTGAATGGAAGAAGGTCTATTTATAATGACTTTGTAGGTATTTTTAAAGGCCAATAAAAGAAAAAAAGCCTGACAACTGGCCCCTGTGTAATGTGACAAACAATACCTCGTAGATTTTGATAGGGAATAACCACGTTTCAGCATAGCACAGGTGGTATCATCCACCCTTTCCCTTACCAGACTGACCACAGCCAAGGAGGTAAAACTTCTATGTTACACCAAGAAGCCCATTTGTCCCAACTATGGGCATTTTCAGAATAAAGAAAGAACCAGAATTCAGAGTATAATTGGCTAAAAATATCCTGATTCATTCTCTCTCCTAGCAAGTCTGCTGATATTTTAACTGCAAGCTTGCCATCCCTCTCCTCCCTAACTAGTGTCTGGTGTATTCAGAAAAACATGTGGGGCCATCAACCAATGTGCTTTAGGGTCACCTCTGATCTCTTAGAACAGCAGTGGAACCAGATGCCCTGCTTACCCCTCCCTTCTGGACTGCTTTGGATGCTATAAATGGCCACAGTAAAATACAGACTAGTCTTGCTTTCAGCATAGCCAAACTACTATTGATTGTGAAGGGAAGAAGATCAGACCCTCTCTGCTAGGAATATTCACAGTAATGAATCACGTATGAGCTATAAAATTCAAACAACTTCATTAAAATATACTACGAGTGAGCTCTATTCAGGGATTTCCTTTTCCATGTTAGAGTGTTATTATAGGATGCCATCTGAAATGTAGCATTTGTGGGAATACTGCATTGCCTTAAGTACCAAGACATGTTGCATGGGTTGAGTGTTTGATCCACATTCACCAGCCAGCAGCAGAAAATGAACAAACAGCTCTGGCACCTATTTAGGGCATCTGCAGTTCTTCCAAGATGACGTCACCTGCAAACGACCATCGTGACCATGTAAATCTGAAATGCATTCTGTGCAAGGGCAGTGGTACAATGACACTGAATTCTGAGACCACCACAGAAAATGGAGGTACTGAGGAGTCTGCTTTGACCGAGTGTTTGGAAAACACCATGGTTCCCCCTCAAGGAAGGAGGCCTAAGTAAGAGGTTTCTCGTATTTGGGAGCATGACCACCATTCTCAACAGGCTAAGTCATCATCCCTAATCTTTCCTTACTCTGTTTTCCCAAGCTGCATCCTGATGTTCTTAAACTATGTCATCTATCAATGAAATATAGTCACCTCTAAATCAGCTACAGACAGTCAATTCTAGTTCCTTTGGGAGTACCCAGACAGGTAGTCCCCATGCACAGGGGGAACACGTGCCAGCAGAATTCACTGCCAGCATGTGAGCTATGCCATATGACAAGGCAGATACTTGGGCTCCCCCTTGATCCTGCGAAATGGCCTGGCACGTACTTTGTCTCCCTCACCCCTCTGTTCCTCTGGAGATGCTGGTTTTCACTCTTTTTAATGTGTGTGATGTGCCTCAAAGTGCTGCTGGTTTATGGAAGTGCTGCTGCATGGTTTTTGGTATCTGGAGGACAGACTGCTTGGACCTGCAGAGGAGGCAAGGCCACCTGCAAAAGTTTCCTGTCTTTTTGGCCCACAAATAATTAAGATGCATAAGACAGGCTGCTTAGTTACTTATTTATAGGTTCTTTGGGGACACTTAGCACAGGCAGCATCAGAGTGGTAACAGCCTAATATGCTAAGGGGCAGCAGTGCAACCCTATCCTGCTGGCTGGCCTGTCCCAGAGAAACCTCTGCAGTGGATCCCCCTGCCTTGTGAGCGGAGGAGAGCTGAGGTGCCAAGGTGAAGGGAGAGGAGCTGGCACTCTCTCCCAGACCTGCCCACTGCCTCCTACACCAGTGCACACCAGCCTTTCCATTCTGTTAGCAGACCAGATGCTGCTGAGCAGCATGGGATGGTGGCATCCCATGGCATTTGCTAAAAACATACAGTTATAGGATTTTCTGTTTTACTGTCTCTGATATGGAAAAGAGACGGCCCTGTCTCCTGATCCTGAATTTCATGTTAAATATCTGATCACCATTTTAGACACTCTGGCAGCCCAAAGAACTGGCTGTTGCAGAGACAGTGGCATGGAGAGGAGGAGACAGCACTATGGAGGCTTTGTCAGAAAACAAGAAACAAATAGGAAAACAGTGTCCAATCTGCAAAAGCTGTCAGAGATCAGTGGATTGGTCTGCCTCACTATTGGTAGGCTCTGGGGAAATGGCCATGAGCTGGAGTGTGCAAAGTGCTGCATCTCGTAGCCTCCCTCATCCCTGGGCATCTCATCAGTATCTGGCTCTGTGTGGTGTTTGGTCCAACAACCTGCCCCTAGATGAGGAAGACAACCAGAAGCAGCTCTGCCCACTCAAAACGATGCACAGGCCTTTTGAGTATGTTCAGTGAAATGATGGCCAAGGCACTGCTCACCCCAACAGCTGCAGAAATGGTACTTTATAAGACCAGTCTTTTTTTTCACCTTTTAAATGAGATTCTCTTTTTGATCTCTGATACACAACTTGGCCCTGCCCAGGTTGGGTAGAAGGTAAAGTGGGAAAAATTATGAATGCTCTTAATTTTTGTTGGTGATTATTTTTTTCTAAAGGAGGAAGAAAAGCCAAAGTACTAGAGAAAGTCCTACCTTATGCAGAATATGTTCTTCTCTCTTCTCTACTGCTGAATTTATTACAGGAGTGCTAGAGGCATCCTAAACTAGAAGCAATGTTTTCAGAAAGTCTTGGTATTCTCTGGCACCAAAAGCTACTGACAGAATTGCTGCCTTTGGTTTAACACATCTCCAAAGCAAACAAGAAAGCACCTTGCGAAGCTGCCGAGAGAAAACATGCTGAACAACAGTGCGAGAGGTAACGCGTGGTAGGGAACCTTCCCACATGGACATTGTCATGCAGGCTGCTATTCCTACTGACAGGCATCACCTGCTCCTGTGTCTGCCACATAACATCCCAGGGAGGATTCCAGCAATGGCTTACATGGAAAAAGGCGTAGGAAAGTACTCGTGTATTTTTAGCTATCTTTTTAAAACACAGTTCAGCAGCTGGAGAAAGACAGGAGAAACCAACACCACGAAGGCAATCACACACGGTGGAAATCAGAAAGTATTATGTAGACCTCAGTTTCTGAACTTCTAAGGTAAAACATGAGGTTAAACGTGGGGACAAATTCTGAGCTCACTTCTGTGTTATTTCATTGATAATTCCATATTTATGCCTGTGCTGCTCTTGGAGGCATTAGGATCTCCTTCATCAAGGATAACTGTTTGTTTTGTTTGTGGTATGCAACTTTTAACCCAATCAGAGTTTGCTGGTTTTCTTGAAAAATGAGAAAATGAGAGAAAAATGAAAAATGAAAAGAAGAAAAAAAAAGGGAAAGGCAAAGGGAAAGGAAAAGAAAAAAAGAATGAAAAAAAAGACAAGAAAAAATTTTTAAAAATTAAAAAATAAGAAAAAAAAGAAAGAAGAAAAAAGAAAAAAGAAAAAAGAAAAAAGAAAAAAGAAAAAAGAAAAAAGAAAAAAGAAAGAAAAAAGAAAAAAAGAAAAAAAGAAAAAAGTTGAAGAAGAACTTGGAGATGAGAGGTGAGATGAAGCCAGGCAAGGAAAGGTGAAAAAGAACAAAAAGTAATAAAGGGAAGAGAAAAAAAAAGGAAAAAGGTAAAGCAGTTGTAACTTTTCTTCTTGGGGTTTCCTTGGTGCTCAGACTTGTGAAATGTATCACAGCCTAACTGTTGACCTATTACAACTGCTTGAAGACCTCAGCCAAAAATTCTGATACTGATACAGCAACATATAATCTGTTCAATCTAAAAATAAAGACTGATACTTAGAAAATAGTGCAAGATTAATTTATTTACAAATATTTCAGCCAGTTATATTTTAGAGAAACTTTTGTTCTGAAGACTGAAGAAGAATAAAAACATGATTCGGAAATTTTAGACACACTGATGAGAAATTTTAGACACATTGATGCTTTGCTGTTCCTTGGAGGTATTTTTAGTGTTGGCTTTTCCTTTTCTGGAAGCTTCTAATGTAACAATACCTTACACCAGAGTGCTGATACAGGGATCAGTGATTCATTAAAAGCTAATCCATGAGACATTAGGTTTACAAGTGTCACAGACACATTAGATTCGAGAACAAGGAGGGACACAGTGGTGAAAGGATTGTCAAATATACAGAGAATATCCCCGTAAGTGGGTACTACCATTAGTTTTGCAAGAAAGCATTAGTTCTGAAAATTAATTTCATATGTGTAATTACTGGAAACAGCTGTTTAGGAAGTAGTATTATAGCAAGTTAGACTGAATGTGTAATTACTGGAAACAGCTGTTTAGGAAGTGGTATTATAGCAAGTTAGACTGAAATCAGTCAAAAGACGTTTTATTTCTTTTTTGCCATTTGAGGTTTAAGCGGCACTCCTTATATTTAGAAATCCCTACATCTGTAAAAAACCCACAAATATCACATATATCTAACCAGTCTAATAATTCTAATCAGTCTAATAATTCATCTCTCTTCACTTGCACACGATGTACATAGAGCTCTTCAGACTAACTCAGGGCTACTTCCTTCACTAAGAATGCCAGCCAGATATCTACAAGGTTTGGTATAGTCTTTATAGAAAGAGAAAATGGCAGAAACTGCTTTACTTTTCCTCCATGGATAGTCGGTAAAGATTCTCGCCCAAGAACTCGAGCCTCTCCCTTTGTTCCAGGTCCTGGTACAAGCCCTTGGGCACCTTGCTCAGGCCGTAGACCAGGCCGAACAGGCAGCCGGCGATGGAGCCAGTAGCCGCGCTTTCCCCTGCAGGTTTAAGCACAATTGCAGTGGTCTCTTAGTGTCACCTTCACACAGACAACCAAAAAGCTGCACTGAGCAGAGGAGGGAATGTTCCACACTGAGGGAGCGCAGTGGGCGAGTGTTGGGTCAGTCCTAAAGGCTGAGGATGCCTAAGTAAGAGAGTGATGCCAAGGCAAGCACATGGAGATGCCACTGTGGTGGGCACTCCTGGGCCAGGAGCTCACTTGCTTTCAGGAAAATCTACCCCAGCACAGCAGCTCTTGCAGGCAGCCGGCCATTGCTAAGAACAAAGGAGGGAACAGAATAGTAGTTGCAGGGGTGTCTGTTATACCACAAAGGCCCTGGACTGGAGAGAGTCCCTTCCCTCCTGTGCAGGCTCCAGGACACCCAGCCTTGCTGAGGAGCACTGATGCTCTGTGCAAGCAGTGCCTGTGGGTTTGTGCCCACCAGGGTCTGCAGTGGGGGGCTGTGAGCTCTCACCACGGCGTTGGGGCAGGTGAGAGACCCAGGGTGCCTGCAAAGGGCCCACACCACACAGCAAGGGAGTGGGTGATTCAGGGCTGGGATCCTACCCCCAGCTATACTGGCCCTCTCCAAAACCCAGCAAGAAAGCTCTCTCTCACAAAGCTGTAGAAGTACTTAATTGTGTGCCTCTAAGTGCTGCATTTTATTTGGCTGGCACTTATTTGGGTGCTGTATTATTTTTCTCCCTTGCTTGGTTTCATTACATGCAGCTAAAAGGTTGTTTTGCCCAAGGTGCTTGTGTTCTGTCAGGAACTGTCAGCCCTTTAGAAAGCCGTGCTGGACTAATTCCTCATGCACCTCTGGCAGAACCATGAGATGCAGATGGAGTAACATTTGAATGTGCTGTAAACGGCTTGTGTGGCAGCTGCTCCCAGAAGAATGGGGTTTAGAGGATAAAACCAGAGGTGACAATGTTACAGACAACATGGCAGGTCGGCAGCGGAGGCAGCCGACAGCCAGGAGGGCTCTGTCCCGCCCTGTGAGGGAGCAGGGGCGGGAAGCGCAGGGGTCCCTCACCTCCGTGGAACATGGAGCGGTTGCAGAGCTCGGTCCAGTCGCCGCCGCAGCCCATCAGGGCGTCGTACGCGATCATGGGGGCGTCGTGGCCTCGTCTTCCGCCGCGGCCTTCGGAGCTCCACCGCCTGTACGTCTGCGGGAGAGAGCGCGGTCAGGGCAGGGCGCTGGAAGTGCCCGCGTGGGGCCCTCGGCCGGGCTGCCAAATCCCCGGCTGAGCGGGAACCGCTGGTCGGGCTGGGCAAGGGCGGCAGCGGCTGCGCTGCCGGGGCGGCGCTGCCCGCTCCGCGGTGGGCGCCGTGCGAGCGGCCTCAGCCGCAGGTGCCGGTGTAAGCCTGAACTCCAGCTCAGTGCACAGAGGCCTTGGCGGGCCAAGAGGCTGGCTGAAGGCAGAAATGCCAAAAAGTAGATCAAGGTAGATTTCAAGTTCACCTCCTAGAGATTCCTTATCATATAAAAAAAATAAGGTTGGTAAGAACATACTTCATCAGTCCTCTTCCTGCCTCTGGGAATGTTCTCTACTCCCCATGTTGCACGTTTTCAAATGTTTCAATTAGCCAAGTTTTCATGGGGGGGGTGAAAAATGTTCTGATTCAGTAATTTCTTTAGGGCCTTAGTTTCAGACTATGTCATTTAAACCCCTTTCTTTGTCTTTTTCTTGCCAAGCCTTTTCTCTCCTCTTCTAAAAGCACAAAAGGGAAAATAATTTGCAGATGTAAGAGACAGTTCTTCCCCAGGAGAAAAAGGAAAGAGAAAGAACTCCAAACCTACAGTGAGGTTTGCAAAGGAAAATTGGACTTTCTCTAGAGTAGCTACCTCCAGCCCCAAATCCCCAAATTATCTCAACACTAATAAATTTATAGTTAAAAAATATCTTCCTATTAAGAAATGGGCAGCTTTATTTCTTGAAGTTTAACTTACATCAGGGTGAGTTGAATGTTGCTGGTTGGCTGGCTCTTGGTTTCTGCAACACATATGAGGGATTTGCATTTCTCTCTATTCACTTTCACTGAGCTATTTCATATTTGACTGAGGTGACTGAGGTTTATCTACACATACATCAACAGTTGGACTACAGCTTCACTCTGCTGCTTTTTTTTTTTTTTTTAAACAGTTCAGGGAGATTATTTATGCCTTTATGCTGTCCTCTGCCCCATGCAAATTTCCAGCCCTAGTGCTGCAGTTTGGGTGCTGGTGGAGCAGTACGGAACACGTGCAGTGCTACCAAAGGCAGGAGGGCTCAGCACGGAGGGGCTGTTCCAGGTGTGCAGCCAGGCAGCTCAAGTGTTATTCCTCCTCATCCCTGATGCTCTGCACACATCTGAGGTCATCTTGCCTTGCTGAACAGCTTTACATTGGGGATAGCTGTCATAGGACTGAACCTGGCAGCACTTAACTGCACCAAGGCAGCACTTCCCAAACTTCTTCCTTTTCCTTTCAGCTCCAGCGCCTTTGTGCAGCCCTGTGCTGTGGCACCAGCCCAGCTTCCCTTGGGTGGGCCAGCAAGGACCTAGTACTTGGATGGGGTATCAGCATGCACTCTCCTGCTGAAGGCACTGAGCTGCTGCCAAGCCCAGGAGGTAACTCAGATGTCCCCTCCTTGCTGTCAACCCCTGCCATCAGTAATAACAGCTGCCTCTGACTTCCTCACCCTTCAGGAGCTGACCTGCTGCTGGCTAGCAGTCCCTTTCCATTCTGTGTTTTTTTCCTCCTTACTGGGTTCTTTCACACTGCTGGTTTAAGCAACTCCATCTTAAGGAAATAAGGTCCTTATAGTGTAATTGTCCTGGATGACTTTGGTTTTGTTCCTCCCTCATTTTGTAGCACATGGTGTCCATCACAGGAAAGCAGGTTAGGAGAGTGTTTTGTTTGCAGAATCAAGGCTGATCCCACGTGTTGAGCAATGTCTACCCATTCACCATGTATCTAACATCTTCCAAATGCACATCACTGAAAAAGTATATATATCTGCTTATAGAGAATGTGACCTTTGCTGCTAAGCATTTCAAGGTGCAATTTCTTTTTGGGAGGGAAATTGCCTTTGAAACATGCTTGGATCAATCCTAGCCACATTTGAGGGCTTCACTTTCACATACAGCTGGCATTCTGCCTGCAGAAATGTGCATCTGGCCACGCAGGGACATGCATGTGGTGACCTGTTGGCAAGGGTTGTGCCAAATATTGGTGCTTTATTAACTGCTTGTGGAAAGGCAATTGGCTGTACTCCCAAACACAAGGGGACAGCTGGTCTGGAGGGAAGGCAAAGGGAGGGCACTCCTGGGAAAAAGGCAGGCAGAATGGTTACCTTCTCCTCATCTATTCTTTCCATAGCTATTAGCACACTAATGAAGTGTCTTGACTTCTGCCAAGCTATGATCTCTGCCTAGTGGTGGAGTTTGAGGGTCAAGCATCATTTTTCCTTTCTTGTTCATCAAAATAAACAGTTCAGTAGGCCAAAATAGTTGGGCTAGGATAATGAAGGTAAATTTTGGTTCTGCATTAGGAATTCATATAGTTCTCTCCTGAAATGATCATGGGAAATTACTGTTTGGTTTAATCTCTCCTAAAGCTTTGCCGGGACTCCAGTAGTACTGGAAGGAATATAAAACTAGTAGCAAATTCATGGCACAGAATTACTAAAATAAACCTGGGAGGTAATCTATTCTTTGTATTTAGGGTGAGCAACTTCTTATTGTCCACAGTCAGTCAGACTTCCATAGGCACCTTTCACTGCATGGATAATCACCTAACAATACACCAAGTGACTTCTCAGCATAGAACTATGCTTAAATAGTCTGGGAAAAAAGGATTGATTTATGTCAAAAGCTGACAAGGACCACATACTTATTGCTTAGCTGCTAAGTGGAGAGCTTTGGGGCGTGCCAGCCCATATCAGATAGCTGTAAACAGCAGGGAAGAAGACACATTATTTCTCTCGAGTTAAGAAGGTATAGCCAGCAAAGAAAAGATCATGTACACTGTAAAATAGTATCTCATGGAATGTGGTGAAACACCATCTCTCAAGACACTTAAAACTAGCTTGGCACAGCCCAAGTTGGCAGAGAATCAATCACTTGGGATGTCTGTCTTCTGCTCAAAGGACCAGAAAATCGTGGACTGGCTTGGTTTGGAAGGGACCCTTAAAGACCACTGAGTTCCAATCCCCTGCCATGGGCTAGGACACCCTCCACTAAACATGACCAAATTCAGGTTCTAGTTCCTGGGGGTATTTTTGTGGGACTCTGGCCACAGCTCCATTAGGCTTTAATGAGAGTCCCAGCAGGACATTTGCCTTTTCCACCCTCAGATAGCTATGGCCTAAGTTTTGTACCTGCTCTGGGTACCAGACCATTAAGCCTGCATCTCTGCACTGTTTTCTCCCATTGCAGCAAACCCAGGACTAAGGGCAGCTGCCTTTTTTTTTTTTAAGCTAAAGCCTACCTGAGCCTAGGGAGTTGTTCTTTTCTTTCTTGAAATTTCAGAAAAACAAACAAACAAAAGTATTTCCTGACTACTCTGGCAGTGGAATCAGTAGAAAAATAGTGGTGTGTCTTTTTGAAAATACCTCTGTTGATTGAGAGCCATCCCAAGAACCTTTGGAAGTTGCAGTTACCTTTTCTCTCTCCTCTGCATCATAGTTGGCTGGAAAGACGGGTTGATTCTGATTTTCCTCATTGATTTCTCTCTCCTCCAAATAAAACTGCCACTTGGCTTCAAAGTAAAACCAGTGCTCCTGATATTCTGAAGGCAAAAGAAATTAATGATGTAGTATTTAATTTCATGAACATTTTCAGTTCTACTTTAATATATTTTAAGGATAATGACAGTATTGACTGACATGAAACCCCAGGTATTTTACAGTAATGTACAGATATATACTAAGTATGTATGGAGTGGGACATCTAATTGAAATCAGAGGATGCATTGAAGAAAATACTTTCAGAATTTTGTACTCTTTTAATGGCATTTAAGATATATAAAGATGAAATTTTACAAGAATTTACTGAAGAGCACTCCAAGGAAAAGATAAGTCAACAAAAAGAAATTAATCAATTCTTTGTCAGTTTTTAGAATATCTAAAAATGCTTCCACATCCTAAATACAAATTGCTGCCTACCTCGGTTATTGATTTTTAATTGCACAAATTCTCCAGTATTTCTGTTCTATTTTCATCACATTTATTGTGTGATTGTTCAGGAAAAAAACAGATAGGAAAGTCCAAAATTCCCATTTGCATATATTATAATACATATCAAATGTAGCAAAAGGGATAAATAACACACACATCTGCTCTCTGTGCCCATAGAAATAAGCCTTTTTTAATAACCATATGTCTTTCTCCTTTTCTTCTGTCACTTTGAGAAGTGATCTCTAATCGTGCTTAATGTTCCACATGTAAATAAACTTATTAAATTTAGTTTATTTTCAAGCCAATGCTCTGGCTCAACCTTTTTATAAAGGCTTAAAAAGGCACCTAAGTCAGTCACACTGGACTGTTAAGTACATACAAATGCACCTGCCTGCAGAACTGAGGGAAACCCTGTCTGGCAAACTGAGGAGGGCAAGGAGTTAGAGGACAGTGAGGTGGCTGAGTATGCCAAGGCAAACTACCAATTTGGAGTGGGACTATGGGTATACAATAAAATTTAACATTCTCACTTTTCCCTGTCTCTCTCCTGCTTGGCTGCTCAGTGGTGTGTGCTGCAGGTGGCTGAGAGGCACACACACAACCAAACCATTCACCTGAAAGATGTAATCTGATTTTGCTTCTTTTCCTAAAATGCCTGAGGGGTGACTCTCTTTGGCAATTAAGATCTTTAAATAGGAGCTCTTTTTGTAAAAATCCAATCTGCTTTGTAGGACCTGGTACTTTCACAGAGTTGTCAGCTGCCAGTGCCCCAGTCCCGGGCAGTGGTGAGCATTTGACCACATGCCCGAGACACCTGGAAATGTCCAGCTGCCCTTTTTCTGAGGCTGTGACCCAGTTTGGCCTCATTGCAAAGAAACTGTTCACCAGAACCCTAAAAAGGGGAGGTGTGTACAAAACCAGAGTGAAAGTGCACTCACAGCCATCAGGCCAAGGAGACCATCTAGATGTATCTACAGCATCTAGAGGAAAACAAATGTAAGCAAAGCCAATGTAAACTATCAACATCTGCTACAGCAGCTGGTTACGGCAGTTTTTAGAAATGTGAGTGACCTGACAGGTTTCTTCCTTTTTTGTTGGCTTTTTGTTTGTTTCTGGTTTTTTTTTATAATTCCCCCATGACAGTAAACCATAAGTGCCTCAAAAATGAGTGTTTTCGATGTAGCACCTTAACAAGCAAGGAAGTATGATTATTCCACAGCTTCAGAAATAGAGGGATCAAGCAGCTAAAGGAGATTTTTGTTGGGTGGGCCTGTAGCATGGTCAGAATCCCATGCCAATAACTCTAAGGCTCTGCACCATCCCTCAAGCCCAGCCCAGGTGAGGGTCACATTCAGGTCCATGGAGATATCTGGCCCAGAATCACAACTGGGTCTCAGAGAGGGGTGTAGAGTTGAACTCTCTGTGACACAGATAACAAACCCTCTGTTTGTTATCCATGGGGGATAATATAGCTAAAATAGGATTTTCTAAAACTGGAGGACTCTGTTTGGCAGGATTTCTTTGCAGTGCATCTCAGCAGCCAAGGAGCTTAACTTTAATGCAGGACACTTTTCCCGCTACCAAAATAGGACGAAGCTCAACAATACTGCCCTAGCTGCAGGGCATGCCTGAGGAGTCCAGCACACATACCTCCAGCGAGGGGTCCTGCTGGGTGGAGTGACAGGGACCTGCTGCAAAGCCACTCAGAGGGACGCTCGATCACATTAATCCTGCACCTGCTCCTCTTGAGTCTCTGCTAAAATAATCCTGGTGTGCAGTGAGGCGCAGACGAAAACGCAGGGTCTTTCAGAAAGCCTTCCTGAGGCTCCTTGCAGATTTTAAAGCAGCAGCTTTTCTTCAGGGGTAAGTTTTAATTTCTGAGTGCTCTTGAGTAAAGATTTCTCTTGATTCAGTCTTTCTCAACAGCTGTCCCTTAATCTCTTTCCTTGATGTTTCAATGTAATGATACTCATCTGCTCATGGCAGGACTCACCATTACAAACATCACTTCCTGGCAAGAGGGGACTAAAGTACCTTTGCCCCAAAGACCCCAGACACAGCAGTAATAAAGTAGGAGTATCAAGTTCAGTAGTTGTGTGACACTCATTTTAAAACAAGGATACAACAAGTTGTATCTTAAATACTTGTTCAGAAAAGCAACAAGTCAAATCTGAATTTGAGGCGTCTGCAGGTGAAATTTTCCAGGCAGCATGAGGACTGTCAGTGGCTTTCTTCTGGAAGATGTTGAACTGCACTAATTGATGGAAGGCAGCTGAATAATTAATGTCTCAGCAGTCCCTTTGTCTAATAACCTGCTAAATATAATTTTCTTCCTCTCCCCTGCCCAGCAATCTCTGAAGATTCCCTAAAAATAAAACTGTACAGTAGGGCACGGTCATTGCTATTTTGCTTTGTACTTTTGCCACCAATACAGCAGGCAGCTAACTGGTGGTAGAGGAAGGTGGCACCACCTGCGAAGAGCTTACTTCTCTGAGTAGAGAAAGTGGGAGGACAACCTTTGGAGGGAGGAAAGGGGGGAAAGCAGCAGGATTTAAATACTAGGGAGCAACGTTTCTTCAGTGCCTTTCAAGCTAGACAGAGCTTTAAGAAAGCAAACTCTTGGTTCAGACTCGGTACCTGCCATGTGACGAATGGTCTTCTTGCAGTATTCTTCAGCCATCGGCACAACCTTCATCATGTCTCTTCCCCACTGCGCGAGGGGTTTCCCTTGTATTGCGTATGCCACAAAGAGAGCTGTGCAGAGGGACCCCAGGAAACCTGGAATTCACAAATAAACAAGGATTACCAGTGTGCATCTGTGCTGGTGCCATCCTTTTTGTCCTTGTTTTTCCTCATAAAATCCCCAGGGGAATGCCTCATGGCTGTCAGGTAGATTAACAAATGTGCACAACCCATCTCCGCCTGTTTGCAGCCTGACTTGTGGCATGTCGAGATTATTGGCTAATGAGCACTGCCCATTAGTTTGCTACTTATCTTACACAGAAGGGAGCTGCTCTTCTCAGTGGTGTAATGTGATAGAAATTGAGGTAGGGGTCAAAAATAAACAGCATCTACCAATGTGATACTGAAAATCTTCTAATTGAAGTCACATGAAATAATTGACTTGTACAAAGTGATTCAGTTACAAGCCGTATCAGCTTGTTTACAGCATCATCCAGCCCAAGAGTGGTGGTTGCTAGATCTAACACTATTTCTGGCTCATTTGGCTCCAAGGGAACAAACCCATGTCCCCTTAGAGGAAAGAAGAAATTGTCCAAGAAAGAAATGTTGGTGTTCTACTTTGGTTACAAATATTTCCACATTGTAAATATTACAAATATTTTAACTGTTGATGGGCACTCAGCATTTCCATAACACCAGAAACAGGAGGGCTTGTGCTCTTGGCATTCTCTCAAGAGAAACAAAAGCAACCTGGTGCAGTGTGCAAAAGAAGCTTAAGAAAACCAGTTAGTCATTTAAATAAATCCCAGGAGAGCAAAGTATTGATGCATGTGCTTCTCTCAGTGCATGGATCCAAAAGTGTTCACTCACTCATAGCAGTAATCATGAATTTTGTGTGTTTTGCTGAAGGTAAAACAAAATTATCTTAGGAGGCAACAAGTCCAGATGAGGTGATTACTAATTCCCTCTGCCACAAGACCTGCAATACTGGGTCAGGCCCAAGGCACATCCAGATGGAGTCCCATAGATGTCTTCACAAAGAATAAAACCCTGTTTAGAGCCAGCCCCAAAGGTCTCACTCAGGCAGACAGCTTCTAGCCCAGATGCCACAAAGGTCCTTGAGTGCCACATTTACTGTGAGGGTGGCAGCAGAGGGTTTAGAGTATGAATCAAAGGGCTAGCTGTGGGCAATGGGACAACTCACTCAGAGGGTGGCAGGGGCTTGGGTGTGCCCTGAAGAGTTTTGGGGGGCTGGCAGTCTCCTCCTGCCCACTTCCCAGGCTGTCCAACCCCTGTTGCTGTTGCCCTGCTCCCCCTGCTCACGGCAGCCCTCCCACAGCCTGCAGCCCCTCACTGGGGAAGAAAGCACATCCTGGCCAAGGTCTCTGCCTCTGCAAGGCAGAGTGAACCCCAGAGTAGTTTGGCTTTTCCATTCCCCAGAACAGCTAGGCTAGTTTAGGGGCCATGTTAATTACAGAGCTTGAGTGATTTTGGCAAGACAGCCTCTCTGCCCGGTCTCCTTTGCACCCAGGCATACCTGTGGAGTGTGCAGCTGCCTGTAGCAGTGAGGTCTGAGGCTTCACTGTGCATAACATGGGGAAGTATTGCCTTTGTCTGCTTGTTTCAGTGCTGGCTGACACACTGGTTGGGTTTTCTGAGTCTGATTATGAGGATCACTACTGGCATTTCACCAACACATTTCAGGATGGCAGTGGGGTTCATGTGGCCCTTCCACCCCTCTCCTTCCTGCCTCCCCACTGTGCCACTTGTTTCTTTTCCCAGCTGAAAACTCTTTCTGGGTGTAATTTCTCATTGTATGGAAGGTGTCTGACAACTTGGATCCTCCTTGCTGCCATTTTCTGGGTTTCATAAGCCCTTTCTGATGTGAGGCACACAGACTGCAAGCAGTCTTATGGCTGCTAATGCACCACAGACTTTACATACCAGCTTAATTTTCTGCTTTGCTTTGAACCCTTTCCCCCTAATTTAGTGCCATCCTGATGGCTTTTCTGACTGCTTTATAGCACCGAGCATGTTGAACATGTCACCATTCATTATGGCTTTATTTATTGCTGTATAAAAGAGACAGAATGAATACATGTTTACATAGCATAAAATTATCAAAATGACAGACCTGAATATTAAAAACAACATTAAATCTGCTTATTTAGGGATTTTTTAGAAAATGTTTGAGATTGTATCCTGAAATATGTGGAGTTAGGGTCTTTTGTCTTGCTGCCTTTACCTACAGTGATTGGATATGACAAAAGCTGCCAAGAGAAAAATGTTGTTATCCCCTGAACCATAAATTTGCATGATAACAGTGAGTCATCTAGATATACATGAATCCTAAAATTTGACCAGGGCAGCTAACATGAAAATGCTTTGGACAAGGCAGGTTGTCTTTGGATATTGTGATTTTAGGAGAGAAAACGACTATACCTGAGGATGCTGTCTGCATAATATACAAGCAAATATATAAACCTATATAAGTAACAGTATTAATATATTAACCTATATAAGTATGTATTAACCAAGCCAAGTTCAAACTGAGCCTGCAAAGCAGAAGGGGTTTAACCAGGGGAGTTCCCAGGAGCCATGCAGTCCCTGCAGAAGAGCAAAGCTGCCTTAGGGGATGTCAGAGCAGGGGCATTACCTGTGGGATGGTTGTGAGTCATTCGTCCACATTCAATGCTCACTTCAATAAGTGACTCCAGCCTTTCTGGCTTCCAGTATCTCATCCCTAAACACATGGCTTTTGTGGAGGCTCCAAATCCAGAACCTAAAGCAAAAGGATAACATTGAGCATTTAAAAGGAGACTGAGCTCACACAAATATGTTGATAAAATGTGAGACAAGCACACTTCATTAATTCAGCTCGTGTGGGAAGGGAACTCCTGAGGGAACGGAAAATTACCATGCAAAATGAGTTTTGAAAGTTTCCTGTGAGGAATTTTGCTCCTACATAGTCATTCTGGTTTTACAGGTATATTCCAATATAATCAAGTGCTATGAAGAGTATAGTGGGTTCAGAAAGCCATGCACTCTCATGTTCACAGCATTTGCTTGATCCAAACTCTCATCCCATCTTCACTCATTCTTGGCTAACACTGCTGTTTTGCTTGCTCCAGGTGCCTGCACTAGAAACAGAACTTTGAGAAGCAGATACATTTCCTCATACTCTTATTTTACAACTATAAGAACATAATTAAAACACTTCATATGAGCTTCACAGTTCACCTTTTGATTTTAATGCATGTTTCATCCTGGAGAGCCTCACCAGTTTCTGCTATATACAAAAATAATGTGTCCAAAAGAAACTAAAGGCTGCAGGCTACAGAGCCAAATCCATAAAGTTAGGCAATGTCAGAACCGAAGTTTCCCATGCAACCTGAAATTAGTGCTTGTTGTGCTACAGCCTACACTTGGTTCCCAAGATTGGTCTTGGGAACATACACCTCCATGCAGCACAGAATTTATTTGTTGAATAGCTAATTCAGAATTTCTTTTAATCGTTAGCATTGAGTGTGTGATCCCAGGTGTTCAACTTTTAAACACTTCATTGAATGGAGTTAAACTTACTAACAAGTTTCTCTGCAGTACTTATCACAGCAATGTTAGGATCCCAGAGAAGTTTTAATGAGCTTATCTTCACAAGGCATCAGAGAGGTGATTATCTCCCCTTTGCAGCTGGTGAGCCAATGCCCAAAAAAGCATTAACTCATTGCAGGCAACCACCCTGAGGTGGATAGGCTTCGGTTTTTCAAAGTACTTGGCATTTTTCGGCACTGTCTTTGCTCAATCACACTTCCCAGTGACCTTGGGAATAGCTGAGAGCAGTCAGCATTTCTCTTCTTGGTTCCTGGAAGATAAGGGGCATATTTGTGCTGCCTAATTTTAGCCTATGTGAACCTGCACTAGGAGCCCAATCTCCTTGTCTTTCCCAGACAGGCAGCATGGAGAAAGGCTGCATGTCCATTAGTGTGTATGATGGCATAGTAGGAGACACTCAGGGGCCAGAGTGAATTGAAGCAGCAGATGCCACGGAGCCAGGGTCACAGCTTCCAGTCACTTCTCTGGAGAGGGCCCTCAGCTGCTCCACTGGGCTTTGTCTGCTGTGGGAGCAAAGCACTGGGGGCTTTTTGGAGCACCTCCTGCCATTTAGTCTCACCCCAAGTGGCTCCAGCTCCAGTGTCCTAAGATTATGAGTGTGATCCAAGTGGGGTGGTGGGGGTGGCAGGGAGATCTGCTTCAAGCCAAACTGAAGCCTGAGCCAAACTAACATAAACCACCTACTGGCATTTCCAGGTACAATACCTGGATTTCTCTCTTAGGAAAACAGTTCTCCTTCTCCCCTGAGAGCAGCTATCCAGGAGCAGATAAAACTGTCTGCCTGTCCCACAGGTAACGTAGAAACCACAAGGAAGAGCCAGAAAGGAAATCCAATCTTCCAGGGTGCCACTCAGCTGGGAGAAAATACTTTCTGCTTGTGAGACCAAACTCTTGATTAAAACATCTGCTGCCATAGAGTAGCAGATGAGAGTCTTCACTATGCAAACCGGCTTTCTCCAAAGGACACAGTCCATGCTGGTTATCCAAGAGGAAAGGCTCTTCCACTACACAAAGCTGCTCATTAAACAACATCTCTCAGTATATCCAAAGTGGCAGATGCACTACAGTAATCTGACTACTGGTCAGGAGGAGCTTGTCTTTCCCACTTCATTGTGTTCCTACAGTCTGAGAAGTTCCATTGAAACCTTTTGCAGAATTAGACAAGTAAACTTGGTAACAAAAAATTCCATCACATGGAGTAACATTAAACCCAGACAGAGCTTCAGGGAGCTGTTAACTCCCATGTCTCATGTCTCCCATTTGAACCAAGGACACAAGGGACAGCAAGACTAGTCTGAGCATCAGGGGTGACACATGTAACAACATAAGGACTGTCCTCCATGATCTCCATGATCAGACCAAAGGTTAAGCCAACTAATCATGTCTGACAATGAAAAGGGTACTTAAGAAAGAGTAAAAGAGAAGTACAATGGCATTATCCCTTTGTACTAACTAAGCTGCTGACAATTTGTCTCCCTGATCCAGGAGGCAGCTGGCTATTCATCTTTCTGCTTAAAAACCCTTCAAGGATTTCCCCTGGGTGAACTTGCCCAGCTCTTTTTTGAACTCACATGAACTGTAGCATCTGCAAATTGGCATTAGAAAATAGTTATGCAGCTTATGTAGGTGTTGTGTGAAGAAGTCCTTTTGTTTCTTGTTTTGAGCTCATGACCTCCTAGTTTCATTTGAAGTCCCTAATTGCTGTCTTGGAGGAGACAGTGATTTTTTGCTGTACCATGTTTCCCAGTTATTTTCATTTTCCTTTATGCACTACATTATTCTTTTTTTAGTACCTCACCCCTCAGTGTGATTTTCTTCCCTCTAGACCTGTAGAATAACAAAGATTAGGGTAATGTCTGCTAAGCCCTGAAGAAGATGTGCCTTTTGTGACTACAGATCATTCTGCATGAAAACTTAGAGCCCAGCATCTTTATCTCCTGTGCATCTGCAGCTTAACCTTCTCTTCATTTTCCCCTCAGCTTTCTACATTTTTCCTCACACTTTTCCCTCATGCTCCTCTGCCAATACCACAGAAAAAGGGCACTGTTCTCAAGTGCTTCTAGAGAGCCCAGAAGTTGCTTCCACAGCTGCAAATAAAGACCTGCTTGGATGCTGCAGCCTTGGCCTGAAATACACACAATACAGGTAGAGACCAGCTGTCTGCCCCACCATTTGACCAGCCTTTTGCAGAGGCTCCAAAAGCAAATCTCTGCCTCAGGGAGTGCTACCTTACTCAGATTTTGGTTCCAGTTCTACAACATCAATGATTCTCTTCTGAACAATGTGAAGTTTTGGCAGTGGGTCAAAACATTTTTACCATGTCTCAGAAACAGCAGACTCATCTGCATCAAAACTTTAAACAAATACTGACAGACAAACAGAGACAAAAAATTAATGGAGAGAATTTTAGCCTTGTGCTTATCAGTGTTGTAAACTGTAAGCAAGCTTTTAAAATGGAAGGTGTTAGGCAATCTTGGGCAGGTTTTCTGGTGGTCACAGGAATCTCACCAGCCTCTACCATAACAGAGGTATCTCTGCAATGGGTGTGGCAATGAGCATGACATGAGGTGGCAGAGACACATAGGGCAGTTTGACCTAGGGATTCACTATGCTGACTGAACCCTCAAGAATTTGAGCAGAGAAGCATCCATAAGCAATGCAAAATTACCTAAGATAAGTCCATGAAGGCTGGCACATGAAGTATTGCTGGAAGCAAGATAAGATAGAATGCCCACAGCAAATCAGCCTTTTTCACCCAAAATCTAATGTTACTGCTGGACATTCAATCCCAGGCATTCAAACAAGCCTGTGGCATGTTTTTGCCTCAAGAAGAATTTTGTGCAAATTCAATTACAGGTTAATTATGTCCATAGCAGTGTTGGGTCCCATAGTAGACAGAACATCTCCAGGTCACTGGTTCTTCTTCTCTCAGGGTGAAAAAAAGGCTTCTTGAAATGTTCCAGATGCTTATTTGTCAGACCAGATGGAGAAAGTGGCTTTTAGCTGCCAGATCTCAAGGCAGGAATTAATTTTAGATTCTTCTAGCCCACAGTATCCCCAAGGCAGATAGTTCATCATGGAAAGTTGGGGAGGAGGAAGGCTGCAAGAAGAGAGGTAGCTCCAACACTGCAGTGGATCAGGGAACAGCCATACTCAGCTGCTTGCTAAACAATGTTAAGAGCTACCTGGGGCCAACAGCAGCTCCCACAGTTATCTTCACCAAATTTTATCCACTGTCAGTCACAAAACACTTGACAACTGCCAAAGGGGCACTTTCTCAGATCTGGCTGGCTGATAGCAGGGTGGGAAGAATACACCCTTTTCACTCCCAGCAGCTGTTGTGAGGAGCGGGGGAACAAGTGGGAGACGCTTTTTTTGTCAGAGAAAACTGGCTGCAGAGCCCCTGAAATAGCCATGGCATCGTGCCAGTGGGTCTGTGCCACGGTGTTGCATCAATACTCAGTTCTGTTGAGCCACTGTGTTCTGCAGAGCCCGGGTGTCGCACCAGCACAGCCAACAGTGTGAGCTGACACCGTTTTGTGGCTCTCTGGGTCTGCCTCCTCTGATAACAGAGTGTCTCCACAGGCTTTCAAGATTAATTGCACTCTGTGTGTATGCCTATGTGTGTGTGTGCACATAGCTGCACATGCACTATTTAACTTGAAGTGGAAGTTTTATTCGTTGTAAAAGTAAGTGATCATAGAAAGAGAGAAAGAGAGGGTCAGGCATAGGTAAACCAGGCTAGGAATATTAGGGATTATCAACAAAACAATCATAGTTGTTAGCAGGGCATCCAAATGGAGGAAAGTCTCTGCTTTCCCTCCTCAGTGAATGTGTTGGTGCTTAGAGCAATTTACAGGCTTGGTATTTTGTTTCAGATCTGGTGTCACTGAAAAGATCCAAGCCTACAAACGTTTGAGGGAAAAATGGCAGAAAATATTTCTTAAAATAACCATTAAACTCAAGGACAAAAATCTGGACCCTGAGGCACAGAGCCAAGGACAAAGTCTCTTTAAATAGATGTTAAAGAGGGAGGGGTTTGCTTACAAGAGGACACAGTGCCCTACAGAAGGAATTCTTGGCAGATCTCTTGTCATCCTCAGGCAAACATGGCAACGTTTCAGGGGCAGTGGCCTTTGATGTCAGAGGGGAAAAGGAAACACTTTCCATAGAGCCACAAACACCAAGACATGCGTTATGGCAGGCAGGAGCTCTCGGAGGGAAGCAGTACCGTACCCTTTTCATTGAAGGGCGTGTGCCAGGCGAGGAGGTGGTTGTCTGGTTTTAGCTCCCTGCAGCCTTCGATGGTGGCGGGGTCCGGCCGCCTGCCCGAGAGCCTGTCGACAGCGTCCACGTAGCGCTTCACCAGCTCCCGGTACAGGTCTTCTAAACACCAGTAATCTGCTCCCAGAGGGAAGAGAGGGCGTTGTGTGAAGGCAGAAGAGCAAAAGAAACACAGAGAACACGCAAGCAAGCTCACTGTGCGTTTGAGAAACATCCCTGTTTCCACTACCAACGAACCAAGTCATGGTTCTGGTGCCACTGTCAACATATTTTTACACAACATGACAGCGGGCTGGGAAGAGAATGGTCTTGACTCTCAGTTCTCATCTTTCCCTCGTTTAATTCCTTCACTGGAATGATGAAGCATTCTGTTAATCAACAGGAGCTGCTGAGGGCCTTTATTTAAGCTCTGTGGTGTGAAGTCATTACAGAGATGATCATCTGTCAGGTGACAGCGTGGCTGCCATGGGGTCTGGTAAAGCCAACTGTGCCTGGCTCAGCCCCTGCCTTTACAGATGTGAATCCAATTTAAAAATGAAAGCCTTTTTTTATTTTTTAATTACCACATTACAGAACTACTTTAAGAGCTGTGTATGACTAGATACAAAAGCAAATTAGCAACTTCCTTTTTAAATCTATATGTTATATGTATTTTGTCTAAAGTTTGTAGGTCTTTCATGCAGGGATCCAAGTATCTTATAATATCATGAACAGTTAGCTTTTTAAAAAATACTATAAAAATCAGTAAGAGTAGTAAATCCCTACTGCCTGAAGGCAGTTTCCTGCACATAAATTTCTCTCTGTAATAAGTTCACTAACAATGTCTGTTTATAGGTTATTTTTACCAAGTCCTACAGTCTTGCCTAAGGTGGAACCTTCCCCCTGTTAAACATATACTGTTTCTTCAGTATTGCTGCTTCTCTTGGCTGGTGTTGTCTGTTGTTGGTCTTGAGTCCTGCCCTTGACTCCTGTTGAGGAAAACGTTCCACTGGCATCTATTACAGCTTGTAATCAGTGGGAACAGAGGCCAAAGGGATTTATCAACTTATATATATTTTCTACATACTTAGAGAAACTCCATGTAATACTTGGTTAGTTGCACAGGTTGAATGACAGCACAGCAGGGGAAATTCTTCTAAAAATACCTTAATTTTTTCAGAGATGGTGAATTCTGGAAAACCACAGTTTAACTTAAGAGAAAGTTTGGAGTTCCCAGAAGCAAGAGACATTCTGAAGTACCAGTTATGGAGTCCGGCAAAAAAGAAGATGAAGGGTAGAACAAAGATTCCTCTTCTTTCACATAAAATAATACCCTACCATTTACACTGGCTATCCCACATATAATCCTAAAGAAACAAGACACTTTCAAGCTGCCAGCTCTTTCCAGACTTAAGAATCAGGTGTCACAGTTTATCCAGATGGGAGCCAGGAGAAGGGTTTACTGCCTGGCAGTTCCTGCAGAAACCTTGTCTCCAGAGCCAGAGTCCCTGTGGTCCAGCAGCTCCAGGCTGTTCAAGCCCACCATGGTTCCCATGCCTGGAGCCAGATTGCTGTCTCAGCCATCCACAGGACATGTTCTTTCTTTAGAAGTGAAGTCTTGTTTTTTTTAACCCACATGTAAAAGCGGAAAAGGCTTTCATTGTTGCAGAGGTAGTTTCCCTGGGTTTGATGGTGCTGTCCTCGTCCCTCCCTTATAGGACAGATTCCTCCTGGAAGCACTTTTTGTCTGTTCTTCACTGTCAATCAGCCTTTCAGTCAGGGCATATGGTGGATTTGGGGAGCACCAGCTCAGTCTGCAGCAGTGCCCACAGCCCTGGGTGCTTGTGGCCATGTCCCCTGGGATGTTCTCTGTGCAGTCGCCAAAGTGCTGGCCAAAATCCCCTCCCCAGGTGGGAACTGCCTTTGTCCTTAACACAAACCTGCACTTCCCTCTTGGCTGCTGCCTCAGCCTCGGGCTGGGAGCTCCCCCGAGGGCACTGCCCCGACAGTGACAATGGGACTTTAAGCTGGGCATGTTTGTCTCAGCCTACAAGTATCCCACAATTGCCCGAAGGTGAGCATCCAGGGAATGCTGTGGCCAGCAGGCAGCCAGCCAGGCAAACAGGATATGCAGGGAGCAGGGCAGTGAATGATAGAGATATTTTTATTGCTTATTTTCCCCCTTTATTTCCCCCCTTTTTTTTTTCTTTTTTTGGCTGGCTATGTTCCAGTCACTCAATATGTTCTTTAAAATCTGTTTCCACAGCAGTAAGGGCAGGTCCCCAGGGCTGGTGGCCGATGCCTTCAGCCTCACAGACGTTCACCTTCTCCAGCTTCACTCTGTTGACGAGGGTGATTTGGCACCTAGGCTGGGCCATGAGCAAGCCATGGGTTTGGATTTTTTGGATTTCCTGTGTCAGGAGGAGACACTGCTGCGGGCAGGAGTGGTTCTTGTTTCCCTTGTGGGAAGCAGGGAGAAGGACTCGTTTTATCCCATTCACCAATGTTGCTATGAAACGAAGATTTCTTACTAAAATTCCCAACTCCATCGTGCTGTTTCCTCTCCAGCCCATGAAAGCAGCTTTTTAAAATGCTTATCTGATCAGGTCAAAGAAATCAGAGTGTAGGATAAACACAGCCAATGGAAACAGTAGCTTAAACTTTTTCCTTTAGAGCAATTCACAGGCTGCTATATTTAAGAAAAGAGTTATTATTTTACTGTTGGTCTAACTGACTTGATTACCCAGAAATTATGATTTTAGAGGGTTCAATAAGCAAGAAACACATGATACGTATTTAATCATAGCCTATATTCAGAAATATGTTAGTCATCTTTTTTCTTGATAGGCTGACATCTTGCCCTTATCTTTAGTGTATTAGCTACCCCTTAAACCATTGGTTAGCTAATAGCCAAGTATGAAGTGTCCTACACACTCTTCAACTGATCTCTGCCTACTAAATTTAGACCAGATTGGAAGCAGGCAGATAGAGTGAAACATTAGCACAAAGGAAATCTCATTGATGTGAAGGATACTTGACTACATTGTGAGCTTCTGTTACTGGTAGTTATGTAGTGTTACGAGTTTTAAGAAAAATCAGGAATTTTTTTACACGGATTAAAAAAAAAAGAATCATTCCAAAGAGGCAAAATACTGTTGAGAAGTCACTGTCTTCTGGTGTACTTTCTATAATTTTTCCAGTCTCAGAAAACTCTACTTTGATGGGTAAGGTGTTGATACAATCAGTCTCATCTTAAAAGATTACCTCCACCTTAAACAACCCCAAATGTTCTCTCTCAAACCATTGTGATTTTAGAAGACATATCTTAATAACTTCCACTATTCTGGCAGATTTCATTATAAACACAGTATGTTAGGATACCTTTTGGACTAAAGACATGGAGCTCTTCTTATAAAACAAACAGGTTGTTGGGGATGCAGCCCTTTGTCTGAGGGGCAGCAAGAGGAGACAGCACTAGTGCTTTTAGCCTGAAAGAGGTACTAAGGTAACTCTACTCCAACCCGGAGTTCTGGACACAAACGTGTAAAAAATGCACTCAGAAGAGTTCTTATCTTTTACAGAAGACTCTCTAGTGGCTGTATTATTCCCTGATGTATTCCAGCATACAGATAATCTACTTGGCAATTATTTCTGTTACACTGGACATGTGGTACTTTAGTCTTTAAGCTTTAACCAACTCTATATCTCTAGGGAAGATATAGGGAGAGCCCCTCCACCCTACAGGGATCAAGGCTCCCAGTTTGTGAGATGGTCACAGGACTGTGCTCGTGGAGCAGCCAAACTAATGCACATTCTCCTTCCCCAAAGCAGCATTTCTGACACGCTTTCTCATGACTCCCCCAGCAGTCAGCCTTATTGTAAGGAAGGCAGCAGCTCGCCAGCTCTGCTCCTCTGCAGACTGCGTTCGCCGCTCCCGCCGTACCTACCTGTGATGACAGCCTCAGCTGTAGCCATGTGCATGAGCGTGTTGTCACTTACTGGCCACTTGTCAGGAGACAGCACCAGGTTCTCCAGCCCTCCGATTTCCTTCAGCTCCTGCTGGATTTTTGCACCTAAGGCATTGTTTTCTCGGGAGAAATTGCGATAACCGAGAGCATCCCCTACCCCAGCCAGAACAAGCGCAGCCTTAAATTTATCCATCCCCAAGGCACTTTCCTCTTTCCTTTTGCCCGAGACAGCCACCGAATCTTGATCTTCCTTTGTTCCTTTGCCTTCAACTCAGCTCCCCCGACACTTTATATCAGCCATTGTGTCACACCAAGAGCTCTCTCTATAAGGCAAGGACTTCCTTTTCTGGCTCTGCAGATGCCATCTCTTGTCTGGGACCCGACAGAGAGGAAATATTTCATAACCCAGGGATTTTGCAGGGGCTTTGTTCAATGAAACTGTAAGAGCAGACCTGCAAAAGCCTCGTTTCTGCAACCCAGCTTAAAGCAAGCCAGGAGATCCTTAGCCCTACCCAGCCAGAGTAACTCTACACCCAGAAAAACAGATGCCTCCACAGGGGTTCTTATTTATTCAACAACTTGTAAATTAATATTTTTTTCTTCTGCCTATTTCTGGTTTGCTGAAGTCAGCCTCCCTCTCAGAGACCAGTCAGAAGTTAAGGCCATTATAAAAGCAGTTTTCCAGGTTCTCTACCCACTAGAATGAGGGATTAAGCAGTAAGAAATCTAGTGAAATGCAGATGACCTCTCCCATTTCTAATTGCACCCTATGGAGATATTTTGTTAACAGCTTTCTTGTTCTGTTCCACCTTGTACAAGAATGTTCTGCTAATTCACTGCACCCTTGGATAAACACTGAGCAAAACACCAACTTCAGTTCCATGCCTCTTACTCCCTGGCAAAGAGTGACTTTTTCCTAAAGCTGAGGTCAGTCCACACTTGGACTATGGAAGGAAACTATTTTGAAAGATGTATTGAAACAGCATCCTGTGAGTCTAATAAAATCCCAAACACTCCCAAATGACTACTCCTTTACAGATAGAAATAGAAATGTAAATATAAACACAGGTAGATAAACAGAAAGCTTTGATTGACTTGACTGTAATTTTGATAACAGATACCAGGGGAAAGGTCTTGGTTTTCTTTGATCTTTTCCAGAGGGCAATACTGATTACTATTCAGATGGAAAAGGCCAGCAATGTAAAGGATGCATCATCCTAGCACCCAAAGCAACAAGTTAATAAACAAAAAGTTAATCACGGTCTGAGTTATTGACCTGTGTAGAAATATCTCTGCACTTAATGAGTTTTCAGGACACACAGAAGCATTGCCATGCCTGTTCTACTTTAGAAGAAATAAAGTGCCCAAATGGTGAAAGTAGCTTCTGTTAGTGCACTCTTGTTTTAAAGATTGGGATTGGTTAACAGAAATACTGAAAAAGACACTGAGAATATGTTTTCATTGACAGAAAGTAACAGCTCCACACTGAAAAAGCAGAAAAAAAAGGAAAAGGAGGACAATTATGCCGTAGGGAGCAGAGGATATGCAGGGACAAGTATCAGTGGAGCACAGCCAGCCTGCTCTAGGGCTGGCTTGCCACAAGTGGTGGATGCCAGCCCTGCTGCCCTGGGGACAAGCATCATCTCCCACAAGCAGGGCATTTATGCAACACAGAGGTAAACTGAGTCACCCTGTGCTGCCGTTACCTCACGTTCCACGGGTCTGAGAACAAACACTAAAAATGGACAACCAAGGCCAGGACAGCTTACAGCACACACCAGGCAGAAGCACTGACGTTGAGGTCTCTGTTACAGGTCCATCCACCCCTCTGTGGCACACACCTGTTCTCTATTCCTGCAGAGCATCACGGTTTGGAGGCACGTGGGAATTTGAACTTGCAAAGCAAGGACAGGAGGAATCACCTGCTGAGGCACTGTGGTGAGCTGGTAAGGGCCTCATCAGATGGAAGGTTCCTCCCTGAAAAAGGGCAAAGCTATTCTTAGTTTTCCATTTATCTTTTTCTTCTGAATGTGGCAGTTGCACTGCCCTTTTGCCTCCCATGGACTTCACTCTGTTGCAACACACTCGGCTGCTCAGAACACAGCCCTAATTGGGAATAAGGTTTTAATAAAAACCCAGAGAAAATTTCAGAGAAGTTCTATTTTTCAACTCTGTAAAACAGAACATACAGCAAAGATACTTTATTTAATTTGTTAATTACACATGATCTCCTTTTCATGTGGCACTTCCAGCTATTGTGAGCTTTCTGGGCAGAGGTAGGCTAGACATACTAAACTATGCCTACTCCCCACAAAAGAGAAAATTATTTGTAAAATATCATACCTAAATGTCTTAAACAGAGACAAAAGACAGTAACTCCATGAAGATGGGTAACTATTCACAATAGGAAAAAAACAAACCTGAGCAGAACTGGCAAAACTATTTAGTAAATCATATTAAAATGCAGCTTTGGTGTCTTTTCATTCATGTACATACAACTACTTTCAGATGGGGAGAATCCATAAAAAAAGGAATGGGAAGGCAGGACAGAGAAAAGGCTTGTCTGTGTTGGTGGCAACACACTGTTGTTTCAGCTCAACTGCATTTGAAACCCGAGGTGAGAACATGGAACCAGCCTTTGGCAAACGTGGCTGCTCCTGCCTCCTCCAGCAGAGGGACGTGCATGGATGGGCTCCAGGCAGGCCCAGGACAGAGCCCGTGCACGCCCCAGGCACTGAGCTCTGCTCCGAATCAAGGAACTGGCAGAAGGAGCTGCACTGACACTGTGTCCACACAAGCCCTTTTAAAGCTAAAAGAGGAGAAATGCTTCCCCCAAGAGTCAGTGAGTGATCTTTTGCCATTCAAAGACACTGGGCAGAGAAATGCTCTTGATTCCAAGTTCACCCATCCACAGGACACAGAGCCATATCCTGGAAGAGCAGGGTTGATACCACATGCGTGCCAGACTTCTGTCAGAGCTGCATTTTTACAGCTCTTGAAGTGAAGGATTTGACTCAAGCATCAAGATCATTCCCTTAAAACACATTGATTGAGATCCAGGAAAAACATAAAATGGTTTTACTCAGTTCTTTAACAGTGGAGATGAATTATTTCCATAGAGCTTTACAGCACTGCCTTGAAGGAAAAAGAATCCTTTAACACCACAGGATGGACTTCTTCTTTACTATCTTGACAGAAAGCTGAGGTCATGACATGAAACCTATAGGGTTTGCCAAACAATAGAGTAGTTCACTGCTTGGAAAAAGAGGCACAAAAAACCCCCCATGGGAACTGGTCAGGTATACACACCAACAAGAGGAGTATCCCAATACTCAGTCAAAATGTGAATGTCCCTAAACTTCCCCAGCCCTTCTCATTAAGAGGTGAACATTGCACCCACTTGTCTGAAATACAGTATTTCCTGCATGTGGTTGCAGAGGCAGCTGCAGATCCCTCTGTCAACAGTTTAGAAAAAAAGTTAATTTTAGAGGTGTGTCACCTAGTTCTACCCAGCACACTGTAGATAATGAAAATAGCAGAAAACATGTTTTGCTGAACAGGTTCATGGTTGTAAAAACATTAAACTTTTCCCAGAAGGGTTTTCCTTTTGGTGAATGAGATGCTGGTTGGCATCAGCTGAGGGAAGTTACTGGTGCTGACACTTTACAGAAAAAAGTTTGCCATGGTTCAAGTATCAGCATCTGCAGTTTCACTGTCACAGGAAAGGAAGACAGGACTTGTGCCACACCAAAGCAGTGGTTGGTGAGAGCACTGGAGGGACGGCAGCTGGGTGAAGATAGAGGACAACTTATTTGACTTAAACTTTCAGAAGAGAATTAAAGATAGGTGAATGCATACCTCTGAAGGTCTTTGCACAGATTTCTGAGCCTGCTGCTCCTCCCACAGAGCTCAGAGCCAGGACTGAGCAACACTTTGCTGCAATTACAGCTCCCATTGCCAGTACAAACTAATGACACAAATTGCAGAGTTTGGTGACCAGCAGATACATGCAGTGAATACAGTACTGCAGCTAAACATGTCAAGCCTCTTAAAAGCTTAAGTGACACAGATGACCAAACCAAACATTTATTAAGGCCATTTAAAAATTAATGAGTTACATCCTTACCCTCTTCTGGCTGATGGAGTAGTAACACAAGAACCTAATAAATGAACCAGAAAACAACAATAAAAAACTCCCACCAGACCAAGACTTCTAAAGCAGAAAGCTGACAAAAACCATACAGACATCTCACAAGACTGACTTCAGTCCTTTAACAGTCCGTTTATTCCTTTTTCCATTGCCAAAAAATACACACATGTACAGCTTACTCAGCAGCAAATCTCCCAGGTGCACTGAACGAGCAGATGCCTCAGGTTTGCTCTCCTTGGCATGACACACATGATAAATTATATTTAAATTTAGAGTTGGCAAGTACAAATCCTGTGGCTCAGTTTCAAACCAAACAACTTGGCACCAAGTTTAAAAATACATACAGCATGTCTGTGAAGTAATACTGTATGCACTGAACAACTTGAAGACATCTGTACCATTTAGGATTATAAATTGAGCAGCCTAGGTGTTACCACTGTATCAGCTTACTTAAAATGGAAGTCAGAGTACCCTGTAAAGTGGAAGAGTGGACAGCAGCAAATGATTAAAGTATGTAAGAAACCTGTAAGGTAAAAGAAGTTTATTTGCATTTTTTATGATTGTTCAAGTGTGAAGGTGTTACTTCATGCTATTACATATGGGAATATAAAAATCACATGTGGTTTAAAATGGGTAGGCCAGGAAGAACAAAAAAAAAAAAAGAAAAGGAAAAGCATAGCAAACCTCAAAAGCTGGCTGACAATGAGCAACTACTATCTGTGGAGTATTTTGCCCAGTCTTCCTCTGCCAGGAGGTGTCACCCATGAAGGACTGCCACAAGAATGAGGTTTAAGAGTGTGCATGTGTGTGTATATATATATACACACAGACACATATATATGTATATATATATAGACATACATACATGCATATATATATATATACATACATATATATACACTGAATCCTAGGCTAAGCACCTTCCTTCTTGCTCTGATTAACAAGGAAAAAAACCCTCAACCCACATGCATTTTTTATGCTCTATTTATTTTAAAAGGTAGAAGGTTCATCAGAATGATTTGATGGAGCTCTCATCATGAGCAAATGTTTCACAAGCTCTAGTGCTATGAAACTTCAGTTACATCAAATACCAATAGATTAAGCTATTTCTGGTCAGTTATATTATATCTATGTATTTTAAGTAGCAACTGTGTGAGTAACAAGCATTCCACTGCTTCTGGCTAGATACACATTCTGCAAAGCCTGTGGGACAGATATAGAAATGGCTTGGTTTGGGGAGGAGGCATAAATAAATCAAACACAGTAAAAAGAGCACAACACTACTTCCAGCTCTCCACTGAGAATACCTGAAGTTATGTACACAAATGCCCTCCTAAGAAGATGCAGTCAGAAAGCAGTGATTTGGCACAACCTCAGTGGGTAACTCTGCACTGGAGCACGAGGCAGCAGCGGGCTCAGACGCTGACACCTGGCGGCTGCTTGGCCAGGGCTGACACTCACAAAAAAAGGACAAATATTCATAACAAATCACTCACAGGGCATTTGTAACTTGCTTGCTAGGCTCTTACTAAGAGGAAATTCACTAATTTGTTCAAATTTCTCTCATCCTCCTTTTTAAACATCATGCACCACTGAAATTCTATCAAGTGGAAGAATGAAGGCAGTCTCTGTATGCAGCATGTACACTTGTCCTTGCAGGTTGTATTGACATAATAAAAGCTGACTGCTTGTATGAAACTCTAAATATTAGAGTTTAAGAGAATATTGGAAGCTTTTCTACCCTGGCAACTACAAAATAAAACAGTATGCTGTCATGCAACACTTCAACAATCCAAACAGATATAATTTATATAACTTAATGTACTATTTTCTCCAAAATTCTTGCATGTACTCAGCCTTAAATACAGAAAATATATTGATCATATCTATACATACTCTTTAGCAACTCTTCATTTTAACAAACTTTTACAGTGGCTATGACAAACTCATCTTGATGAGGTAGCATTTGCAAGAGCCCTGTGCGAAGACTGCTGAAAAGTTTCTGGTAAAACTTGTTTGTGCTTAGACATCGGAAGACACTGATGAGAA
This sequence comes from Notiomystis cincta, assembly GCA_013398075.1. NCBI lineage: Eukaryota > Metazoa > Chordata > Aves > Passeriformes > Notiomystidae > Notiomystis > Notiomystis cincta. Next base: position 35,549 of record VZRX01002531.1, on the reverse strand, counting down.
ACAGAAGACTGACACCTCTGTGCACTTCATAATCAGTGGCTGGCCAAAGGGGAGAAACGAGAGACTGAACAAATTCAAATTTGGTGAAAACTGGTCCAATTTCACCAGCCTTGAGATCGCTCAAACGGCATCAATTTGCTTTTTTCTCCCCTTAAATAAATACAATTCAATGCACAACACATCCACAGGCATGAATACTTATAGTCATTAATATGAAGTCTCCTTATCCCTAACTATTTCTCCACCATGGAAGCCAACTAGTTAAGTCTTTGGGCTTATTCACATTTATTTTCCATGAGAAGTGCCAGGAAATGAATTTACAACTATGTTGCATTTAGCTACAATTTATGATATGTTTCAAGCTACAAATAAAATCCATATTCCACCAGTTCCTTATTAAAAATAAATAAAACACATAATTGGAGATTAACAGAATTATAATAATCAAACAAATTATAAAAGCATCTTTGGTTGTTTAATGTTTACTTTAAAATGGTTACTAAAAAAAAATCTGGAGTTGCAACACAGCATAGAGCAGCAGCCTGTCCTCAGCAATGCTACTGTTACATGTCCAAGCACTTCAAGGAGAAAAATGAGGAAGTCAAATTCATTGGGAGAAAGCAAAAGGCTGGATGTAATCACTGTATACATCTAGGATGTCAAAACACAAACTTAAAATTTTGGCAACAAGTTAAAAACAAAAAAAAAGCATATGTTGGGTTGTTTGGGGTATTTTACAATTCTGTATTAGGACAGATCCACAGAACTAACTTTTATAAAAATACAACATACTGCATAAGTTTTATTTAGGGATTTAATTTATATACCACAAATACTGCTTTTAATATAAGTACAATATAATACAGTTTTATTTTTGTAACTGCTGGTGTTCATTTTGGATTATGAACTGAATGGCATGCTGTGCTGTCAAAACTTTAATAAAATGGCCTCTAGTTAAACTTCTCCAGAGTATAAAATCATGCAAAATCTACATCCTATATGATACAACCAGTACAATAATTGAAGCCAATAGCCTACAAACAGCCTGGACTATCTTCTGAGTTTGTTCTTGAAGTGTCCACACGTCACTCATCATCTTCTTTAGGCAGAAAGGAGGAATTTCAGCTTCGTCTGCAGGACGTCATCACGGCCACTGAAACCAGCACCAATGTGCACAGTTATCAGCTAAGAAATCTTCATCACCCAGTGCAGTTCATTTAGTCCATACTGACAAGTCTGGGGTTAGGAAGTTTTATGTTTTCCTCCTGTGACTACTGGCCGTGCATATTCCACAAAGTCATCTATTAGAACAGGCCACGCTCCTACAGAGAAGTCAAACAATGGAGAAATTAGCCCAGCAATAAATTAAATTATCAGCAATAAACTGGTGTAGTCTATACATGCAAAGGATTAGAAGCTCATCTGGACACTTCTGGCCTAGTCTAGCTTTAACATGCACGACATGACAAAATACTTGAAAAAAGCACCTAACAAAATTCCACATTTGAATCTCTTCTTGCAGCAAGAGCTCTTAAGAAAAGCAAAATGTATTTAAAGCATGAAACTCCACACTACAAATATGAACACTAGTTGATAGCAAAACTATGGCATTCTTATTACAGCCATTTGTATCACAGGACTTATTTCTGCACACATTCCAAAACAGAATTAGTAACAGAGAGTAAACTGCATTTAGGTTAGCCAAAATTTTGTACAAAACATTGTTTCACTGGGAGGTCTGTAGCATAACACGTTCAAATAATGTGCTCTATCATGGTGTGATTGTATCTTCTGTTTTTAAATGACAGCAAACCAGTTAACCTCCTTATCACTACTATTTTGGCAGTAAGTATGACACTGTATTTGCAGCTGAAACTTTAAGGGTAAACAAATTAGAACATGAGGTAACAACATGTTTTCTTGTTCATTTATTGCAGTATTTTAATTCTGCTGTATCAATTCTGGAAGATATTCAGGTACTGCTTACCTTCTTCATCATAGTTGGACATATCATCTGCAATCATATTTCCAAAGTCTAACAAAAGATTCCAAGTATCTTTTGGAATTGATCTTTTATGATGTTCCTGTACAGAGTAAAACCACTATTGTTCAGTCCAAACTACATTCAAATTCCACAGCAGTATTTCATATTGACATATACAGAAAAACACATTTTACAAAATTTTTTCACCTTCTTTATCTTAAAAAAACCACTAAGCAAAAAAAAACCCATCTGAAAGAGTTTCAGCTTGCTTCTTTCTTAGGTGGAAATCTTTTAATTAAAGTATTTCTTCTGAACTAAACATTCAGATTAAACGTTTCTTCTAAAGTAACACGTTTTAATACCAGGTCATAACTTGCAGATTTTTCTTCAGTTATATCTATAGATCTGAATTTGGATGTCTTACAGTGTATTAAGGCAGTTAAAACATGAAATGTTTTCAGAAGTCCTTTTGATGAAACTGGTACATTATTCAGTGATTCAAATAGATATACTGCCTAAAAATTTAGAAAAAAAACTTCAGAAAAATATTTCAAAAAGTGTACACCTTCCTTAGTAAGTACTGAGGGATAGAAATGCAGAAAGACTTGTTATTTCTCCTAAACTACATATAAAAATATAAATTGAAAAAGAAAATCAAGATAAACTATATGTAACTTTGTTTTTTGTAATTATATAGACGTGCAAATGTAGAAACATGGATGAGTGAATTGGGTCTTTTACGAGAATATTTTTGAATTTCTAGGGTTTAATTTATGCATCTTTACTCCACTGCCCACAGAACTGCACTAGTAATAAGAAAATTGTCAGGATCAGTTCACAACTATTAGCCAAAAAATCAATCAAAGTAATTACTCAGGCAAGAAATTTTGCTGCAAATGCAAAGTCTCTAAAGTTAAATTCTGCTATGACTGATTTAAAAAGACCGAGTTTGTGCATTAGTACTACAAAAGGCAGAGCATGGCAAAATTCATGGTTAACAATAATCACAGCTGTCTTGAGAATCAGCAGCACCAGTTCCATCTACAATCATGGCTTCTTTTCCCAAGTGGGAGGATGTAGGATTAAGCAAGGAGAATACTCTACCACTTTACTGCATCATTTTGCATTCTTCTCAATTAGAAAATCCTAAAGAGAAGATTTAATTTGGCTTTATTTGAGACTACTTTATATCAGTTTTCAAAAAGGAAAAAGTTTGAAGGAAGTATAGAGATATCCTATCTTTTTGTTACTGGAATAAAGTACATACTTACCAACAAAAATTTATTCCAAAGATCTAAAAATTTAAACCTTCCTGACAACACTAAATTCCAGTATGCAATTGCCATTTCTAGATCTGCAAGAGATAAAGTAAAATATAAGTATTACAGAAGATTACAAGCAATAAATCCCTTATGGTTAAACTGTTAATACTACACCTAGTATATTATGATACAAATGAATAACATTCCTTTAAAATCACTAAAAAAACTACAAGGAATTGTTTTCTACTCTCTGCCAAAAAGCAGAAGACAAACAGTAACAGTATAAATTTTGTATTGAACATCAAAGTCAATAAAACTAAAATATTTGTCACCATCCACCAGTGTCAGATTAAAGCTACTTTCAATCTATAGAAACAGAACAAAATAGTTATTGATAACTCTGTCTGCAAATCAAAAAAGGAAAATATATACACACATGCACAAACACAGCAAATATTGATAGAAACAAACATTTAAATACACAGATGTCAACTCCTCATGATTTACAATGTTTTGGACACACTTGACTTTGAAGGGAATTTAAGGACATGAGGGGATGAAAAAGATCATTTGTCTGTGGCATTATGATTCTACAGAACTCCTTACAATGATTCTTCTGGAGTCACTCAATAGACAAACACCTACACCCAACACTGAAAATACAAGTCCAAGAAGGCAGCCCTTATTCTGTATCATGACCAGTGATCTGAGAGCAGGGTCCAAGGAAGATGCAGCACTGCCACACATTCCAGCAGAAAGGCAGGAGCAACATTAGATGCAGCTTAAGGGTAGAAAGGATGTGTCCTTGAAGGCCTCTTTTCATCCCCAGCAGCCCACAATACCTAATGGCTTTGGTGCTTGCTCCCACAGGTAACAGCACTAAATACATCATTACTGCTGGGCAACCACAAAACAAGGCACAGCCTTTCTCAAACCACAGAAACATCCCAGCTTGTGCTTTCAGTGTAAAGGAAGTGTAAACAGAACATGAAGCTTAAAAGAAAGTACTGTGACAGCACATAAGACAGAAGCTCAACCTGCCCCCAACAAGAAGGAAGAATGGTTTTTGAAATTGTACACACCACACTGCCAACCAAAGGACACACTGTCACCTGAAATCAAGTTTCACAGCTGAAAGAGATGTTCTAGATTTTAACACAGCCATGTCCCTAGAGTGCCTGTTTCAGACAGGGCTGGGGCCTGGATGAAGTGCAGCAGTTAAGATGTGCAGAACTGCAATATGCCTCTACCTATCCATACAGGGACAGTGCTGCCAGTGTTTGTCCTACTATGATCAGTGCTCTTCAGCCAGAACTTGAATTATGCTCTAATAAATCTCCTTCAGTTCTTCCTGTCTTTGCCACCACACTCATTTTTCACAAAAAAAAATTATGTAGAAGAGAGTAATTAATAGTATTTACTTGCTGCTTAAATATACAGATTAATTATTCTTATCTGTTATCTCAAATGAAAAGCAAAAAGAATGGAAAAGGAGAAACCTGAAAAATCTTAATAGTTTCTAAACTTCACTGTGAAGTAACTGACTTTGATCTCATTCACTCAGACTTCTTTATGAAGACTCTACTTCTCCAAGCAAACTTTGCAAATCTATCATGTGACAACTTTAAGCAAAATGCACTTTGAAGAAATAACACCTTAATAGTTGAAAAGTTTATACCTCTGATGGAAACATCCCTTAGGAAAAGGAAGAAAGCACAGGTAGGGAAACAAAGATCATTAAAGGTGCCACAGATGAAGAGGTAAAAAGGGAAGAAGTGAGAACACTTCCTTGATATTTCTTGAAGTCAGGATAATGTTAAGGTGAACTCGATTACTGCAAAATGGTATTTAAGACAATGCATGTGAAATACTCTCTAAGGTTGATACTTGAGGGACACTGTGTGTCTACCAATGAATTCTCCTGCACAAAGATGCAGAAGTTATTTGCCATAACATGAAAAATGCATATCCCACTGAAGATGCTGCTCTGTAATGGCTGAAACAAGTCCACACTGGAGTTGCTCTTCCCAATAGGCACAAGGAGGAAAGTTCTGATCTTGGTAAAATTTGCTAAAGGAAAAAAAAAATTCCATCTTGCTCATGTGGTTCACTGTAATCCCACAAACCCATCAACTACCACAAGTGTTATTTGAACACAAGGACTAGATGGGACTGTCACTTTTGGTAGTGGTGCCAGTTTATGCAGTCTTAAAGTAAATGAGAAAACTAGGCATTCAGGTTTGCCACAATCTCAGGGGATATGGCTACACTGTAAGACAATTCCCTACCTAGGTTGAAAAATTTGGCACCACAGGACCAAAAAAAGAGGATTTTTCTGCTTTAAAGGGAAGACCTAGTTACAGAGTTCAAATTCTACATTAGCATGCTGACAGTAGTATCAATAAACAGCAATGCTGTGGAGACTGTATCTGCTACAATTAGTGCTGCACTGACAGATATTAAAAAAGAGAAAAGCTCTTATGCCATCACAGTTCTGCATCCCCACAAGAAGATATCTGAAAACACCTAGACAAAGGACCATTTTAAAAGAGACTTTATTGCTAACATCCATGTTCATATCCAAAGCATAAAATTGCTAAATGGTTAAAGAACATCATAAAAATACCACATCATATACTGTACATTACACACTAGTTTTGAGTTTTCCACACAAATTTTTTCAGTGTCAATATCTAGTGGGAGTTGTATGACATGCAGACCTTTAAACAATCAGTTTTTCCTCAGTGAGAAATAGTATTTTGCATGGAGGATGATCTATCGTCAAACATTAAAACCTCATTCTAAACTTGGTTTTAAAAAAACCTCAGCCTTCTATCCTAATAGAACAGAAAGCTTGAAGTGATAACAAATACCACAATTAATACAGAAGGAGAAATACAGCCTCTGTCTACTTTTAAGATTTGATCAAATGCTGATCTTATTAAGAAAGAAAAAAATCATTATTAAATTGCTGCATGAAAAAAATAAGAATTAAAACAAGTTCCTCATGCCTTTGCTATGATTTTGAACCAATCACTGCACATCAGAAATCAAGACAGTGTGAAAACAAAAAGAGAAATCAACAGATAGCAAGGAATTGTATAGAGAACAGGATTTCTGAGGAACATGAAATGCAGTTCATTTAGACCTGCTGTGCCAAAACCAGCCTCTGGGACTGCAGCACTCACTTGCCATCCTCTGCCAAACAGAGCTTTCTGGCTCTCAGTCTGCCCTACCAAGGAGATCTGTTCATGCAGTCATGTTTGAAACTGACAGAGCATTATCATTAATTCACCTGAATATACATATATTCACCTGAAAATATATCTTTCCAACACTGTGTTGAAACTGATGCAGAGGTAAGAACAATGGAAACTGGTGTCAGTGTGTCTCAACAACAGGACTATTGCACTGCCTGACCAATAAGCAGCAAGTGAATACTTGGAAGACTCAGTGAGCTAATAAATTCCTTGTTTTCTTCATTTCTAAATGATTTTTAAGAGTCTTCTTTGGCCTCCAAATTGCTAAGAAGAGAGACACAAGAATTAGTTTCTTCTTTCCTAATCAGCAAAATATCAGGAATATACCACCAGGATTAAACCTAAACACACTTAATTGAATTGCCAAAAGCTTAGAGCAAAATAGCCTGTAGTTGCAACTGGAAGCTCCCCCACAGAAGACAGAAGGGAAAAAAACAAGTAAGGGGGATGACAGAAATACAGATCATGGCTAAACTCAGGATCTAGCTGAGCTGGACCCACTCAGCCCTGCAAAGACATAAGCAAAGAGCTTCCCAATGCCCTGAGTTAGGGGACAGACAATGCTCAGTGTCAGGCCTGAGTGCCTGTGGTGGGCAGGAGGGGTGGTGAAGGCCAAGCACAGCACACGGAGTTCAGAGGAGCCCTGCAGGAATCCAGCGGTGCTCACTGGCTCCGTCTCAGCCTGATTCCAGGCACAACCTTTGCTGTTTATCACCTTAATGCACAGAAACAGATGAGCTGCTTTGGAATGCAAAGACTCAGGAGATGGCTGTCTGAACACCAGTTTGAGTGCAGCCTAATGAACCTGACTGTAGCCAGTTCTAAAATCCTTTTGCCTCTGCAAATCTCTCACGTACAATTCGGATCAACTACAACAGATGAGTTAAAGTTGACTGGATATACATTTCCCAAACAAGGTCCAGACATGAGTAAAAGAATCAATGAGGCATGAACAGAACTGGCAGTTATGCCACACTTTTACTGATTAGAGCACCTCTTCCATACCAAATTTCTCTTAAACTGCTGGAAAATGTGAACAAAAATAAAGCAAGAACCATACATATAGACCAAGGTCACTGGAACACCTAAAATATAGCATTCACAGACCTATTTCAAAATAAATGTAAAATTCATTTACAGACCTCCCTCAACTTCCATGCACTCACTCCTACCAATAGCCTATGAGTCTAATTCTTCATGGAAAGGGGAGGACATCTTGATAACTAGGTTGGGGTGGGAAGGAAAGTAAAAAAGAAAATAAAATGAAAGAAAAAATATCCTTCCTTAACGTCTAAAGATCTCTTCAAAGAATCTTGAGATACTGCTATGATAAAAGCCAAAGCTGATGCTGCTTCAATTAAAAAGAGTACATTATACTCATCTGCTTATAGGAGAGGAAACCTCCTTGAAGTCCACATAGCGGATGCAAAGATAGTCATTCTTCTGGTCTTGAGGTAATATTTGATTCAAGTCTGAATGCCCTCCTCATCTTTCATCTCTTGCTTGATCCCAGGCAACTGGCAGAGAGAAGGAAGCACAACCTTTTGAGCCAGCAAGCAGACGAAGGGATCACAAAGAAGTGATGAAGGACCAAATCGGTTTTTTGTTTCCACGTTGGAAGGTGAAGACTGTGAAAGAATGTATTAAGCTCCTCCCTGGGGCTGAAACAAACTGTAACAAACTCCTGATCACCTAATTTTTGGGGCTCAAAGGGAGACCCAGTAAGAGAAGCACAGCAGGTATCAAGTAAAAATTTTTAAAAATGGGAAAAAAAAAAAAATATAAGGCCTTCTTTTGATCTTGAAAGTGCCCTTAGAAATCTGAACTGCTCTGTAGACAACATGACAAAAGACCTATAATCCTATTCTTTAGTACACTTACCAACAAGAGCTAGGATACAAAATTTCACTCAGACTGCAGTAGAAAAGCTAAACCTTGGGAGCAGAAGGCAAGATAAACCTCTTCAAACCTGCACCGTGCAAAAATTAAAGAGTTATTGTGCTATATACTGGAGTAAGAACAGGAGAAAGCAGATTAGAGACAGGATCATGGTTATCCATAATAATTCTTTTTAAAGTCTCCTGGCAAACCAGGCAACTTGATAAACTGCACCTTCAAAATATAAAGACAAAATGCAGATCAAGTTTAATACATTTAAATATTACGTATGCCAGGTCCCACATGCAGCCATTGAGATGGCACTGCTGTGTTGAAATTTTGCTATGTTTTTTTTTTCCTTAATTCTGTCCACCACTTAGAGAGTCACAGTCTTAACAGTTATAAGCATCCATTGTCTTCTTTGAGAATGATCAAATCTATTCAGATGTATTTGAAAGACACTTGACAGTTGGGTGTTAAGTATCATTAACCAGAACATCATTTTCTGCCTAAAGATCATCATGGCAGATTTTATGCACTGAGCTTTTGTCTCCTGCATCTCACTGCTTACACAAGATATCACCTTGGGGACTGCTACTATTTCACTTTAAACAGCATGTGTCCAGACTGAAGTGTTGTACTTGATAATACTGAGCTAATAAAAGTAAATGCAAACATTTGAGTTGGATGAGCCTATAGCAACAGAAGTCCCTACAGATACAAAGAGAAATAAAAATTCCCTACTGTCACCACATGAACTGTGGAAAAGAGACTCCTATAAAAGGCAGTCCTATTTCTAGGAATGAGTATTGGTGTACTGAATTCTGTGTCTATTTTAGGGAATGACAGAACAGATGTAACTTAGTTTATTGGAGAGGATTCTTCCCATCTAATTACATAAAGGCAGAATTTCTTGCATTGGTTTTGAGGGGAACTGGAGAAGAAGAAATTAAAAACCAAGGGAAGACAGGCTTTTCCAAAAATAAATAAAACAGAAAACTACACACATGCTCCTACCCTCCAAGACCACCTTCCTGGAGCAAAATCCCTATTGAATTATGAAGACAGCTGTGTCAGGTATCATAAAAATTCTTCTATCACCAAAAAAACTCCTAAGAAGGGCTTCTGTGCCTTCCCACTCCCCATCTTACAAATGGCAGCTGGTGTGATAAAAGATGCTGAGTCCTGCTGATTATAACTCCAGAAAGAAAAAAAGTCTGGGCCACACAGATTTTTTTTTCCAAGCTATGCTCTGAGCAAAAAGATTCAATGAAAACTGACAGTTATTTCAGAAAAAACTTTTAGAAATTCAGTCTTCAAGCACTGCCACCCAAAGTGAAGCCAGATAGGGTGAAATTCACCTCAGTATGTTGAAGCAATCTCAAACTGCTTCCTACAATGTCTGAAACTTCATAAAGGTCAAAGAAGTTCTGGAAGAACCTCAGACATTCCCTGCCAAACTGGGAGAAAGTTACTCATCCAATTGGGTTGGTCCTGTATCTAACACTGCCCAATACCCTAAGTAACTCAGATGATACAACAAAGAGAACTTGTATTAAATTTGCATCTTAGACAAAACCTGAAAGAAGTCTAACATGATAGAAGACAGGATTAGGATTCAAAATTATTTGGAGGAATTGGGAAATCACTTGGATGTAAGTAAGAAAGATTTCATTAAAGAGAAGTGCAAAGTCATACTGCTAGTGGGAGTAATCCACTGCAGAAATGTAAGATCAGACTTAACTGGGTACATTGCAGTGCTGCAGAAATCCAATAGTAAACAGATTGTAAACTGCAGACAGCATCAAACTTAAGGAAACTTAAAAGGATGCAAAAAAAGACACAAAATAGCTAAGAGACATGGAAGGAATGTGGCTTGTTTGGCTACTACAAGACAAGAGAAAATTATATCAATTTGATTGCAAAGGAAAAGAGAATTGGAAGACAAAAGTCCAGTATCAGAGAGCTAGAAGATAAAATTTATCAGGGTAGTTTACTCAATCCAGAGATTAAGGGAAGACACATACATATCACCAAATATATAAAACATTGTTACTCACTCTAAGGAAATGTATTCTGCATATTTACTTTGGCTGCTTAAGTATTAAACTGGAAATTTCAGAAACAGAGATTTAAGTTATATGCTAGAAAAAAAAAACTAAAATCTAACAAAGGTTTAAGCAAACATGGACAAAGATGTATGAAACCTGCCATCAAAAATTTCAGATTCTGTTTTATGAAGGCAATGGCTCTCAAACTTGTTCGGTCAGAGAACCACTACAAATCAGACCTCAAATCCTATTGAATTGAAAAAGGCAAGTTAGTATATATGCTAGCATGGCACAAAGCATTTGGTGAGAAAAGTGTTTGCAAGGAATGGTTTTGGTAGATGCTGATCCTGTCTAGCACAAGGGAATACATTATATAAGTATTTATCTTTTAAAATTAAAGACCACCGGACATATTAAAAAGGAACCCATAAATCACTATTTCTTGATATTTTTCAGAGGAGAGGGGACAATAAATGAAGTAATAATGGCAGATACTGATTCTTAAAAATCTGAAATGATGGAGTAATGCACATGACTCACAACAAAAGCACTGCTGCTGGAACATTTTAGAGATATTTCACTCATTTCTTATGGTTTCAATACACTAAGATAAACAAGAAAAAACCATGAAAAATAATTGTGTAAGTCAGTCTATCACAGACATGTCTCTGGTAAGCTCTGTTCTCAAGAGCTATTTGTTTAAAAAAAAAAGATGCCCTAGCACGTAGCCTGAAGGACCCAACAGAAGGAGTTTAATGACATCTTATTTTATAAAAGGTTTCTATTAACAATCTGCTAAGAATGTGAATTCCTCATTTGTCACTGGGACTATGTCAAACTAGCTTAGTTTTCAAATAGGTGCAATTATAGGTCAAGTGTATATCCAAGAATCAAACAACATTCTTTTAGCCTACTGATCAGTCCCCTAAACAATGAGTATTATTACCAGACTCGGTGATTTAAGCTCCCAGCCGAATAGGAAAAAGCACTGAATACTTCAGACCCTAGAAAAATCACATTAAAATATTCTGCAACTGAAATTTAGGAAGCAATTCCTAGACTATTTCCACTTCATTAATTCAAACCATTCACTTTTATCCTTTATTTGACATAAACTTACAGACCTCTCAGTCTCCAAGTTACAATTCACCAGAAAGACTTTCAGGCAAGCAGCTTGGACAGGAGCTAAAGCAGCATCCTATACTGACTGACTCATCTAATGTGCATGTGGGGAAGAAGGAGAGGTCATCACTGTAAGATGACCTAGACAGAGCTAGGCAGATATTTGTACCAGCTCAGTTGGTAACAAATCTAATTATTCATTCTGTTTACCTATCTGGACTTCATGAAAGTAAAGGCTCCAAACTGAGTAAGACAGAAACAGACTTTGTACATGGCCTGGACAACAGGGCACACAGTCAGTGGACACAAATACCAAACAACCCTGGAGACAGGGAACAAAGATGGACAGTTTCTCATTCCAGGAAAAAATATGTAAATGTATACAGAGAAAAGGCTGTGAAATCAAAAAAAACCAACCTAAACCTCTACTAAATGTAGCTGAAGCAATTAGAATTCTCAGCTCATACAGATACTCCAGCAAAATAACTGGTGGGATTTTCTTCCTTGCTTACAACACACTGCTTCCCTCTGTGGTTATTACAAACACCTACCTGTAAACTTACTTTTTTCCTTCACCTCTTTGCTCCACTGTGATGGATAATCCCTCTAAAGATTCCCACTCCAAACCTTTACAGTGTTAATTTCCATTTGGGTAAACTATCACTGGCCTCAATCACTCAAAAATGTAACATTAGTCCATCTGTTTGCTCAACAGTCTCTTTCTGCTCAACCTATGGTGATCCAAGAAATACAGTGTATCTCCAGGGAAATAAGAAAAGTGCTTATACTTCTTTACTATCTAGAATCACCTTAGCAAAACCAGAAAAAGTCTGATGAAAAATGCCACTAGGATACTGCCATGTAAGAACTATGTACCAGAAATTAAGAGACTGTAAATATTATCGAAATTACCAAAATTCCTGAAAACTGAAATCAGCAACAGTTCCCATCAATTCATTCTACAGTTTTACTTCAGTTTTTGCACTTCTTACTTTCTCCTGCTAATAGTTCAACTCTTAGAGCAAGAAGGAACTTTGGATCTTTCTGGCAATAAAACATCTTTCTTACACAACAGAGAAGACAGACTCACAAATGAAAGGACCCCCAATACTGAATAAAAAGAAGTAATAGAAGACAAGTAAGTTTCCTCCTCATGTCAAATAAACAGTACATTCAGTTCCAAATCTGGGTTGGGTTTGCCTCCCTCCTCCACTCTTCATAAGGCTTAGATGGAAAGCTTTTGAAAGGTACTGCCCAAGTGCATTTTCTTTAGGTATGCCATCAATTCCAACCTCAGCTGTAACTGACTTACCTTTCCTGCCATTTGAAAGTACTAAGCTTTGTTAATGAAGACTAGCTAGTTAAGGGACTAGAATTCCAGCCAACCTCACAGAGCCACAACAAGACTCCTTCATTTTTGTGCCAGTAAAAGTGGCACATGAGCCATGATAGAGTGGCAAATGAAATGAAAATGAAACTGCTGAAAAAAAAGAAGAAAAATATAAACTGGCTAAAAGTTGTCCATTGTTTAAAAAAACCTCAATCAACCAAACAAAAAAACACGAGGAAAGATGAGAGATTATTTAAAGTAAAGGATGTGGAACAGACACCACTGGTTGAGGTCTAAATTGATATTCTGCTCTCCCAACAGCTCTTGAGAAAAAGATTTAACAACTTCCCAAGTAACTTAGACCCAGATTTAAAGTGGCTATGCTAAAAAAGAAAAAAAAACCCAAACCCTACGAAAAACCAACAAACCACTTCCTCTCACCCACAGTGCAAAGAACAGTGATGATGGTACAGTGCTATTCTATATGCAAATCACTAATTCCTTCCTACTCAGTATCTTCTGAAAGTGGACATATATTTGAGAAGAGTGGATTTCATCTTGCTATTTTTTTCATATATTCACAAACCCATATTTTTGATTTGAAGAAAAAAAGATGGAATTTAAAAAATGTATCAGTTTTACTTCAGCAATACAAGGCATGGATTGGGATAAATCTCAAAGTTGATGAAGAATAATAGTTTAATGCTTTATAAAAACTAAGCCTGTTTTTACTCACTTGTTTTTAACCAAGTCCACAATACCCTTTTTCTAAACTTTACATAAAAACTGAACTACAATTAAAAATTCTTAGAAGAACAGTAACTTTTGCCCAGTTTTCTCCCTCTTCCCGAGCTGATATGGACATCTCATTTCACTAGTTCTTAACACACAGAGCTTACTAACTCAGTATTTTAAAAAATAAAATTTGACAGGTCTCAAAGAACTGAAGGAACTTCTTTTGACAAGAGGTGAGAAAATGTCAATACTAGCAGAACCCCCCATTAAATTATCTGTATCAAGGGGACATTGAGATTTAATGAAAGAAGATGGGAAAGAAGTCAGTAAAAGAAACCAACTATGACTTTACTATACAATTGCCACGAGAATATTGTAGTACTGGAAGCATTTGGAAGACTTCACTGACTGCAGACATTTTCTCAATTTTTTTCTACTTACCTAGACCTTTTTGTCCAGGGTTCTTAGCAAAGTTAAAAGTAAACTGATAAAAATCTTTGAACTTTGTTGGATCCTTTAGCTCTTGTTCCAGCCTTGGCAATAGAGCTTTTAGTTTTTCTGTGGTATCACACCTGTTCAAAAGAGATTACATTATTTGTGTATATTTAAAAGTTCTTTCTACTTTCCCCCCCACCTTTTTTATGGTTTAGTTTCAGAGCAAAGGAAAACAATGGTTAAGATAAAAACAGATTATCTTTGTTGATAGCATTCTGAAAACTGTAAATGCTCACGTGCCTTTATTGAAGAATTTTAAGTGGAACATTGTATACAGGCATCCATTAGGTACACAATGCAAAAAGGATTCAGTGATTTAACTTTTGTCTCTTTATGAATTTCTGAACAGATGCTACTGTGTTCTTAAAGCACACCCAAACCTCACTGAACTCTGTTACTCCCTCCCAAGACAGATGTAACACAAGTGTATGAAATCTTGCTTTAATCTAGATAGACATTGCTTATTCCCTGCTCTCCCAAATAAAGAGCTTCACACTGCATTTTTACAGTTCATCCTAACATTAGAGGACTTTCCAACTAAATGGACTATTTGCAGTCATTCTCTCCCCATCACAGAAGACTTGAGAATAAAAAACCTAGGAACAAAATGAGCCTTGAATGACAGCCTGAAGGCTGGCAAACAGTAACAGCCTGGCACAGGTACACTAAGGCAGAATCAAGTTACTGAAATTCTAACAGAAACACATCCCTGAATAACACCACCAAAGCACTTTCAGTGAAAACACCTGAGCTGACAAGGCACACTTTTAAAAGGGAAAATGCTTCTGCCTCAACAAGGCATCAAATGAATATTCAAGGTTTACAGGACATTACCAGTATTTTGAATTGTACCTTGAAACTTAAAGTGAAGCCAACGGGGTTTCCAAAGAAGCAGCTGTCACAACTAACACTGTGCATTTGAAAGTTCTCAGTAGTTAAATGTTTGTATTTATTCTAAAGATTCAAGAAAAATTCTATGAAAGGATGGGTAACTATAACAACATCCATGAAATGCAAATGCAGTTTTAACTGTCTTGCATGGTACAGATAAAAATAAGCACCTTTCTGGCCTCCAGCAGCACTTGGTGGAGAAAAGAAAGATTCTGCCAATAGTCTTCAACTGAGAAGTTCAGTTTCACTGGGACTTGATCCAGTCAACAAATATACCTTCCCATATGCATCCTAAAGATGCTATGTGATCCAAGCCTCAGGGAATTTCTTCCCATTCTAATGCTCACTTGTGCTCATTGCTAAAAACCACAGACATTGTGCCTCCAAGTATGTAACAAAATCATTCCAAATTCTCAGTAAGTGCTGTGGCAAGCAGGCACAATCATATTATGCTCCCAAGAACAGCTGCTCCAAGAACAGGTGGTTTAGCAAAACCTTTTTAATCACTTTTATGAAAAAAAAAAACCTACCACATTTCCTAAAATTTGGTCTTAGAAATGTATTGATAAAGTGCCATTCTAAGATCAAATAAAATTGTTTCACTACAAAAAACATGAACAAGTAATAAGTTGTACTTATCCACCCATTTAATGTAATCTGTTAAAAAATAAGTCATTTTGACACCTCTAAATATTAGAAACACTGCTCCTCTTGCAAGGAAAAGTTATACACAAAATATTATTTTATGATGATAAATGCTTGACTTAATTGTAAACAGTGGCAATGTTCAAAGTTTGTTATCCAGAACAACTCTATAATCCAGGAAGGAAATTTTTATCAGTTACATCACAGCCAGACTAATCTTTTTTACTACCAATATCCTCATTTTTATTTCAATTCCTCATAGATATTTTGTACAAATGAAGTATCTAGGATAAAAGAGAGAAAAGTATGGGTGGTAAAACGGACAAAAAGAAAGATAGGTCCATTTGCTGGTGGCAAGGTAAAGGGAAAGAATTGAAGGTTCTTCTCTGTTTTCCTATTTCCTTTCTGCTTCAACACTGAAATTTTTTCCCTTTATATGCCTCCAGTGACTTTCAGTTTTTACCAGCAGGAGGTCCAACTCAAATCCTTAACACAAATATACATATGCTTGCTATGAACTACATGAAAAGATAAGTGAGTCCATCTGACTCCCTTGCTGTACAGGCAGAAATTGTTTTGCTTCCCCCCTACTGTGGTCATGAAGGCTTTGCAGTAAAGCACCAAACTAAGGAAGACAAGACACTACAGGCATTTTGCACCTGTTAAGCTTGGCACTACCCTTAGCAGCTTTTTAAAGCTTCACACAATTTAACTGAAAATGCTTTGAACAGAAACACGGTTCAGGCCCTACATTATAAACTATGCAGAAGTGGATACTTACCCCAACTCTGTCATGCCATCAACAAATTCCTTTTTACTGAATTCACACTGAGTAGCTGCCCTGAATTTCCATGCCACAACCAGAACACTGATACTGGCTGGGTCCAGGCTTAAATCATCACAGAACTGCTGAATCCCATCAATGCCAATTTTATTTTCATCTTGTGGGTCTGCAGTTCAAAATACAAAGATGAGAATTATAATTATTTACAAAACATAGTAACAATCATCTGACAGCTCTGATGTGCTGCATAATACAGGTATTCACTTTTTCATAACCTTCACAAATGTTTTCATTTAAAGTCTAGATAATTTTAAAAGAATCAGTAAATAGATTAGGTATTATGTAAACTTATAGAGAAGTTGGTTTGCAACTTTTCTTGAACTTATCTGCTAATGCCAAAAAATAGTTTTGTTTTCCCTCCAAAATCCTCTATAAAAGATTTGAATTAACTCTGGAGATGCTGCTTACATTTAGAAACAGTAAGGGTGATAAAAAACATCAAAGTGTACAATCTATTTGTATTAGTCAGTGTGTATCAATTTAAAAAAAAAAAAAAAGGCCACCCAAAATCAAGTCCAACAAAATCACATCTACCACCTAAGACCACAGATTTTTTTGTCACTGATAGTGACATATGGCTATCCACTCCATCTATTTAAAGACCACATTTAAACATTTTGGGGGTTTAATTATAAGTCAGGCAAATCACCAAAACATTGTTCAAACAACATCTTAGTGTAACATGGTCTTTAGCTAATTAATACAATTTAGTTCAAGTGAAACATAGTGTTTCACCAGTAGTACCTTTCTCAATGTCAGAAGTACACTTCCTAAGTACCTACATCACAGCAGATGCCTTATAATAATTCTGTAATAAAATTCTCTCTCCAAAAAAAAAAAACCAACCAAAACCCAGACAACCCCCTGCATGTGAACTTAAGTAACTGGAGGGAAAAAAGAGCAAAGGAAAACAAAAGACAATAAAATTGCACCTCTAGTTTTCAAAGCTTGAGATCTTACAAACCACAAAGCTGTCTTTCCCAGCTTTTTGAGAGGAAGACATTTCACTGTCATAAGCTGGGCTATGTAGAAAAGCATCCCTTGACTAGATTTAATACTAACTTCTTAAACTGCTACAATATTCAACCATGCTATTTTTAAGTCCTGATCCAACAAGTTGATAAAAAAAAAAAATCAAACCTAAATAAAACCTTTTAAATTTTATTTTAATTCTTAAGCTAAGATCTTTTCTACTTTTCCAGCCAATACTAGAGTGAAAGAAATGGTACATTCCAGAGAGGAAGTTAATTTGGCAAACAGACTTACATCCATTAAACAAAGAATTACACCCATGGTGTAATTTAGGGACCTTTGATCCCAAATAACAAGTAAATATGTCTATGCAACTAGTTCTAAGACATGTAAAACACATTTCTTGTGTATTTGGGGAGTAACTGAAGGCGAGATGTGCCTTGTCTTGACATCAGTGGAAAAAATTCTGGTGGATTTCAACAAGGACTTTTCCTCCCTATCATGTTTTACAGCATCCAAGCAACTAACAAGAAAAATGCAATTGTTGTTATGAGAGAGTTGCTGGATAAACAGGTAGGAAAACTAAGAAAAAACAGCACAAAAGACATTTCATCTCATATTTCAAGTATAGTGCACTATTCTCTAGGCTTTTTTAGAGCAAAGGAATCCCTTACTGTTGAGGGGCCAGTGACTCAGGTTTAAGCCAGATATCAATAAAGGAAAGGTGCTTAACCGAAAGTTTTATAGTCTTCTGTCAAATCTTGTGAAAGTTTTTAATGTTTACAACTTCAGGTTTAAGTGCCAGAACTGCAAAGGTGTGCTGCTAACTAAAACACTGACATAAACTGGCTAGACATACTTTCACAGAAGTCAGATGGTGCAGTTAGCCACCGCTAGAAATTTATAAATAAAAAGTAACGTTTGTGATAAAATTCATCCACTTTAGATATTCTTATCAGCATTTATAAATTCGAATGTATTTTTTTGACCCAGCAATCTCAAAGACAGACATTCAAGGAGCAAACAAAAGATTCAGATATATTTATATGATATATATATATATACATACACACACATATATATGTAAATATACACATATGCATATATAAACCAAAACATGGTTCTTCTCTGACTTTTGTCTCTGGGTTTTTGCTTCCAGGAAGAAATGCTATAGCATTGCTCCTCTTTGTCCCTACACAATTCATTACCACACAATAATAAAGTACTAAAGAACCCCTACTCTTAAAATAGAAGAGATTATGTAAAGAGGAACAAAAAATGGTGTAAACAGTAACATAAAAACAAGATGAAGTGTACACAAAGCATGCCATATAGTTCAATTAGAAAAGCAGATAAAATCATAAATGAGTAGCAGTTAAGAGTTCACATTTTAAAATGTGAGATTTCTGGATTTCAACAGGAGCTAGCAACAATTCCAGCCTCTCCTGCTCCAACATGAACAATGTACAACACTCATGTCAGATGGCCACAGTTCAGCAAGCACTGTCACCTGGATCACATACACTCTTATATTTAAATGCCTATCTTTTCTTTTTTGCTGTTTTTTTTAACAATGATGCAAAATAAAACTTGGAAAAGAAGCAACTTTGCCTTTAATCCACTTTCCTGTGGTTTTCCCTCCAAGCCTCTCAGAAAAGGCCCATCACTTTTGCTGTAACATGCCAAGAACATGCCATTTAATTCCATGAAGGAATTAAATAAGGATGTAGTTCCTAGTTTTCTTATTTGACTGTTTTGTCACACTCCTAGATGTAATGTTCTCTGAAACATTTTTGATTTGATATTGCTGTCTCTGAACAGAATTAATTCCCCCAAATGTTACCATAAGAACATTATGTATTATTTTGCCATGGAAAGACCATCATACACATTGAAGAGCAGCTACTGGCAAACAATCACATGAGTTGTATAATAAACTTTGCTACCATATTTGACAGCTGGCACTTTCTCCTCACTAGAAGTTTAATTTCCTACTTTTGAAGGCTACAGAAATCTCCAGAGAAGTTGTGTACAGATTATTGAGAGCATTTAAAACCTTTTTTAATTCTTATTACTGTAAACACATAGTGAGAGGCAAAAGCTAGTGAGCTTTACTTAAAACTCTTTAAAAAAGGTAGAGGGAAAAGCAGAAAAACTCACACAATATAATTTAGGGAATAAAAACCCAACCAATAAACAAACAATATTCACAACAACAACAAAACCCCAAGCCCACCAACCAAAAACTCCCCAAAAAACTAAACCTTACCTTTGTATCGATTATACAGTTGTTCCAATTTCTTCTTGTCCACTGAATTTTTCATGGATTCTTTGTAGTACAAGTCTGGATTCTGGAAGTAGTTGTCTGTTGCCACTTCTAGTTTCCATTCATTCTGTGTTAAGCAGTATATAGCAGTCCTTTCACCAGCCTGGGTGAATGCCATAAACTGGCGCACCTTGTCCTTCTGGGACGATTTAAGCTTATGCTTTGGGATGCAAAAGAAGCAGGAAAGCCAATGAAGCTAATCCAGAAGTTTGTTTCAGCATTCTACTACTAATGCCTATCTTTTAAAGGTTTTAGTTTTCTTGTTGATGACAACTTTCACTTCAGAATTACAGGAAGACAAAGCCTTGTTCTTCTGCAGTTAAATAGACAGCATTTTCTTCTGAAAATTGAAATGACAGCATCTATATATACATTTTTAGCAGCACACATTCTGTCAGTAACAAACTTGTATTTCTGCTTTATTGCTCACATATGCTGACGTTTTTTCTGTTCTGTAACAGCAGTAAACACAAGTTTCATCATATTACAATATGGTTATCTTCTGAAAGATATGCCTAGTGGTTATAAAAAAAAGAAATTAAAAAGGCGCAACTTACAGATTCTCAAATTCTGCATAAGTCCTTCATACATGGAGAAAAAATACCCAAGAGTTTTCCTAATATTTTCTTAGCAACAATTAACCATGCAAAGTTTAATCATTTTAAGTCACCAGCTGAAAAAGGCAGAAGCATTTATCACATCATTATGTTATAAAACATAGCCAACAGAAGACATAAGGCAAAAATAAAAGAGATGAAGCGGACATATCAGAGACTGCTGATAGTTACAATGACACTACAAGATTGCTGTAAATGTGATCTAAAACTTTAATTAAGCGCTGAAAAATATGTTTATACTATGAATACATTAAACAGCAAAAAAGCCTGTTGCAGTGGTCTACAGGAACTAAAATGATGTTTCTCTCAATTGCAGCAGCCATATTTACACAATATCCCTAAACATTTGGAACACTCAAGAGGAAGGGATGGGCATTTTACAGGGAGAAAATTTGCTAGTAACGTATTTCAACACTATTCT
This sequence comes from Notiomystis cincta, assembly GCA_013398075.1. Classification (NCBI taxonomy): domain Eukaryota; kingdom Metazoa; phylum Chordata; class Aves; order Passeriformes; family Notiomystidae; genus Notiomystis; species Notiomystis cincta. Next base: position 14,716 of record VZRX01002531.1, on the reverse strand, counting down.
TTACATGAATTTGGAAGCAGAAGGAGATAGCTTAAATCAAACTCCTGATTTTTATTATATTCTGTACTTTCCAATTTTGTTAGACTATACTTAACACATGTTCTGGGCACAATTAAGCTGAGAAATTTCTATAAATTTCCCACTACAGCTTAAATCATCAGGTATAATGGAAAATCTACAAGTCTCTTAAAAGAGAACTGAATCCTGATCCAGTGAGCAGTAAACATGGGACACGTTTCAGTTTACTTTTATCTCTTGTACCCATATGGACAGTGACATCTCAACTATAGATGGTCCTGAGACAAGAAACTCATCACGTAAACAAGATAAGGACTGTGGTCTTTCCTACAAGATTTTTTTCAATTTAATATAAGAAAAAAACGTGCCGGGTTTCTTTTTATACAAGAAATGTGTACAGTGAGAGGAAAAATGTGCAAAAAATAACCACTACACAGTTCTGTAAGTAAATAACAAATAATCCTTTGGCTGCAAGCTCCAGCCTGCCTCCAAATTTTCACGAAGGTTTAGCTAAGGGAGTCTCTGCACCTGGATCTTCCTCAGTTACATAAACTTCTTCTGGGCAACAAACTTAGCGATAATCACTTCAAAACAGAGGACCGTGCCAACAACGCCAAAGCAAACCCCATGTCCTCTTTCAAGCCTAGTTAACGGCAGGCATTTACGGGTATTTTCGAGCTTCATTTCTATCGAGATGGAAGAGTGGATTACTCGAAGCGGTAGCAGGCGCGCCTGACTCTCAGCCCACTGCCCTGCCACGTAGCACGGCCCCAGCGCTGGGCAGCGGCACCCGCGCACCTGCCCGGGCCCGCGGCGACTCCCAGCTCCTGTCCCCGCCACGAGCCCTCGCCGGGACACCCCAACAAGGACGCGCACCTCGCACCCGGCTCAGCTCGGTCACGGTCTGGAGCCCGCTCCCAGCGCTAATGACACCGCACCGCACACCCCAGGGAAGCGCCGAAGCTGCTGCAGAGGCACCAGGACAGCCCTTCCTCCCCCAAACAGCCCCGGCCGACCCCGCCACCCCAGCCCAGCAAGGGAATTTATACCGCACCTTTCCCA
>VZRX01002531.1:0-13366 GCA_013398075.1 Notiomystis cincta | reverse complement strand
GGCGCTCGGAGCGCGGGTCCCGCCCGGCTGCGCTCCAAGGCGCCGCCCCGGCGCTCGGGCACCGGCGCGGGGCGAGGGGCGGCCGCAAGGACGGGGATCCTCGGTGCTCTCCGCCAGCGGCCGCCACCCCCTAACACCTGTGCTTGCCGCCCTGCGATCCCGCCCTTCCCGCCCCGCCGCTGCGGGCCTTCCTCCGTCCCTCAGGTGAGCGTCGCTGCCGAGAGCGCCGGGCGGGGCGGCCGCCTCTTTTTCCCGTCCCTCCGCCGCCATGAGGGAGAGGGAGCCGGGCGGGCTGCCCCCGCGCTCCACTTCTCTCCTTCTGTTCTCCCCTGTGTCCCCCGCCCGGCCGGCCTTCCCCCGGGGAGGGGCCGGGAGCCGCCGTGGCGCTCAGGTGGGAGCGCGGCGGGGCGGAGGTGCCGGGCGGGCACGGCCCCGGCTGCCCTGCGGCTCCCGGGAGGAGCTGGGGCTCGGAGCGGGGCCGAGTGGAGGAGAAGCGACCCATGTGGAAGGACCCGCAAGAGGGGTCTGGAGGCAGGGTCCAGTATGATCAGCTTGGTGAAATCCGGTGCTACAGTGTCGTGTTCAGGAAGGAAAAAAGGGGAGAACGAGCTGCAGTCCAGCAGGAAGCAAACGCTGCTTTAAATAAGGACTCTAAAGGACAGTAGTTCCCTCTGACTCGATACTTACTGGCGGTGAATGGAGACGAGTGTTAGTTCTTTTGCCTTTTTTTTTTTCCCCCCAGCGTCACATCATTTATTTTGGTACGTGAGATCTTTATTCCCTTAAGAGCTTCTGAGCACTGCCCCAGGTGTTGCTCTTCTAAACAGTTTTTGCTAGCCAAGTAAAAAGCACTGAAACAAAACTGTCCCATGTCTGAACCACAGTGCTAAGTTTACACAGCACAAGAGTGAGTGAATTTTGCTGCTATAAATCTCTGCTCAAAACACAGTTATGTGGTTTGATGTACCACATAAGATATGCAGTAGTCTTCTGCTAACCTTGGATATACACTGGGTGTTTTCTTCTCCTTCTTTCTTGCAGAAATAGGTTGTAATATATATTTAGCAAAATCTCTGCCCCAGGCCTACTAAACATGAAGTGTATTAGTTTATATATATGAAGAAATATTTCCTTAAATTTCACTCTAGAACTTTGCCAGGTGATGGGGATTGTTATTTTCCTGCTTCCTTAAAAACAGTAAGCTCCACAGCTTTATCAAAGTTCTGAAATATTTGTACTTCATTATTTTATTGACATTGGTCTAATGTGGTATGCTTTTACTACTTTGATTGCACTTTCAATTCTTAATTTTAAATGTTTTAGCTCTCTTTGTGCAGTTAAACCCTAGTCCACAGTCAACTATTGCTAACTAAATACTTTGGCTTGCATTTCATGCATTGAAAAAAGAAATAAACCAACCAACAGAGAGGTTTTCTCATTTCTCTCTGAAACAGGGTTGGGAGGGCATTTAAAAATATGAAGGTAGTGCATGACTATGCTTGCCATTTTCCCTTCCCATGGAATCACAGAATGGCCTGAGTTGGAAGGGGCCAAAAACACCCTCTGGCTCCAACCCCTTTGCCGTGGGCAGGGACATCTTCCACTAGACCAGGTTTCTGAGAGCTCATTCCATGTGTTGATAGCTGGCTTGGGTGCCTGGGATTGTGGCTGCTACTGCATTGTAGGGAAAGCAGATTCTCTCTTAGGCAGACTGTTTCCAGATGATTGTGTCCATGTGCTGCTTCCTGATTCAGGCTGCTGGCCCAGTGATCAAGACTGTAACAAAATTTTTAGGGAAATACCTGCTGTTTTGATGATCTATTAACATGTTGTGTTTGATGTGAGTTTTTAGAATGCCATGTACAGAGTTTTTTGTATTGTTATGTGTAACTTTGTTGTGTGAGAGGTTTTTTGAGTGTTTTTATGTTCATTTGGGTTTTTTAAAAAGAAAATGTAACTTTGTTATTTTGCAGTAATGTCAGTATTTCCTTCTAGGTTCTAGGGAAGGGAAGGAAATGAGTTTTTAAATTCTGTCTTGCTTGGTTTAAAATTAAATACAGCAGTTTAAATATAGATCTTCAAGTAGTTGCTGAGAAATAAATTAATGAATGAACTGATTTAGTGTTTTTATAATTTACTTTAAAATCTTTAAGATACTAATGAGTTTTGAAGTAAAGTACATCAAGGCTCCACAGCCTTTCAGGTGAAGGAGATCTTTGATCCAAATTAGTAGCACTCAGAAGTCCAGGAGTTTTGCTGTTCTTTCTTCCACAATTATGATTTATAATGTAATCTGATTCAGTTAAGCTTTTTTTTAATTATGTTTTGTTGAATGTGTTTAGTTGAGTTTGTTAATGCTTCTGAGACTTTATGAATAAAAAATTATTATGATACAATGTTTTAGGATGGGTTTGAGAAGAGACAGGAAGTTTCCTGATAGCTAAGAATAATGAGTTCTAGTGCTAAGTTGAAGTGCAGCCTATGACATCATGGCCTGATATTTTTAAAGGCTTTTCTTTCACGTAAGAAGTGCAGATGAATCCCATGTGGAGTGAGTGACTAAGCTTTCCAGTCACTGCTTTTAAAACAAGATGTTATCTAGGAAACAGTCAAAGGGAAAACAAAAATCTGTCAGTAACCTCAGACTATTTCTTGGTTTTCACGACTGCTGAGTGAAGAAGACCTTATGTGTTCTGTTAAAGGTCGTGGTGCAGGAGGCATCTTGGATTTATTTTCTACGTTTGCTTGATCTAATGGCCCAGCATTACCACGTTTGCTAACTGATTGGTACTGTCTTGCAGCCTGGTGTGCACACTGGAGATGCAGGAACCATGTAGCAGAAAGCTTTGAGCAGCTGTGGATTATCAGTTTCTCCCAAGGGCAATATAAAGTGAAGAATGAAGGCGACTGGATTTATTTCCCTGTGGACGTTGGTTTCGCTGCCTTGTGGCCCGTTAGCAAACCCTGCAGAACGTGAAGATGTAGTGAAACATGCAATAAAGCTGCACCGTGGGAAGGGAGCTGTTATCGCTCAGAGGAAGCAGTGGGTGTTGGAGAGCTGCAGAAAACTGTCTGGTCTTCTTCGGCAGAAGAACGTTGTTCTCAACAAACTCAAAAACGCCATCCGAGCGGTTGAGAAGGATGCAGGGCTGTCCGATGAAGAGAAGCTTTTCCAGGTGCACACCTTCGAAATTTTCCAAAAGGAGTTAAACGAAAGTGAAAACTCAGTTTTTCAGGCAATCCATGGCCTCCAGAGAGCTCTGCAGGGTGATTACAAAGATGTCGTGAATATGAAAGAAAGCAGTAGGCAGAGACTGGAGGCCTTGAGAGAAGCTGCAATTAAGGTTGGTTTCCCCATGTTTGTTACTATTCATATTGTGCTTCTGGGTTTAATTTTATTATGGCACAGTTTCAGTCTGTTTTAATAAAAAAGGGTAGCTACATAAAACTTTCCACTGTTTACTGTTTAAAATGGATTTTAAATGAAGTATTTGTTTTCATTAGTAAATTTACAATTTTGGTGTAGAACTTAAAACCTATTTGCAGTCAATAGTTCTTATGTCAAAGTGAAGCATAATCATAAGACCTATGGCAAATACTGTGTTAAAGGGAGAGGAATATGAACAGTGAATCAGTGCACATAGCACAGTTGCACTAGACAAGCCAGTGGCACTAGCTGAGTGGAAATAATGCCATCAAATGGGGAAATACCATCTGATTTTTCCATTTTAAACAGTGATTGCTCAACCAAAGTCCACAGTTAAAACAGAATGACTTGTTGCCTTTCATCTCCATGTTTGTATAGAGATGGGTAAAATAGACATCCAAACCAGTAGGTGACTAGATTTTTAAACTCAGTATTGCACTCCTAGCCTAAGATGTGCAGGTTTGAAAGGCTTTTTTTTCCAAGAAAGAGTCAGCTGAAATAACTTTGCCAAGAAAAAACACAGATGAGTAGCAGTTGAAAACAAATACTTCATAGAAAGTTTGAGTTCCCATGTCTTATTAGGTTGAGCACAAGCTGCCACTGTCTTCTGGACTTGGTATTGCTCAGACTGTGTACTGAAAGTCTCCCATTGAGAGAAAATGTAATTTAATGTATTTGGTATTTAAATTGATCTTTTCCTTGCTCTACCCCTCAACCACTGGAGGAATATATTAAGAATTTTCTTTGTTTTCTGTCTTCCAAAAGAAGAGGCTGCCCTTGCACAAGGGAACAAGAGAAGATACAAAAATGTAATTGTCAATTAACATTTGAGTTGTGAGAGTCTCTGAAAGGCATTTGTGCTAAAAGATGTGCAGACCTTGACAGGTGAAGATGGAAAGAAATTATGTGCAGGAAAGGTGTCCAGTGAATTGTGCCAAGATAGGCTGGTGGAAGTAGAGATTAGGATGCAGATTGGAAGACTGGAGTGATTCTGTGCAGTGGAAATGAAGACTGAATTACAACAAATTTGAACAGAGAGTAATTTGGATCTAGGTCTATTCCAATGAACTGCTTTTTATGGCTTGTATATTGATAATTTATGGTAATGGCAGCCTCTCCTGTACAGAAATGTCATAGAAATTGTCATGAGTTTTACTTGATTTTCCATCTTTTTTGTTTTTTCTCAGAGCTTGTAAAATAGCAGCAGTGAGGCTGTCCAGAACCTTCTTTCCCATTTACCTAATTCTTGGTAATGTTTCTGTAAAACAATGAAGTAATTTATCCTTGAAAGTGAGAATCGTGCTTCTCCTAGAAGGAGGCCTTTGTGTGTACAATGTTATGTTTTAGAGGTGTGTCCTGTCAAAACTTTACTTTTGCAGAAGTGGATTGTGCAGGCTTTTTTGGTATCATCAATATATTTACTTGAGAGAGCAATCTTTTGCACCTTCCTTCTTGTGCCATGCACGTGGTTAGTTAAACAGAATATTTGTGGTTCTAACCTTTTAATTGTTGTATAAAGGGAAGCAAAGTATATTAAAAAATATATGCCAAAAAGATGAAAATTGCATGGGGATAGATTTGATTTGGACTTGTCCTTACTTCATAAGACACACATTAGGTCCAATTTTGTCCCAATTTCATTTTACTGTAATGATTATTTTGTTATTGTACTCATAGAACATCTATTTTTTAAACAGTGAGTGAATGGAAAATACTAATAATTGTAGGGGGTGCTGGACTCTTCCCTTTATTTCTGTTGAGTTGAAATGCTTGGAAGTCATTAGTGCTGGGATATGTATGTCTGTCTGATGCATTTCTTGCTGGTTCTGCTGCTGTGAAAAGATGAAATGTAATGGTATCATTCATGGTGTGGGGAAGGGGGAGGTAGCACTGAAGATGGTTTCTGCCTTCTTTTGATCCAGGATCCTGTTTGAAAAAAGCAACAAAATCTTACCTACTTTTTTAATTAGCTTCTAATTTCTTGGATGCCTTCTAATCAGACATGGGTGCAAAAAATAACTTGAAGTAGTGCAAAGATGCAACCTCTTCTGCATGTGCTTTTGTCATCTCTGATTAAATAGTAAGAGAGCAGCAGCAACACTGCATTCTGAATCAGCACTGTCCCAAAGTCTTACTTAACCTTACTGCATTTTGCTCACGTGTTTCATGGGGTTCCTGTTAAGTGCACAATCCTTATCTGTATGATTTTGCTTCAGAGGTTGCTTGGTGTGCCCCTCGTGATCAGGTGTCTCCAGTCCCAGCCTGAAGTGCAGAACAGTGTCTGCACTGGGATGCACTCCTGCTTAACATGTAGCAGGTTGTTTGAATTAACTTGTGCTTTTTATGGACCCCGTTGCCTGTGGTTGTCCCAGTCTACTGCTGTCACACTAGTCTGTAGATGGAAACAGATGCCCCTTTAATAGACTACAAAAACCTTTGTCTCCATTAATTGAAGGAAGTTGTGGCTAAACTCTGATTTTTTTCAAAGCTTTTCTGCCTTGCTATTCAGGGCCAGTTAACTTCTTTGAAATTAGAGAATTATTTTTTATGTAGTTTGCCTCTAGCTCTGTTCAGCCTGTTTGTCTTGGCCAATGGAAAGGACTGAGATGGGCTCCTTGCACCCAAAACCTCTTCCATTTCTGAGAGGAAAGAATCTAACCATTATCAGTTTGATCTTATGTTCAAAGTTGTTGCTGAATTAGCAGATTATCTGCAGCTCATATGAGGGCTGTTTCTTACATCTTTGGAGCAATGTCTGCTAGCAGAGAGCAACAGAGAGGAAATGTTTTTCCTTGAGGCTGTATGAGAGTGACTCTGTCTCCTACTTATGTGTTGCATAAGAACTAATTGTTGACATTGGGCCAAACACATTAATAGTTACATTCTTCCCAGCTCCAGTTATTTTGGGGTCTGGGTAACTTTCACCGTGATGGTGAAACGATGATAATTCTGAGCACCAACAGACACCAATACTGTGGTTTCATCACAATCAGAGGCATTCATCCAACTGTAAGGATTTTACAAGGGTTCAGTTACAGTTACTGGTTGTACTGAACGTATTCCTGTCTTGGCATCAAGGAATTGATTAAATTACATGCATGTTCTTGCAGGTTCCAAGTGGAAAAATGTCCATCTGCAAATGTGTGCAGGAGGAGACACTCCAGTTATTTAAGCATAGGCGTTTAGGACCATTTTATAAGCTCAGGTTATTGAAGGTATCTGGAGTGTAGGCAGATAAAACACACAACCTTATGGGAGACTTATGTTCTCTGATTGCTAACTGGGTGTGCCATGGGCAGGGCACCTGGAGACAGAAACTTGTGTTTTCTGGGAACTGAGTCAGACTATAGATTGCTTGCATTTTTTTTTGCTTATTCTTTCCCCCTTTTTAATAATATTGGCTCTCTAGAAGAGCAGAAGAAGGGTCTCTCATCCAAGTATCTTCAGCATTCTGAATTTAACTGAAGGGAAGGAGTGCTGCCCTTGTGTATGTTTCCTTACTCATGGCTGTTCTCTCAACAACATTTAAAAGAATGTGAAGGAGAGAATCTTTTTTTCCCAAAACCTCAAAGTACTCACTCTGTTTGGTTATTGTCATGATAACTTTGTAAAAGGTACAGTGTTAGGCCCAGCTATGATCAGTAAATTTAGCTTTTTAGTTGTCTTTTTGAATTTGAAACATCCAAAGAGAAATGAAACATCATAACTTTATCAGGGAACTTACTGAAATATTTTCTTACCATATCAAACCATATTAGCATATTTTCTCTTTTTATTCTGAAACCTAGTAATTTCAGAAGTTGTCAGTGCAAGTTGATAAGAGGCCCAAACTGAAACAGGGGGGAAAGTCATATGTTTTAATTCTGATAGGAAAAGTGCTTTTTGAGAAACATAAGCAGGAAGCTTGGCTAGCATGATTGGCTGCTCATCTCTCTCCCAGCTCTTTTTTTTTTTCCCCATTTCCACAGTTACTGTAATTTTTGAAAAACGTAAACAGACCTCTTCCTATGTTTATAAAAGGACTTATAAAGTTAAGATTCATTGTGCTTTACATCTAATTTGTTTGTTTATTGTAGATAGTATAGCTATGCTTTCAAAGTATTATTGCTTCCCTTCTAAAGCACAAAGTTCTAAACTTCATTTGACTCTGAAATGTTTCCTAGAGTTTCTCATAATAAATACTTTCTTTTATTTTCTGGATCATAACCTTGGGGCAAGTCTATTGTTTAATGGATTAGAAAAGGCAATTAGTGGATATTTTGTTTGGTTGTTGTTTTTCTTGCCCACATACCCAATGAAAATTGGCACAAGAGAAGAAAGCAATCTTTAAATGTCTTCATAAAGTCTATATTGCTTTTGCAATTCCACTGATAAAATGTTTTGTGTCAAAAGAAGCATACATTTATGTCAAATGTTTTTTCTGCTCAAAGGCCTGCCAACACTTTATCTGTGTGTTGTAAAATTCAACAGGAAGAAATGGAATATGTTGAACTCTTAGCGGCAGAAAAACACCAGGTTGAAGCCCTTAAGAACATGCAGCACCAAAACAAAAGCCTGTCGATACTTGATGAAATTCTGGAAGATGTCAGGAAGGCAGCTGATAGATTGGAAGAGGAAATAGAAGAGCATGCCTTTGATGACAACAAATCTGTAAGTGATGCTTTAGACTCAGTCACTTATTGGAGTGCATTTATTTATTGTTGGTGTTCACACTGTATGTTTCTCTTGTGTTATATAGTTAGGATTTTAGTGATTGTTAAAGAGTGAGCAAACAGGAGTAATTGCTCCTTTTGCCAGTGATTTTGGTGGGTTTGATTTGAAAGTCCTCCCTGCAGCTGCCACTTTGACAGGGACAAGTGTAGTCCATCTCAGTGATACAGCCCACGAGAGAAACGGCATCTCTGTCATGGTTGGACTTGGCAGGATTGGAGTTACTATGTTAAGCATTGTCTCCACTTTTTCATTTTCCTGAGAAGGTTGTGGGAGAGCAAGAATCCTTGCAGTTGTTTTTCATGGTCTGGGAAAAGATAAATTGTTCAGAGGAAAGACCTGAGATGTGTTTGTGATGTTCCTTTCTTCCACGTCTGACTTCCTCTGCTGTTTGTATCTTGGCCTACCTGCACTGATCCTTGTTTTTATGTTGTGTGATGGGACAGTATCCTTCAGGTAAGGATGTGTGTTTCTGGAGCCAGGGAATATGTCTGTTTATTCTAGTGTCCCATCTTGCCATCCTCAGATAGATTCCCTAAACTGGCCCTGTTTGCATAAACATGGGTTACAGATTATTTGACTTCTGCTCTTGGAGCGTTTGTTGATTTCCAGGTTGACTCCCGAGGTGAGCACAGCCCTTGAGTTCTGCTGAGGAGGCAAAACCAGTTTCTCTGTAGCAGAGATCCAAGCCGTGTGCTTTGTTGTTTTGGTTTTTTTTTTTTCCCGTAGTTGTGCTCGAATGGAGAGAAAGCGAAAGCAGCTTTTTTATTTGGTGTACAGCCGACGAGCGCGGCTGTGCCCCGTGGGAGCCGCACCTGGCAGCGCCCGCGGCCGGAGGGGCCGGAGGGGCCGGGNGACAGGCACAAGTATGGACGAGGAGAGGAGAGGAGTGGCTGAAGAGCAGCCCTGCAGAAAGGGATCTGGGGGTGCTGGTGGACAGCAGGCTCAGTGTGTCAGCAGAGCTCTGGCAGCCCAGAGGGCAAACCCCATCTGGGGTGCACCAAACAGAGCATCCCCAGTCACTCACAGTTATCCCACTGTACTCAGTGTTGGTGTGGCCTCTCCTGGAGCACTGGGAGCAGTTCTGGGCCCCACTGGGGAAGGAGGATGTGAAGCTCCTTGAATGCACCAAGAAAAAGACAAAACTGATGGAAGGGCTGGAAGGAATGTCCTGTGAGGAACAGCTAAGGACTCCAGGCTTGCCTAGCTTGGAGACAAACGTGATGAGGGGCAACCTCATCATTCTCTACAGCTTCTTGAGGAGGGGAAGTGGAGAAGGAGGTGCTGAGCTCTTCTTACTGGTATGCACCAACAGGATGAGTGGGAATGGTTCAAAGCTGCCCCAGGAGAGGTTCAGACTGGACATTAGGAACCATTTCTTTACTGAGAGGGTGGTCAAACTCTGGAACAGGCTTCCTAAAGAGCTGATTGATACCCCAAGCCTGTCAGTGTTTAAGAGGCATTTGGACAATGCCCTTAACAAAATGCTTTACTTTTGGTCAGCCCTGAAGTGTTCAGGCAGTTGACTGGAATAGTCTATTCTATTTTTAAAACCTAGTATTTCTTTTCTATGTATTTATGGGCCAGAGTAGAAGAAAACAAGGTTTATCATCAATTACAGAAGTGGGGATAGAAACCATCTTTTCTGCCAGATTAGAATCTGCCTGCCTTCTCAGTTCCTCAGACATCCAACTTTTTTAGGAAGTGGAGAAGATACCAAACACAAGAGACCCAGTCAATATGAGCATTATCCAGATGAATAATGTTTTCACAGCTCCACAAGAAAAATGCAAGTCACTTAAACTGTCCTAAAGCAACTTCTCTCATATCTGCTCTGACCACATCATCTTCTTCAATGTAAGTCCCTGAAAACTCGTTGTTGGGTCTCTTCCTCATGCCAGGTTTACAAACTTGTTTCTCAGTCTAAGTGGTCAAACTTTCCAGTCATTCTCAACCCAGAAATTATGTACAACATAGAGATTAAATAATTTCTTCCAATACAAGATCAACAAAATCCTACAATTTCTACTAATCCCTGCTTACTTTTGAGCCCAGCAGTTATTTTCAACACAAGCCCACATAAGAGCAGATGCTGCAAAGACAGTAAGCTCCCAGTGGTTTCATGGCTATCAATGCAATAGACACAGGCAGTTTAAGCAGACATTACCGTGCAGCCCTAGCATGTGCTCTGTTTTGCCTGCTGGCTGAACAATCTGTTAATGCACACCAGAGCACTAATCAAAACAGACCCAGCCAACCACAGCTCTTGGTTTCCCAGGAGCCAGCACTCAGGGTACACGTGATGCAGCTAAAAAGGTTCAAAAGACTTCAGGAATGCGGGCAGGGTACTGGGAAAGGAGCAGGGGGACTAGGGTGGATGAAAGCATTACAGAGGTGCAAAATAACTCTCTAGAAAGCCAAGCTATGTTCCTTGGGGAGCTATTTGTTCTGAATGCTTCCTCCACTGTCAACACTGACTTTTTGCAAGTTTCTGTATATTTTATGACATATAAATAATCTGGCTCCCGATTGTGAGGCTTTACGGTTAAAATCNTTGTTTTGGTTTTTTTTTTTTCCCGTAGTTGTGCTCGAATGGAGAGAAAGCGAAAGCAGCTTTTTTATTTGGTGTACAGCCGACGAGCGCGGCTGTGCCCCGTGGGAGCCGCACCTGGCAGCGCCCGCGGCCGGNAGACACAGGCAGTTTAAGCAGACATTACCGTGCAGCCCTAGCATGTGCTCTGTTTTGCCTGCTGGCTGAACAATCTGTTAATGCACACCAGAGCACTAATCAAAACAGACCCAGCCAACCACAGCTCTTGGTTTCCCAGGAGCCAGCACTCAGGGTACACGTGATGCAGCTAAAAAGGTTCAAAAGACTTCAGGAATGCGGGCAGGGTACTGGGAAAGGAGCAGGGGGACTAGGGTGGATGAAAGCATTACAGAGGTGCAAAATAACTCTCTAGAAAGCCAAGCTATGTTCCTTGGGGAGCTATTTGTTCTGAATGCTTCCTCCACTGTCAACACTGACTTTTTGCAAGTTTCTGTATATTTTATGACATATAAATAATCTGGCTCCCGATTGTGAGGCTTTACGGTTAAAATCAAAAAGAAAGAAAGGAAAAAAAAAACCTGACATAAAACTTCTGCAACACACAACCTTCAGTTTTCACTTTCAACAGCTGTCATAACTTGATAGGAGAAAAAAGATTGAAAACAAAATTATTCAAAGACATATAAATTTAAGGCCTCATCTTGCAAAGGTTCAGGTTTGGGGAGATCTTTTTTTTAAATTCATTTGAGGTTGGCAACACCATATTCTTTTAAAACTACTTTTAAAGATTTCAACAAATTAAATCAGTCAAGAAGTAACTTGCATGCTTACCTTGATACTATTTAGTCCTGAGGGTCCTAAGAGGACTCCACAGATGATATATCCAAACATGGTTGGCAATCCTATTGTTGTGCACAGCCAGCCACATGGCAAAGACAACATTCCTATTGTCACAATATCCTAAATACATAAGATTTACAAAGGCATTAATAGAAAGGACACACAAATTTGGGATGAAATTGAAGACTATTATCTTTCAAAAGATAAACAGCACTTTAAAATGAACTGCAGACTACTTCCCATTAAAAGAAAACAAAACTTCTCTAAATTAACCTCAGTGCTGCTGCAGGCGTAAGCACAGCAGTGTTTCAGATGAAGCAGATGAGGTACTGACTTTAAGTAACTGAGGGACTTTTAATCAATTTATAAATATTTTAAATATATTACAGAAAGTTGGCAATTTCCTGGGGAATTTCCTGGGTGGAATGACACCTTGCATTAAAACAAGATGGTGAAACACAACTCTTTCAGGTTTTATAACTAAAACAAAAATCCCAATCCAGTTATTCTATATGAAACAGAAATGCAATCAAAACTCTACCACGTCTATGTATTTTCCAGTATCCCTTTTTTCATCACAAGGCACAACCAGATAAATTCTTTCTACTGACAACATGCAAGTGGTTTATTAAGCACAGCAGTAGCTTTAACACTTTGTAGTTTGAGAGAAGGGACAGTGCCCCAAAAGTGCAACAAGATAAATCAAATAAAAACAGAGAGGATTCACATGACATCATGATCAGTCTTGTGAAAACAGATCCTAAGAGTAGGGAACACATGGCTGAATCAGGATAGGTGAGGGTGTCATGAATGCTGGAATAACTTTAGAGAGACAAATCCTGAAGCTATACTCACTCCAACCAAGTAGTACTGACATGCAAATCAGTGGGACTAAATCCAAAAGTGAATGCTAAGAATGTCTCTAAAATTATTACCTTTATGAAATGATGATCAGCACGAGGAATGGTTGAATCTCTGGGCTTAGTAAGGATATACTGATTGTTCTGGGAATCAATAAGCATACTAAGACCTAAGTCATCTTCTACTTCTCTTTTTGAAGCATTTCTTTTGGAGTTGGCTTCATCTTCTTCCACTCTTAAAACTGCCTCAAAGTTTACACCTCTTACCTTTATGAAAAAGAAAACAAATAATCAATCAAACAAAAAAGGGGAGCCAATTAAGTATATTATAAAAAGGGAAAGACGATAAGCTGTGCTTGAAATTTCTACAGAACTTGTTGACACCAACTGAAAATACTGCAGGTTTCTTCTCTAAAAGTCTTTCAATCTCTATCAAAACTTGATGTCTTTAAAAGTAACAAAGCCAATTGGAGATTACAAAGTGATACTGAGTTCACAAAAATCTGAACAAAAGACTGCATTCCAAGTCAAGAAAAGGTCACTATCCTGTATGTCTGAAGGAAAATTTATAAGAACTGTTTCCACCTAGTTATTTTCAGGATTTTATTTCTCATAACAGCAATTCTTGAATGCAGGTTGTAGTGCAAATTTTTTTTTAAATTTTTACCTGCTACACTTCTCTAACTGGCTATATTTTAATAGAAGCTTTATCTTTATCAGAACATTGATTACTGTATTAAGGCTTCTCTATTCCAAAATTCCACTGTTTTAGTTTAAAAGACTGTTCCTTGCAATGATGGAGAAGCACATAATCCTCTAGGCTGCATTTCATGATTCCTTTTCTTTCACGGATGGAGCTGCAAGCAGAAAAGCAGGGGCGTTCCAGAAGCCGCGGGAAGCCCACTCCGGCTCCCGACAGGGCCGTTCTACCCCGGCGGGACAGGAGAGGGCGCTGCCGGCGGCCCGGCCCCTCCGGCC
>VZRX01002530.1:75025-115362 GCA_013398075.1 Notiomystis cincta | reverse complement strand
CCTGAGCTTCAAAGTGTCCAGGGGGAAAGCCAAAAACATGGTTTTGGCCTCTTGGCTCTGTGGTGCTCTGTTTGCATCACCGGCCTGCTTTCTCTACGGCTCCAACAGCAACCACCACTGCAACTTCTTCCTCCCTGATTCTTGGCAAGGAGCAGCCTTCAGTATCATCCACCTCCTGGTAATGTTTTTGATCCCATCCCTCCTCATTATCCTTTTTTACCAGAAAGTCATTAAGTACATTTGGAGAATAGGCACAGATGGAATGACTGTCAGGAGAACAACAAATATTGTTCCAAGAACAAAAGTGAGAACCATCAAGATGTTCTTAATGTTAAACTCAATGTTTCTCCTGTCCTGGCTCCCTTTCTTCATGGTACAGTTGTGGCACCCACAGGAAACAGACTACAGAAAGAGCTCCTTGCTTTTTCTGGCCATCACATGGATCTCTTTCAGTTCCTCAGCCTCTAAGCCAACCCTCTACTCCATCTATAATGCAAACTTCAGAAGAGGGATGAAAGAAACTTTTTGCATGTCTGCCATGAAATGCTATAGAAGCAATGCATACACCATCACCACCAGTTCCAGGATAGCAAAAAAAAATCACGTTGGTATTGCAGATATTCCAGCTACAGCCAAAACTGTCAACAAAGACTCCACTTATGATGCTTTCAACAGAGAAGCCAAGGAAAGAAAGCTTGCCTGGCCTATTCCATCCAATCCCCCAAATACATTTGTCTAGTGGGCCTCACTGTTTTGAGGAGTTACTCTGTATCCCCAGAAGTTTTCTCTCCCTTTTGAACCAACATATAGTTACGTATTTTTATCATAACTTTTAGGGGGAAAAGAAAAAGAGATGTTTTATTTTATTAAATGCCTTGGATTTGATGCATTCGTTGTATTTCATTTTGGTTACTACATTCTGCTTTGGGGAACTCCACTTCCAGAATCATGAGCAATGCTTATCTGCAGAACAGGAGTCCCTACACTCTCTATTTGTAGGGAGAAAAGGGAAAGAAAGAAAAACTGCTTGTTTTAATCCCTTTGCAGGATGGGCCGTAGTGTATAAATGCCTAAAATCACCCAAACCTTTAGGGTTCCTTCCATTATGTTCCTGCAAATACAGTTGCACTGGGGTTGTCCATCCTGTTGAGATCCCACAGGTAAGATGTCCAAATGGGGGCCCTGTTGGCTTCAGCCTGAGCCCACTGGCCTCATCAGTGACAAAATTCCCACTGCCCAGCAGGGTCAGCATTGGGCCAGCACAGGATGCTTTGGCATCTTTGTCCTTGTGCTTCTCCGGAGGTCTCCTGGTCTGAACTACCCAGGAAAAGTCCCCTCCTTGGTCTCATCCTCCCCAGCCCCTCAAGCTGCTTCTATCCAGGGGTGGGCACAGCTGGGCAGAAGGGCACAGCTGAGCAAAAGGGGCTATGCCTGTGCCAGGCACCCAGGGCCTCCTCACATCTGAAATTGGCTCTGTCCCCTGGTCTGCACCCCTTCCGCTGACACACGACTGTGACACCTGCAGCAAAGAATGGCCTTTCGCAAACAGGAGCAGGAACATGAGCTCTGTAGTCCCATGCTGGCCTGGCAGCATCTTCCACTGTTTGGGCAAGTTTGAAGAGGTCTCTAACAGGTGTCCCAGAAGACACGACCTGCCTGGGACCTGTGGCTGCAGGTGGAGCCAACTCCTGCCACTCTGCCAGCAGTGAGAAAACAACCCAATGGGAATGGCTGGGTCTTCAGTCCTGCTGGGAAGCGGAATGACAGCGGAGACCAGTGGGGAGAGGCAGGAGCTTCTTTGCACACCCCTGCTGCCCCCAACAGTGACAAGCTCATGGGAAACAGGCACTGTGCATGGGGTACACATGTCTGTGGGCATGTACACCTTGGATCCTGCTGCTTGAAGGATGTGCTCTGGAGGAAAACTGGGCTTCCTCCCCAGGGGAATTAGGTTCACTTGTATCTCAAGGAGGAGGTAACAATATAATTAGGTCCCAGAAGCTCTATTTCAGTGCTGGCTCAGAAATACACAGGTGTCTTGAGCATCCAGGCAGGAAAAACATCATCTAAGAAGCAAATGGATTATTGATTGTGTTATTGTTCTTTGGGTAGTTCAGGCAGCAATGAGAGAACATGTGCTGGACTCTCACCATGTGTGATGATCACTTTGTGCTTCTTGGAAACCCCGAGGTTCCCCAATCTCAGCTATGATCCAACTGATAGAGAGCTGGTTGGCAGCTCACAGACACATCCTGTCCTTTCAGCCCCACTCCAACCTCTTTCCTTGCCTCGTGCTCACCAATTTGCTGACATTCTCCACCTGGCCTCTGAGCCATGAAGGCTGTGTGTGGTCAGTGCTCAGGAAGGGCAATGCCTGTAGAGGGGGTGCAAAGCAGGAGGAAGGCCTGCAAGGGTCTGGTAGGTAAAGAAGGGGACCTAATGAAAGGAAGAGGAAGAACAAGGGGCTGTAAGCCAAGTCATTCTCATTTAAAATGGACTTTCTGAATGCAAATTTCTTCAGCCCAAATCATCTATACTTCCTGAAACAGAGAGCATTTTCCCCCTTTTTTTTCTTTCCCCCAGTTATCAATCTCATTAATAAGAATTGGACTGAGTCTATGTGTGGCATGGCCAAACAGCCTTGAGTCCAGGCTATCAGAGGCATGTCACACTCAAGGCATCCTAAAAGCGGACATTTTGATCTCAGGTGTCAAAGCAGGCAATGGAAGACAGTGTGCAGGTGTCAGCTATCCCTCCTTACACTTTTGTTTCAAAATCTCCATCTCCCTGCTGTCTGTTGGCAAGAGACATCCCTAGTCACAACTTCCTCAGAGAAGGATATTTTTCTTCTGCTTTCAGAGCAAATGTGGCACACTTGGGTTCCTATTCATGCCTGGAGCCTGAAAGTGCTGCAGCAGTGAAAGTTAATAGAACAAGAGTAGCAGGTACTACAGGGTGTAAGAAACAGGGCTGTGTGTCTCCCTTTGCCATCAGCAGGGAGAAGAAGCACACGTTGTGTTTTGGAGCCCCAAGCTGACATCATATGAAGAGAATCTTTGCTGGCAATGTGGGAGTGGGGAATCCCTTTTGCTGAGAAATAATCCTACATGTCTGGTAAAAAACTTCCTTCCTCCTCCTCTATGACACAAAGCAGCTTTGGAAGAACCCTTACTGACCCCAGGAACACAAATTAATTTGTATTTCACAAATTAAGAAATCATCATTAAATAAGGATCTGATATTTCTCATTAAAGCCACTAGAAAAAACTCTCATGAATTAGATGAGAGGACCTTGAAAGTGAGATGAGCAGTATTTTCTGTGTGGTTCATATTCTGATCTGGTTGTTTCTTGCCAAAACATCACCATATGCTTGATTTTTCTTTGCCATTTAATTGCCTCTGACACAGTAAAATCAGATCTAGGATAAACAGAGCAGGTCAATTTTGCAACATTACTTTTAACATTGGGATGGAGATTGAAACACAACACTTGTTCTTTTGGTTAGTAGTTTTATTAAAGAGAAGGAACAGAATAGAATGAACCCTGATGTCACAGAGGACCCACAAGGTCATGGTTACCAATCTCCTGCTAGTCCAGAGGCACCCAGATCACTTGTCTCTTCAAGTCTACCATGTTTCCCCACCTTTCAAAAGGTTTTTAACCACAAAAGGTGGCCAGGAAGAGTCCAGGACTGCCATGACACAACAGCTAGGGACAAAATATCCCCAGGCTGAAAAGCTGATAGTTCTGCACTGACATCATGGGCCTAACCAGCCCTGTAACCATGAGTGAAGTCTGGAAGCTGGGTCTCTTAAACCACCTTTCCACATCAGTAAAATCCCAGTCACACTTGCAGCAGAGTGAGCATGGCTCTGCTTGCCATGGCTTCTTTTAACCCAGACTACACCGGTAAAAACATAAGAGCAAGGGGAAATCTTTCTCACTCTTTCTATCCTTTTAGGACAGGTGGTGGATAGGTGTGGTAGCACCAACACCAGGTACCCTCCTGGTTTCCCAAGGCACCAGAGATGCCAGAGACAGAGGAAGATCATGGATTATCTAAGCAAGAAATGGAAAATTCTGTAGGATTTGCCAGATCAATATAGACACAAAGAAAACAGAATAAATTTCCAGTTCACAAACACATCTCAACCCCATCTGCAAAGGAGTTCTGGAAGAAAGCACTCCTGGGTCTCCTGCCCATCCACCTCTTAGTTTTAAATGTTTCCTGTGTAAGAACATGCCGACCATTAGACTTTTTTTTTCCCATTAAGCAGTCACATGTTAAGTAGAAATTCCATCACTGCCGTTTATATTTGGTACTAAGTGGCTTGCCCTTGGGAATTCCTATTCCAAATTGTCAAATTATGTCCCTTCCTTTTAATTTCAGCAGAAAGTTGGATTTTCAGTTAAGTATATTTTAAAAATTTCCAGTTCAGGGGCTAGTGAGAACCAGAGACTCACATCACTTGTACCTATTTTTCCACCAGCCTCATAGAGGTGATACCAAAGTGGCTATCACCAATAATTGGACTTAAGGGTTTCCATATGCCCACTTAAGAATCCCCCGAGTTTTTTCAGTCTCTTCAACCAATTTAAATTCAGGTTTAACTGACATTGATTTAGGAGTCGGTTTTCCAAGGTGCTGAACACATGCCATCAATTGCAGCTGAAATTCTGAGTGCTCAGCCCTTCTCACTATCAGATCTTTCCTGTTTAAAAGAACAAAAAGCAGATTTGAAGTTTATTAAAGCCAGACCCATATGCTTAAAGGGAGGGTTATTAACTCCCTAAGTGATTCTGTAAGTTAATATGTTGGCTCTTTTCAACTTAGTAAGTGTTCTGGAACAGGCCATTATAAATTACAGAAGCTTTATTTGAACTGGCTTCTAGTAAAACATAACACACCTACTGAAAGATTGTTGCATAAAATGTCATCTCCTGATGAGCAGTCTGGACTAAACCATAGATTTTTTTCTACACTACTGCTAATGCACACAAAATCTTTCATTTGTTTCATGAAACTGGTCCCTGGATAAAATTCAGAAGTGACAAAGACAGCAGTAATTCCTTTGTGTGGAGCATTTCAACCATTTTACACCAGCTCTCAAATTGGTCCTGCATTTGCAGGGGAATAGAAAAAGAAAATAATATTACATCACCAAATAATTACATTTGTTCTTGTCTCATGCCTGGCCAGACACAAGCTTTTTCTCTGCATGCACCAGTAAAAGGAAGAGATGCTTTTGGGGAAGAGGGACTGATCAAGGACTTGAATTTTTTTGAAGCCATGTAGAATTAGGCAGCAGAGGCCACATATGGATGGATATAATTACCCACCTTATTTCCAAAGGGACTACAGCTCTTCTCTTCAGTCATGGAGATTTACTGTCTCTACATCTACACATACTCCACAGCATCCCTCCCCATACTGATCCAAATACAGGAAGGAAAATGACTAAGAAATATCCAGAGTTAGCAAGATTTCACATTAGTCACCGGTTAGCTGTAAATGCAGCAGGAGTAGCCCTGATTGCCTCATTAACTCACTGCTGAGAGCTCATCTGCCCTCTGGCTTTTTGCAGACTCTAAAACAGCTCCTGCTGCATTACAGACTTGGTCTTTCACACTCATTCAGGGCATCTTTGTCAGAATCTTCATTATTGGGGTTGTATAGAGTTTTTTTCTGTAAGAGGGATGCTGGGAATGTGGCCCACAGTATAACTGCATCTTCAAAGATCACTCCCTGCATGTTGATCCCATTAACTGCCACAAGAAGTTCCTAACCAGGTAACGAATCATTGGAGACGGTCTTTAAGGGAAATATTTAATAAAAAACAACTCAAGTTCCATTTTTCTTTGAAGGGCAGAAGAGCAGTTTGCTGGGGGCCAGGCTTCCAAATGTCACCTATCCAGGACAAACAACTGCTGCCAAACACTGGCGCCCACACTTGGTTCTTTCTTGGAGCCTGATCACCGCAGGAGAAACATTACTAGCTAAGCTCTCCCTGTCCCTTGCTACAGTAAAACTGCATCCTCAAAGGCTCTCAGTGCTCCTTGGAAGGCTCCTGACAACAGAAACAAAACTGGAGTGCACCAGTGTTGATCCTCCAGTCTACTCTTACCACCTCCATGTAGATCTTCCAATCAAGCACTTGGAAGCATCCTTGGTAATCCTTGCACTTCTCTCTATCCTTTATAAATAACTTGAAATTGCTACTTTATAAAATTCTCACTGACATCCAAAAACAGTTATATGCTAATAAAAGTCAGGGGAAATGAAGTCTTAGAGTAATGAAGAAAATCATTTTAATCCATGCTAACAGGTGATATTTAAAGTTACAGCTGGTGGTAGTATTTCTGACAGATCAAGGCTAAGCTGTGTTAGTAACAGGCACATTTGGTTTTTTAATATGCCCTATTTCATGCAAAGGAGATGACTGAGAAAAAAAATGCAAGGTGAATGCAAGCAATCACAAGAGGCCATTCATCATTCTGCCTACAATTTTTTATTAATACATTCACAGAACTGCAACTGTGCTCATTCCACAAGTAGCTCAGGGCAGAGGAATTAAACCAGACACCTTTATAATTGTTCTCCAGCTGTCAGTCAACCTTTTTTATCTGCCAGCATGTGTAGGCAATATCAGCTCCATTAACAATGCCACTCGTTTAGTGGCATTGGATTAAAATGACAACAACATTAAGTGGCTACTGCAAAAAAAAAAAAAAAAATTAGGAAAAAAATATTATGTAAATCCAAAAAGCTGAAACAGTTAATTGGCTGTTTCTCAAACACCCACAGCAAGAAACATTGGCTCCACTGGTGTACCAGTAATTAAAAAACTAATTACTATTTTATTTCAGAAAGTGAGAAACCCTAAGAATTAAGTAATGAGAAATGAAGCTTACTGAAGTGAGAATGATAACACTGTTCTCATCAAGAGATCCCTGTAACACCATCACCTTGAGATGGTTTGCACACAGACTTGTCACAAGACTAAATAGCTAATTAGAAAGCTACAAGATACCTCCTTCCCTTTTCACTGAGATCCCAGACATGATTCCAGATTTAAAGGGAAAACTAACACTATTACTGTATTTACTTTGATGAAAGTTTTTCTGGGTTATGTTCATGGGATTAATTACTTTGGATCACACTTTTTAAAATTACTCCCTCCCTTAACTCCACCAGCTGTTTCAGATATGTCAGCCTAAACTGAACTTGTCCTTTTGTTTGAAACCACTGCTCAATATGCTGGGTAACCTAGAATTCTACAGAAATCCAAGTAACAGAATCATCTAAATCCCAGTGTTTCAAGTGAAAGAAGAATTACACTCTGGGCTTTGCAGACCTGTTTTGATACATGCCCATTATCTACTGAACAACATCACTGCTGTCTGCTAATGCTGTCGCCTTCCTCCTGGTCATGCAGCTTTATCAGAATGCCTGAGCAAGCAAAAATCACCCTGGGGTGAGCTAGTACTAGCACTGCTTGTGCTAGGCTGAGAAATAAGAGGGTCCTGAGCTACAAAGGGTGATGCTATCAGTAAGGACAGTGAAGAAGGGGTACTTACACTGATGTCACCGAGCTTGAAATGCAGAAGGGGTGAGTTGGTGGGTGTGGTACATGTGCAGAGCCATAAACAGCAGAGTAACTCATGGTTACTCATACACAGTTCTCTGGAAAAGGAACCCTTGACAGCTTTTGAAAATAGCTGCCAAGCCACTTGGGAAAGAAAGGAGATTCACAGAATAGTCTTTTTCTGTACCAAAGAAAGAATGGATTCCAAAAAGGAGATTTCAAAGGAGAGAGGAAAGAAAAAATCCAGAAATGCAAACCAGAAAACACTGACCTAGCAACATGGCCAGATCTGTGTTTGATAGGGAGCAGGAAAGGACTTTTCAGCAGACAGAGATCATGCCACATAAGGATGGTGAAGTCGGAGGACACTGCTGGAATGTACTGCCACAGGAACACCCAGCATTACTGTTGGCAGCACTGTCAAACTTGATCAAAATGTATTTTGAATAAGTTGCCACAAGAAAGAAGGTATGGGAATAAGTCACTCTTCAAGGGCTATTTCTATTCACACTGAACAGCCTCTCTCATGAAAACACATTTTATAATCCACTCGTAGTCTCTTATTCACACATTTATTTAATCAGCTGCAGAACAGTTAGGAATGTCATCAATACCCACCCAAACATAGACCATACACAAGGATTGCTTGAAGCAGCAGCTAGTGTTAGTAGTGTTGATTAAGCCAGTTGTGAGATACAGGCTGACACATGAAAAAGCAGAGTTTATCTTGTACCCATTATGGAAGTAAAACTCCTGCCTCCCAAGTGCTTTTCATGGAGGGGAAAAAAAAACCACACTAAAAAGCAGTTTAAGTTTTGGGGTTTTTTTTCATGAAGTGCTGCTGAAAATCATTAGCTGACCAATGACAGCATTTTCTAGTTGCAATTTAAAGACTGTTCAGAGCCCCATCCAACATGATATTGAACACCTCCAGAGATGGAGCATACACAGCTTCTCTGGGCAATCTGCTACAGGGCTCACAATAAAGAATTTTTTCTAATATCTAATCTAAACCACCTCTGTCAGTTTGAAGCCATTCCCTCTTTTCCTGCTACTCCAGGCCCTTGTCAATAGCTTTTCTCCATCTTTCTTGTCGGTTTGCCTCAGGCACTGGAAGGCCATGACATATCAAAATACAAAAATCTGTACATTCCATAAATACAGCATCAGTTGAATTTTAGTCTACTGATGTGCTATTTTTAGTGTGGGATACCTCAGATTTTACTGTGGATTAGAAGATTTTGTTTTCTCAAACAAATTCACAACAGAGTCATGTAAGAAATTCAGTTATTGACGTAACTTATGGAGAAATTAATGCTCAGTGGCACAAAGAGCAGGAACTCAAAAACAGGTACTTTGCCCTGCTTACCTCCAAACAGAGATTTCTACATCAGCCCATCCTCTGTCACCCATGCTGTAACTCTTGAGCACAATGAGGAGGACTGTGGTTCTTATTTCAGCTTTTCCTCTGATTTCTCTGCATTTTGAGACTAGTCTCAAACATTTACTTCTTATAGTAGCAGTAATTTTATATGTAATTACAGAGATTATAATTTCTTGGAAATAGCAAATCAAGATATGATCCCAAATCTTCTCCAGCTCTTCAGGAAAAACTAGATTCATTACTGATGAAGATTAATCTTCACCCTAAAATGTAAAAGGATAAGAAAAGGAAAAATAATCAGTCACAGGCACTCTCAAAGTTGGCCAGATTCCAGCTGTCAAGAAAGAGAAAAGCTTTTTGAAAGCTGTCTAATACATTTTAAAAAAACCTGATAAAAATTAAGATAGTATTTGAAAAGTACTTAACAGAATACTGATTCTTTGACAAACACTTATTATCAGATTATGAAAGCAGACTGATTATTCTCTTTTTTTTAAACACATAATTACAAAATCTTCTCAGTTAGGTAATGAGTCAATTAAATGTATCCACTTCACTGCAGGATTCTGTGTATGCAGCACATATACAGAATATAAAAAGACAAGACTTACTGCCCATTTTTCTTACGAAGCTGCCACTATCTGGTCTATCCTTGTGTTACACTCCCCAGAAGTACTGGTGCAACTGTACAGTGCTTAGTCCATCAACATCCACTGAGTTCAGTCTCTCTACACTTAAGCCTAACAGGAAGTTCTAGTGTTGGTGTAAACACCAAATAATACAGATAGCATTTTTTTAACACTGTGGACAGTTTCCAAGAGATACCCTCCTTTAGCTGGGCAAATGGGTCTGGCTGAGCATTAGATTTCCATGGCAAGTGGGAAAATGAGGCATTTCCAGGCTCATTTCCTTTCTTAGTACTTGTGAGAGAGAACAGCTAAGCTCACTCACTGGAGGAGAAACATATGAAAGGCTGTACTGAGCCCACACAAGGAGAGGGTACGACCATACCACTCTACATTATTTAGGGAACTAGATGAGACCCCTGGCCAGAGGACTTGGCTGTTATCACTTCTGAGAGCCACCCCACAAGGACGAAGAATATGAGCATTAGAGCAGCAAACAAGCACGAACCACAAACACTTGCTGGTATTCAAGGGGAACTGCTAAACTTCAAACTCCAAAATAAAGGACTCACAGAGATCCAGCTAAGGCCAAAAAATGTATAACAGCACAATCTGCTATGTGATAGAAGGCATGGAGCTTTAATGAATGATTGCTGCTGGGAATCCTACATTTTGTAATGGACTATGGCATCTAGAGCAGATGGAAAAGCTGCAGTTAGAGCTGTAACTATGTGTCACAGATTTTTACATGCAGAACAATCAAAGATGATGGAGGCTGTAACAGGCCTCCTGCTCATCTGCATGAGGCACAAGAAACCTGTCAGAACATGGAGATCACTGTTTGTGCCACAGAGCTGGGCACAGGCTTGCCAAACACAGCCCTGTAATATCAAGCGCTGACCAAGCCAAGAAGCAGGAGCCACCATGACAAGGAACAGAAGAAACTGCTGCTCACCACAATTACAAATTCCAACTCTCCATTTCCTCCAGAAAAGAAACTTACTGCTGAGAAGCTTTTTGTGTGGTATCACAGCACATGAAACAGAGAAAGAGGGAAGAAAGCAAGCAGGGTAGTTCTGGTGAGATCAGAGCTGCATTTGTCACATTACCTAGGGCTGGGGAGAGCTGTTCTGGTGACATACCGTAACTGTGTTTTCTACATCCCTGATTCTGAAAGACACTTAAACATATAACATATGCATAACATTTGAAATATGTGTCAAATTACAATACATTGTTTACATCTGAAAGTGGACTGAGTAAGACTAATTCAAACCCAAAAGAATCCATTACACTTCTGGTATGATCATGTTATAAAGTCCATCTACAAGGTTGGCAGAGAATAGTTCTGAGCATTTGGCCTAGGGTTTTGCTTCCTCCAGAAAATCCAGGAAAAGGAACAGGTAAGGATTCAACAAAATCAACAAAACCCCCCAAACTTACGGGTTTGCTTTATTGCTATCCTTCAGGACAAAACTGCAGTGCAGAACTTCAGATATAGAGGATGGATGATGAGGATGGGGGTGGGTAGGAGAGGACAAGGGGAACATGACACAAACCCTCATACCCCCCCATCTCTACTTCAGTGTGACTTAACCTCTCTTAACAGTTGTATGTGTCTGTGCAACATTTCTAGCAACTGCTAAGTACATGGTTGCAGGGTCTAAAGAATAAGCCTAAAACCATGTATTAGGGTTCAATATACAGGTGCTTAGAATGGAATCCTGAAAACAATTGTGCTGTACACTGAAATATGGTTTGATTTTATTTTCAGTGACTTTGACCGATCCTGAATTGAGACAATGCTAAACAGACCCAATTAGTTCAATAAAAAAAAGGCAACATTCAGTCTAGCAAAGTCATTCATTATAGTATTTATTCTATGGAACAATTCTGAAAACATAAGATTAAAAAATGTTCCATGCATTTCATAAAATACAGAGAAAGACATTGTCATAAACAAAACAAGAATAAGCAAGCCAAACCCCCTCTGAAAATCCTGAGAGCTCCACTCTCCACATTGCATCATATGAATACAAAAAGCATATCCAGGAGAAAGAGCAGTCTGAGGAAAGTGGCTGGTTATCTATCAATAACTGGGATGAGTACATCAGCCCACAAGAGTTTTGCCATCACCTCTCTTACCACAAAACCAAACTGATGCAACTTGCTTTCCTTGCTACCAGTTCCTGGCATTGTCTTTGGCTGGGAAACCAGGATAGCACAGCAGAATTCACATTAAGATGCTGTCTAGAGAGGTACTAGGGCCCAAAATGTAGATAGCTACAGAAAGATATCAGGGCCCAGGGGGTGAAAGGGAATGGCTGCTGTTCCCCTGCTGGAAGCAGGATGGAGGGACGGACATGCCTTGACTGTCTTACTGAGACATGGCAGGTGAAAAATGCACCTGGTGGAAGAAGTATGGGCAGAAGTAGGAAATATACCTAGTACCTCTTTAAGAATCCCAGTCACACAAAAGACATGCTGCATTACACATGGGTATCAAGAGCAACACCTTCATTTAGGTTATAAATGATACTGCTATAAATCGTCTGACTGAAAGATTTTGATCCAGCTCCTTCTCTTCAACCTACAGTACTGGGTTTGGCTTTAGCAAAAGATCCTTCTCTTGCTTTTCTTTTACAGAACCTCCCAGACTCCCACAACAGTTAACAAGCACATAACCACCAAAAACAAAGCCAGCCTAATTCTGGGCCCTGATATAAAAGCAGCCTCACTCTCATGCTGGGAATGCCCCAAAGCTGCTATAGCTGTATTTGGGGAGGGCAGTGTAGTGAAAGAAAGAAAAAGGCTCCACTTACACAAACACCCACTGCCCCAAAAGCCCCAGGAACACAACAAAGAATCTCGTGGGGAAGAGCAAAGAGAAGAGAGCAGACTGGGATCCTTTCCCCTGCACCTGGGGATGCATCCACTCTTCAGAACAGCATTCTTCCTTCTGCCAGCTCCCGAGCCACCTCTGCTGCAGCGCGGAAGGTTCTGCATCGGTCTCCTGAGAATGATGCAACGGGGGAAGACTGTTATGGTTAAAAATGTGGGTTTCATGTTGATTCTTAAAAACATAAAGCTAGAAACACCTATTTTAAAAAAAATTTCCATGAAGTGTAATTTAGCCTGTAGCATGAACTATTATAAAATCAGAAGAAAGATACAAAATTACCACGCTACACATAACTCTCTCCCTTTGCCTATACATATCATGAATATGACTGGGGGTCTTTTCTCCTTCCAGTTCGCAGAAAAACCCTATTCCATTCCCTGCACAAGTACAAAGGAGTCAGAAGACTCCATAGGAAATCCCAAACCCAGCATTCCTCTCTTGGGGTGCTTACAGCTAGAATAATGTTTTCTTGGTGGAATTTTTAAAATTCAATTACGTTTTATGTGCTCCATTTAGCCTGCATTAAAAACCCCCAGAAAATACTCTAAGAAATTAAGGTCTAAACAGGTCTCCACAGGCTTTGTTGAAACACAAAGAGTCTTCTTTTAAAATAACTGCCCAGCTTCCTCTATAATGCAATTTCTGTGTTGTCCATGTAAACATTACACAGAGTCTTTGTACCACTCACTAAGCTCTTTGCTTCAATCAACTATTTGTGCCCAAAAGCACATCCTTGTGTTTCTTCCTACACCACAGCCATCCTCCTACACCACGAAAGATGTAACAAAATAGGAATTAATCATAGGCTGGATACTTACAGGGATTGCTGCTGTTTGCTTCTGTCTTTGCAGCCTTGGCAAGTTTGGTGGAGCTCTGCTGTGCTTTGCCTTGCTCCTCTCCAGTTAGCAGGGCTTTTATTTCCGAGGGGATTTTTCCTTGGTCCATGGCCATGCACCACTGCTTGTACTGAAATATGCAAACACATTAGGCCTTAGCAAACTGCCAGGATCACATTAGCAGACAAAACAGGGCTGTAATCTTTACCTTCCAGTATATTCATTTAAGGTCTGAATTTACTGAGCTGAAGCCTCTTACGAAACTGCAGAACACTAATGAGCTGAGCACGTGGCTATGGCTGCATACCTGGCCTCAGCAAAGCCTCTTTCAGTCAATAAACTGCTACTCTGAGGCAGCACTAGACAGAATACTGTAATTATTAAACAACATGGAACACTCTGTGCAATTTCTTGCTGCTGGCATGCAAGAATACCGTTCCAGTTCATGGCCTATTAAAAACAAATATTTCGCATGACTATGGGGCTGATGGACTATTAAGAGGTCCTTTCCCGTTGCACAAGGCATGGTGGAAGTACACGTACCTTATTCCTATTCACTCCTCTTAAATTCTTCTTAAAATCATTCATGTGCCAAACCCTGAAGCACATCAAAAAACCTGTGGACAGTTGACTGGTTTTCCACCTGATCCTAAACCTACTGCCTTGTAGTGATTAGCCCTGCTCATTCAAACAAACCTAATGCCAGGTCAAGGCAGTGTCCTCAGAGCTGGTGACATTTCAGTGACATCACTGAGGAGTTGTGTCTGTATTTCCAGATTAAATCCTCTTTGGTTAATGCTGCTTATTTGGCCAAGACCCCCACATTACACATGCTGGAACCATCTACAGAGAGCATGCTGAAAAATCCAGCTCCCCAACAGAGAAGCAATGACACCCTGTGGATATATGTTTGCCCTTTGATATTTTAACACCTCTTCCCACAACATACCTATGTCAAAGGCAGGTTTCATTTCAAAGACAACAGACTCAAATGTAATGGCACTTTCTTCGCTTGTTTCCAGTTTGGAACCAGCAGATAACTTGTGACATGAATTCATATTCTACACACCAAAGCAGGCAAACAGCTGGATGCATCTGATGTTTTGATATCTCCTGGCCAGCCAAATGCCAATGTCAGTCATTGTGGTCTCGAGAACAGGTGTTCATGAGGACAGGTCCCAGATAATACTAAGAGTTAGGTTAAATGATAGTTCCTTACCATTTCAAGCTCTTCTCTGAGAGCACAGATGGCTCGCTCTCTGCTTGAAACCAGCTCTTCCAGGTACTGGTACCTCAGCTTCTTCCTGGCTCTGCACTCTCTTGCACTCTGACGACTTCTTTCAAGTTTTGCCTTCAAGTCTATTTTGGCTGGTTTACGACCTCGTTTGCCTGGCTTCTTTACCTTGCCTCCAACCACCTGGAAAGGAAGGGCGCAATAAGGATCCTGTTCTGCAAAGGTAATGCTGTAACCATGTGACTGTAACTACTAGGAGTCCCAAGTATAAAATCTTGCATACACATTCTGGAGCAAAGAGGAAATAAGAATGTTGAGCTGTGAAGTTTTCAGGACTCTCTCCAGCGGCCCTCGCATACTGGGACACCCAGAACTGAACAAACTACTTCAGGTATCTGCAAGGGTATTGAGGAGGCACAGTCAGCTTGTAGTGAAACTGCCTTCATATCACCCCTGCCTTAGTATTTGCTAGATTATTATAGACAAAAATGTCTTTGTTTCTATCAATATAATGCAAAACTTAGTTTTGATGCAGTCAACAGTTTCAGCCTACTTTAAATTCAGAATTACTCACTATCCACCTGAGCGTCCCTGGGCTAGATTTCTTTCAAAGGAATTTTGAGGAGTTTTACTAAACAGGGAGCTCAGTCACACTGAGTCCTATCTCTGCTGCCTGTGCTCCAGCAGTACATCACCACTCTGGCCGTGTCCTCCTTCAACACATTACTACACAGCCTCATGAGTCTCCTCACACCTCCTCACACAATCTGTCAGTGTTGAACTCTCCCTGATCCTAATTCAGATCCCCCTTGCCCTATGGAATGCAGGTTTTGCAATCACTTTCCCCTATTCTTTGTGGCTCCTTTTTTACAGATCTGAGAGCTTCTCTTGCTACAAATAAATTAAAAACACAAAACGAAACACCAATTTCTTCTGTGTTTACTCTGTGCTTTTCCACCCAAATATTTTACTCTTAACATGGGGCATGGCACAAGAAAGTTTTAAATATGGTCTGAAGTTTAGTTCACTGGTCTTTGGGTAGTATCATCCTGTAATCATTACATCAGCCAAACACCCCAGCTCCCCTCTGAAGTGAGGATTTCTCTTTATTTGCATTCTGGCCACACTGTTTGACTGGAGGGAGTGTGGAGAAATCTACCTAACATGCACACCTGCATAAAAGAATTTCACTGCTGCCTAATATTTCACCATCCTGTGCACAGACAGGACTTTTTCTAATAGGCAGTGTTCAAAAGATCAGAGTTCATTATTAAAATAAAGAGGCACTTTTACTGTGAAAAGCTATAAAATAAGTAAATTTTAACGTTCAAAGAAGTCACTTGTTCTGCAAACTTAGCAAGCTGCAATGAAAACAATAACATAGTGAATTGATGTGTTCCAGAATTAAGAGGGGGAAAAAAAAGGATTCTACAACTGAGCCTATTCTTTCTTTCGAAAGTGAGTCAACAATCACATGCCAACATAATCCTACACTCTCTGTATTGTCCCTCCTAATTTATTCAGGAGTAGCTGCCAACCATAATCAAATAAAAGAACAGAAAGTACTTAATGGACATCTATGATAATGAAACAAACACAATACATTCAGAAGAGTAAAGGAAAAAAAATTAAGCTCTTTTACACTTGAATTGCTGAATACAGTTTGAATAATTCTTTACTCCATCAAGGTGCTCCCCTTAAGATTTCACAGTTCAGAAAATCTAGCGTCGTTCAAAATAAGATAAATCTAACCAGATGTGGCAAAGGCAGGGGGCAGGAGCTCTAAAGAAGGGAAAGTCACTGTCCTCTTTCAGGCATGACAAGGTCTGTCCTCTGATGGAAACACACTCCTGGCTATGTGTAGTGTGATCCATACTCCTGGTTCAGCAGAAGGTAGAACTACAGAGTCTTCCCAGGTGGGGCTGTAGGCACTCACAACTTGCTATCTGTTATTGCACTTGGAAGATTGATGGATATGTGTTGGTTTGCCCTGGCCCGGTTTCTGGTAGCAGAGAGGGCCACAAAGATGCCTCCTGTGAGAAGCTGCTGGAAGCTTCCACCATGTCCAGGAGAGCCAATGGCTGATGGAGATGGACAATGCTGCTGGCCAGGACTGGGCCAATGAGAGAGGTTTGTAACACCTCTGTGATGACAGATTTAACAAGGAAATCAAAACAAAGTCACGGAGCGTNAGTGGAAGGCCCGATGGGGAGAGAGGGCCCTTGCTTCCAGGCTGGAGCAGCCTGTCTGTGGAGGACTGCACCCCGTGGAGGGAGAGCCCCATGCCACAGCAGTTTTGGGAGGACTGTGTGCCCGTGGGGGAGCTCATGAAGCTGCAGGTGGGGTTTGGCTGCTGTTCATGAGTGTGGACCCACGCTGGAGAAGTTCACAGAGAACTGTCTCCCGTGGGAGGGACCCCACGGCCTCACAGGAGATGAACTGACCAAACCCCCATACTCTGTCTCCCTGCGTTGTTGGTGGGAAAGAGGGAGGGGCTGGGGAGAGAGGGTGTTTTAAGGGCTTATTTTACTTCTCATTATCCTTCTCTGATTGTGTTAGTAATAAATTTCACTTTTGCAACTAAAGCTGAGCCTGTTTTGCCCTTGAAGTGTTTCTCCTGGTCCTTATCTCACTCATGAAACATTCATTAATTTTTTTTCCTTTTCTCTCCTTTGCCCAGCTGTGACAGGGGAGGGTGAGAGAGTGGATCTCGTGGTGCCTGGCATTTGGGCCAGAGTCAAACCACGACATGGATATTACATTATACACACTACAGCCAAAGTACTTCAATTCTCAAAGACTTTTAGTACCTGCAGCTTTTCTGTGCCAATGCAAGGTAGTTCAGAGTAAATCCGTGAATTCAAGAGCTAGATAAGGCCTTGTAAAGACATACACTGCACCTCTCTTAAAAAACCTTGGCCACTCTGGGTTCTGATCCTCTAGAACTAGAGTGAGCTGGCACTCAAGGCTGGGGCCAGAGCACACCTCACACTGCTGTGTGAACAAAACCGTACCTGGAGTCCTAGTCCTGCACAGGAGCATTGACAGCCACATCCTCTCCCCTCAGCCTCAGGCAGGTGAATGGCTCCCACCACGCCATTTCTCACAAACAGCAAGTTAAAGTCTGCTTAATGCATGAGAAATGCATCCTGGATCCACCATTATCCATAAATTGCTTTCCCTTTGGTCATTTCAGAGAGCTTTCTACAGACAGGTGTGCCAACTGCTGTCCCTCCAAATCTTTTACCACTGCAGCAGCCCTGCACACAAGCTCCCTTATGGCAGGGAAAAAGGCTTGTACCTCTTCAACCACTGAACCACTGTTGCTTGCCAATGCTCTAATCATCAGGACTACGGAAGTAATGAAAAGTTCCTTCCCTTTTGACTCCAAGCACTAGCACCCAAATAATCTGCCTTCCCACCATCCCCAAAGACTCACAGTGTCTTCATGGCTCCTGGAGTTCACCATACAATTAAACATCACCCTGCAAAGGCAGCAATGCTAACCAATTTAATCAAATCCTGCATCCTCATCAGTTTTTCCTCACCAATATTTAGAAGCTCCTGCTGTAACCTTAAGCAACCCAGCTGGGGAAAAAAAGGCCTGAGAAATCCTTTGCCCTCATCCAGCATTACCGTATCTTCCTGGCTTCTAGTCATATTTGCCTATTCAGTTGCTATGCTGATGTGACAGAAAGAAGACAAAGCTGAAGTCATAGTTGATCTTGAACATGACAACAGTCTAAGCAAACATTTTTTTGTCCCTTTGTATTCCTCTGGAGTTTATAAACGGATGCAATCTATTAGCATTGAGCAGTAAAGATTTGGTTTTTTTCAGGGAGCCATATGCAATCAAGACTCAGAACAACATTAATCACAAAACTTTCCATAGAAATATTAATAAAGGAATGCATTAGTCAGAGATCTGACCAAGCACCCATTTCAGTTCACTCAGACTTCAGAAAATAGCAGAACATAGCCCTTTTCTCAGGCACATGGTGTGATTCTTGAGGTGCCCTGCACTGGGCCAGGAGTTGGACTTGATGATCCTGATGGGTCCCTTCCAACTCAGCCTATTCTGTGATTTCACAATTTCCTTTTAATACACTACTTAGATCATAACCTCATTCTTGCCTCCCATCAGTGTTCAGGCACACAGTTATTTGACCTGGAATTGGAAATAGCTGCAATTACTTGACCTGATATAGAAAATCCCTCAGACTTCTGGACTTTTTTATTAGAAGGATGCAGTAGATCTCTCCAAAATCCTTGCCAGAAGGTCCTCCTCAGGAAGGAGATGCACACATAATATAGCTACTAGCACTCAGCCCTGAGGAGCTGAGACCCTTGGATAGAAAGCTGGGATAAAGGTGGTCTCATCATGACATCTGCAAGTTTGAATCAATTTAGCAAATTAAAGCAACACTATCCCAGGCACTGCTCAGTACCATTGACCAGCAATGCTGATCACATTGACCAATCGAGCATCTCCTAGAAGCTCTGAGTTCATTTACCAATAAACAAGTAGCTCCATCAGCCAGTACTTGAGATCCAGCTCAAGTAATCATCTTAAGAAGATTCTTTATTGCATTGGCAGCTGAAGGTATAGGACTGCAGAATTAACTTAGCATGGAACTGGTTACCATCTACATAATTTATATAAAACTATAAAAATAGTTAGTAAGAAATAAAACCAAAGTGCTGTGTTACAGTAGAGAGGGGAAGAATCTGTTCCTACTTGCAAACATTTTTATAAAATCAGACAGCAAATTAAGTCAGTCACAACTCTCCTAATAAAGATGAAGTTTTCTGATCTTCCAGTTCAAAGAATACCACTCACTGTAGCAGTACAAAACCGAGCTAGAGAGCACACTTGTTATTCCTCCCTTTCATGACATTTTATACGCCCAACACAATTTCACTGGCAGACGAAATGCATCTAATAATGATCCAAAAATGCAAGATACTATTTAGTGAGCAAATATGATCTAAGTCTTAAGCAGATGTGTCAATAGAAATTAATCCTTAAACTCTCACCATACAAAGTGCTTCACATAACAAGAATGTCATGTTCAGCACAGATGCATAAAGCATACTGTCTGTCTTTGCTGCAACATCTGTTTTAAAAAAGCATGAGCTAGGACTAAACATCAACTTTTCAAAAAGCATTGTGCAGGCACCTAGATGGGTAAATGCTAATGTGCAGGGTGGCAGTCACTCAGACAGCACCTTGCCATTCCATGGGTGACAGCCCTCCTCTCCCTGCAGAAAGGACTTACAGCCTCATGCAGGGAATCATGTCCACCACTGTGCCCTACCCATTCTCTCAGTTCACACTAACAGAAATCAGGCACTTTTCTAAACCTATCTCTGTCAGAACTCAGGCTCAGAGATGCTCAGCTCACTCCACCATGTGTATCCTCCCAGCCCACTGTAAAAATGGAATAAAACTGTTCTAGCTGGTTATGAGGTTTCAATCTCCTCCATTTTACTCCTTGCAAATATGAGCAGACGTGTCACATGAGCAATGCTGAGCAGAAGCTTCTTAAAACATTTAATGATTTCAAATTACTCATATCAAATTATAACCAAAGCTGTTAAGGTTTTATATTTCCAAGCAAACAGCAATGACAATGCTTTATGTTCGGACATGATCCTGGGTAGAAGACTCCGCCAGCACGTTTTGAACCTGAATACTTTGAAAAAGCCCTGAAGGGTGAAAACAATAGCAGCCCACCTCCTTAACAACTGAGGTCATCTCCACACTAGCCCTGTCTCTGGTGTGGCATTCAGAGCATTACCCAGAGATGACTCCATGATTTCCTGGGAAATATCTCTCTCCCTGATTTCAGTCAGCCACCCCAGAGGGTCACAGGCTACAAGACAGCTCATGGCCAAAGACCCCTCAAACTCAATAATTTACACACAAAGATTTCACAACTGGCTTTCTCCCACACTCCCTCCAAGGGACACCTGCATCCCCCATAATCACGACTTGAGACCACACAGGACTGAGTATTACATGTCTCACAGCCAGGCTCTGTGGAAAGCAACCCTGATCCTTGGGTGCAGCCCTCTGCTGAGAGCCTTCCCCTGCTCCAACAACAAGTGTTCCCTCAAAAAGGAAATCTGAATGAATACCTGAACAAGACATCAACAGTTGCTGATTAACAGATCCATAAATGGAGTAATATAGTATCTTTTCTGTGCAAGGCAAGAATATTTGTAAAAAAAAAGAGAGCAACTCCAACCTTTTTTGGTGGCAGTCTGGTTTTTGTTCACTTGTTTTTAACTTCACTGGAATAACCAAAGTGATCTGATGTTAAAAACTTTTATTTCTCATTTAGCTGTAAACTGAAAAGTTAATTACCCAAATAAGACTTGTCAGTGTCCCCTATAACAAAACCCCTACAATTAATACAAAAGATTGCAGTTAGCTGTATAAAAATGTATTTTAATCTTTACTAACAAGAGTTATCAACTTCTTACCCAAGTCCCTATTCTCTGCTTCCCAATGCATATAACAAATACATCACGTGTTATATGTAGTCTTGTAAACTAACCAAGAAATTTCACCTATAAAGGCTGAAACCACTCTAACAGAGCTTCTTCTTTTCCCTCTAAATACTTCAGAGATGCACAACTGTTGTTTTAACAGGAATTAATTGCCAAGGAACAGCCATATTATTAAACACTTTCCCTTCCACACCCAATAGTTCAATCCACAGCAAGTCAGGCAAGTACCTGAACAACCCCTAGCTTAAAAGCAGTTCTGTGGAAGAAAAGAAGGTCATATATTGGGTTTGGGGTGGTTTGTGTATGTGTGAATAATTTAAGAACATCCTTCCAACTGAAACATGAAATTTTTCTAGATCTGGTGTTAAGATATTCTATCTCTCCCTTTATTTCTTACTATTTCCTTC
The DNA here is from genome assembly GCA_013398075.1 of Notiomystis cincta. Classification (NCBI taxonomy): domain Eukaryota; kingdom Metazoa; phylum Chordata; class Aves; order Passeriformes; family Notiomystidae; genus Notiomystis; species Notiomystis cincta. The sequence goes on along the minus strand of VZRX01002530.1, from coordinate 93,870 downwards.
CAATTTTGAGGAATGTGTTAACAAGAACCATGCTTTTAATGCTCTCTTAAACCAGATAAGGCTAAATTAAAATGCACTATGAATTAGGGAAAACTTTTCAGCCTTTAAGTTCAATTCTAAATTCTTTGTCACGTATATGAAGGCAAGCACTGAACTTGACTGCAGGCAGCTACAGAATGGTCACTACACTACCAACACAATTTAGCTGATGGAGTTTTTGCAAGGAAAGTCCTTTTACAGGCCAACACCCTCAGCAAGGAGGAAAGCATGACTCGGTGGAATTTTTAGGAGATTTCAAGGACATGCTGGCTCCAGTTGTAACCATAGTGGCCATAAAATGAGGTATAAATAGCACTTGCCTCATCCTGACACAGCAACCTGCAATGGGAAGAGCCCTCCCAAGGGAAATGGCATCTCTTGAACAAAAGCACCAAACTCGCAGCGTGATCTGCAGCCTCATGAACTATAAAAACTGTACTTGTGAGTGAAAACAGGAAGAAGAGTGAATATTCCACTCTTCATCTTTTTGGGTTTTTCCTATTCAACTCAACATCATTAAAAAATAACAACAACAACAACAACAACAACAACAACAACAACAACAAAACCACAAAGATTTGGGTAAATATTTTATTTAGTGAATGTGTCAAAAATGTTTCAGAAAAAAAAAAAAAAGGGCAAACCATCAGGACTCCACACGACACAATGGTAGACCAAAAGTAATTTTTAAATGAAAATCTGGAAGTTGGGTAGTACAAATAACCTAAGTCTGATAGAGAAGAACACCAACAGAAATAAAAAATCGGATAATACTCATGAAATATACATGCCTCCAGAACTAAATCCTCTGTATCTCCTAAACTACTGCCACAATTATATGAACTGAAATACCCAAACTCAGCTGAGCGTCTGAACGACAAAACGCTGCACTGAGTGACCACAGCAGCTGTCCCTGCATGCCCTGCTTTAGGGGCACCCCGTGTGAGCAAGGTGAAGATGCGGTCCTTGGGCACCTTCTCACGTTTGGCTCTACTCAAGGGGAAGCCCTGCACCCTCAGAGATGCCACTGCTCTCCTGAGACAAAACTGGAAGCATCCAAGCTCCAGCATCCAGTACAAGGCTGCAACCCAAGCTACTGCCCTCGTACCAAACCATTTGTGCACAGTTGCTATTTATCTAATAAATTCAGGGTGCTATTGGGCGCATAAGTCACTGCACCACACCACTGGCGGTATCCAGCCTGGAGCTTCAAGGAAACGCCAGAAGCAGCACCGAAGCGCTGCACGGAAGACCTAAGGGGGCAATCCCTCCTTCCTGGCGGCTGCAGCAGCAGAGCCCTTCAAGAGCAGATTTCAGAAGGCTCCCTGCACCAAGAACCTCACCGGCTGCCCTCGGCTCCAGATCCCGGGTGGGCCCCGCAGCTCCTTACCTTGCTGTCATCCATGTGTGCCACCAGCCCCGATCCGCTTCGCCGTAGCCCCTGCGCAAGGAGCAGGCGGATCCGCACGCCCGCAATCCCGGCGGACACCGGCGCTCACAGAGTCTCAGGGCTACCCGTGGGCACCGCTATCACCAGCCGCCATCTTTGTTTACAGACCATGGGCACGGTAGAGCCGGCAGAGCGGTGCACGCTGGGAAGTATAGTCTCGTTCGGCCCCGTCGCCATTGTCCACTGCCCTAATGGAGACGGGAAAAACTACAACTCCCAGCAGGCCCAGCTGGGGAGACGTAGCGATTGGTCCTCGCCTCGCCTCGCCTCGCCGGCCGGGCGAACTCCATTTCCCAGGAGGCTGCGGGCGCTACCCCGCCTCGTCTCAACAACTGAATGCGTTGATGATTTGTTGTTTAGATGGTGAGTTTGGGTTGTATTTTGGGACGGAGGAGTGGCTTGCTGTTTGTCTATTTGTTTCATTGTCTGTTTGTTTGTTTCTAACCCTCGCGCCATTCCACGGCTGCTCTGCTGCAACCCCAATAGCTCAGGAACGATGACCAAGGGCTGCTGGCGGCTACCCTGCGCATGGGAAAAAAAATCCAAACCAACAAAACAACAAATTTAGGTTTTCTGCTGTTGTTTGCCTTTCTCTGCCCTATCGGTTCCTCAACGCAGAGCCTAGTTTTCCAGGCCACCCGGACATTGTACTGCGCTTCCCCAAGCCTAGAGAAGCAGTCCCTGTAATCCTTTGAGAATACCCAGTTCCCTCCCGTTTCCATGTGGACACACGGCAGAGATTTAATGCTGCGTGCTCCATGCAAAACCAGGCCATGCATCGTCCTGTGTCTGTCCCTTGAAACTAAGCCTGTGCTTGCTGGAAGGACACAGGTACCGCGGTGCACAATTCTTCAAGCATGACCCACCTTTCAAGCTCGAGGTGAAACCTGAAGCTCGGCGTGTTTCATGTTGCTGCATGTTTCTTTTTATTCATGCAACTCTCTTCACAGGAGTTTCCCATGACTTAATCTCCCTTCCATGCAATTGTTAGGGCTGAAGGCTTTGTCATGGGATTTTCCCCCTGAATCACAAACCTTCCTCCTGGAGTGATACGCTTGCTAGATGGCTGAGACAAAGCACTTTCCAAAGCTGTTTTTTCCCTCTATAAGCTTATATGCTTCTCAGCTGTAAAAGACAAGGCAGTTTGCACACTGCTTCCTATTTGCTTGTCCAAAAACAATGAATCAGTTCTGGCAACTGCCCCCTTAAATAATAGTAATAAAAAGGTAGGCATGATCGGTGTGTTAAACAAGAGGCATCAGCTAATAAAGTGAAAGAAACAGCTTGTTATGAGGTTATCTCCTGTGATCCCACCCCCATCTTTGCCTTCAAATTCTTCCAGAAGGTGGTGAGGCGCCTCATACTGCCTGTGATGCTACCCTGGAGCCATAAAGCTAGCTTTAAAGGCCAGCTGGGGGGTTCCCGGGTGGAGGGAAATACTGAGTGGCAAAGAGCCAACATAGCTCGCTTAGGCAACTCTGTTGCAACATGAGCGGAGGAAGGAGATTAGACAGAGCCCCGGTGGTGATTCAGAAAGGCCAAAATCCTTTTAACCAGCAAATTAAAGCTATAGCTGTTATAAACAATTTTGGGGTGTTATTGAACCAAGTTACTAGATCATCATTGTTTGTATTGCTAATGAGTTTAAGCGTTGGAATTCTCAAATTGTTGTGCTTGTCCATTATGTTATGTTGCACGTTTAATAATGTTATGTTAATTAGTGTTTGAGTAATTAATGTCTTTTAATGTTAAGTTATTAAGAGGCATCCTGTAAGGGCCCTGGAAACGGGGGGGGGTGTGCTTCTGGAATATTCCAGGAGGAGAACGTGATGTCATCGGGGATGTGGATTGGACCAGACAGGAACCGATCAGGAGGGAGCCTCGGAGAATGTCTGGACCAGAAAGCCCGAGACGAACGAGCCAATGGCACGAGGGATCCGAAAGGGCCCAGTGGGGACAAAGGACAAGTGTCTAACACTGCTCTGGAGCTGTGGCCCGCGGCTGGGCCCGGCAGAGCGGCCTGCGCGGGCTGCGGCGAGTGCGGCTCAGCGCTGCCTTGCTCTGCGGGGTTGCGGGGTTGCGGGATTAGCCCTCGCCTCTGTCTCCGGCTGCCCTTAATAAACTTGGTAAATTGTAACGGCGTGAGACCGTCATTTTTCTAACGATAGCTGCATCTTCCCACCAGATTGCCTCGCATTACCCATCCTGCTTTGTATCATGTAAGAAGCAGAGCTCCCAGTTTCTGACCGGGATAAGCACAAGTTCCCTGCCTCAGCATTTAATTGCTTCTGTTTGTTAGCAGGGAGCAACTCAAACTATGCATTTCAGTCTGCTTTTCTCCTCTGGCTCTGCTGTCCTGGATGAATTTGGATATCTGAGTTGAGTGGGAGTCTGTCAGAAAGAACAATTCTGAATGAAACTGGATATTACATATATATGCATGTATAGAGAGAGCATAAGATTATGACATTTTAAACTAATTTTAGCAGCTAGAGGAAGTTCTTTACATAGCAAATAGTGAACTTGTGGAGCTTACTGCCACAGGATACTGTAAGACGGAGAGTACAGCAAGTTCAAAAAAAGATAAGATTTACATTTCATAAAGGGACCCAGGTATTCTCTGTCACCTCTCATCCAACAGTTCCGGATACTGGGGATATATGAGAGGAGCAGAGAACAGTAAAAGGCCAAGTTCACATATTCTCCCTAGAAAGTGTTTCTTCTTGACAACCAGTAGTCTGACCCAGCAGGTTTTGGGGTTTTTTTCCTAACAGGTCAGCATTTTGACCCCCCAAAGACTCACAAATTAATTAACATTTTTCAAGTAAATTCTTTTTTGGTTAAAATAAAGGCATATGATCTCTTTACCAGACCAACTCATCCTCACTAATTGCGGGTTACTACTGCTGGCTCCTAAGTGATTCTCTGAGACATCCTGATGGCTTTATTGCTAAACCATAGTGATGCACACCAAGGAAATACTACCTTGTGTTACACTCAGTGTCACAAATCATTTTGTGCAGTAACTATTGGCAGGTCCCTGATGAAATTATTAATATTTCTTAAAAGAAGAGTTGTGTTTCTGAGATCCAGAGAGACTTGGAGGAGAATAAATAAAGTGATTTTGGCAATCAGGAAACAGCTTAAAAATCATTGCTTATGTCAGTATGACTAAAAAAGAGATGTAACTCACATGGTGATTTTGTACCACGTGCTCGTATTTCAACGATCCCAACAGAGTATTTATTCTCCCTGGAACTGTAAATGTGTTAATTTGAGCAATTAAAAATCTGTTCCTCTGAAAGCCTGCCTGAAATAAGAATAAATCTTGAAATCTTTTGGTATCAAGCATTTTGCTGATATTCCTCCACTGCACATTTGTGTAATCTTTAGAGATTCAAAGCCTTTGAGATGGGTTCATTTATGTATGTGAAGGCAAAGATAAAGCTAAGATACTCTCTTGTATGTTTTCCAAATGTACTGAGATGCTAATTGCTTTGATAGAGATGCTAACTGATTTGCCATGGGGCAAAGACAGAACAGCCTGTTTTTCAATCCCTTCGGGTTTGGGGCTTTTTTTGTGGAAGTGATAGAGAAATTGCACTTTTCTATGTCCTTTAACATGATACCTAAGAAATGTTTCTGGACATACAAGAAATTCTCTATCTTCAGTTTGTAGACTCAGTTCACACTGAAACAGAGAACACCTTTAACTTGTCATTTGAACCTACTAGTTAAAGTATTTGTCACCGAGGAGTGACTCAAAAAAAGTTTATTTATCTAATATTTTATATTTTATTATTCTTCATATAACTAGGATAAAAGCATACCAGATTGTTGTTGGTTTGGAATTTTTTTTTCTTAGAGAAATCAGCTATATATGCTAAAGACCTGGAAGACCTGGTAAACACATGAACAGCACATACTCAAAAGTGCAGTGATTGATCACCTCATTTGGTATAATTAAAAGAAAACTCTGTTTAAAACAAATGCTCTTTGAAAGTTCTTTTTTACTTAATCAGTATTTAAATAAAGCATAGCACATTGGAAGACTGATCTTCAACAACTTCCTATACACTATATAATTAAATATTGATAGGGGGTTTCTCTTGTATTTGCAAAATTCTACTTTGTGACACGATGAGCGCCTTCTGTTTCTGCAAATGCTTGAAGTCACATCTACAAGGGGAATTCTTCCTGTTTAGCTTACTTCTGCAGTAAAATGGACTCAAAATAAGATAATTTGAAATAATCAGCCCTTGTCCTGTACATACACACAGACAGAAAAATTACTGCTTTATCTAGCCAAACTAGCTTTCCCACATGAGACAGTGCTCATGATGCTTTTATGTTGCTGAAGACTATCTGTAAATTTAAAAACTGCATGAAAATGTTTATAATGCAGTTGGAAAGGAGCTATTTCATATTTTCTAGCTTGTGGGAGGGAGCAAAAAGAAGTCAGATGATCCTATGCTTCATGCATATAATTGGTAGCTCCAAATATGATCAGAGGGGAAAACTAGGAATGGTTCAAAAAGTCATTTGAATAACATGGATTTCATACAAAATTTAAACTAAAGATAAGAAACAGAGAGCCAAGGATCAAGACAAACAAATCACTGATTAAGAAGATGACAAAGAGTGGGTTAAAGTTCAGTGAGGTGTGCAAGTGAGTAAAATTTAATCTCGTTCCGAAACAACAAACAAACAGAACAGCACAATATGCCACGTTCGGGAATGTGAGAGCCGTGTTGTATCTGGCACTTGAACAACAGAGGATTATTGCTGCTGATATGGTAATTGCAGAGGTACAGAAAAAAAGTGGGTGGATCATGTGAAATTCATGAAATACTTGAGGTGAACTTACAGCAGGATTAGTCTTTTAATTGTGTACATTGATTTCTATGCACAACTGGTTTACTAAAAAGGCATATTGTTCATTCTCAAGAGGTTTAAAAATCCACTTCAGCTCAGTGTCTCTTTTTTGGTTCTTGAGATATTTTGTAACATGCTCCTTCTCTCTGGCCTACGCAAACAAATATGTCTGCATATGCATACCTACTACAGGCAGTCAAAACTGCTTTCAGTAGTTGGCTGTTCTGGTAAGAGTATTTCTGGTTGCTTTCCCCAAGACATAAAATCATTTAGAACAGTTTTGTCCAGCCCCAGATTCTGTGGCATGGACTGTGCTCCCATTCAAAACATTTACTAATCTATGTCTGATACTGTTGTTTTGTCCAAGGGCATAAACAAGATTTCTGCATAGCTTGAGCAAAAATTGAAGGACTTGGATGGCAAGCTGGATCTGCACTCTAACTGGGTCAGAGGACTTCCATGATGACCCTTGACTACTTTCAGAAATGCCATTGTCCCTCATGTTAGGACATCATATACAGCATTTTGCCCTGATCTGCACTGCTCAGCCCATCTTAAGTCAGCATCATACCAGCTAACTTCTGATTTGCAACTGTGTTTGTATTGGATATTCTATGTTGTTGTAGCTGCTGAGCCTATTATTTGTGTTTAATGAGGTTTGTATTTAATGAGACTGCTCATGTGAACAGGATTTACTTAAAAGATCAAATCTGTACCACAAAAAAGCATCACATTAATTTGTAATAAATGTAAATGAAGGATACACTCCTAGATAACACACGTTTGTTCACAGGGAATTTCAATGCAACAGGGACTATACACAGCAGGTTCCTGGGAGCTGACAGGCTCCCTGCCTCACCCATCCATATAATACAGGGTAAACAAAAGTGGGTTGTTTCAGAGATACACTGAAGAAAGCACAGTTACCTCTTAATGTGTTGTCAGCTCCCTTCTCCATGGTTCCCAAAATCTTCCTGACATGTCCTAGAGCTGCCATTCCACAAATATCTTTTGAAAAAAAAATCCACCAAGTTTTCCCTTCTTTGGAGAGAGCTGGGGTTGTTCAGCCTGGAGAAGAGAAGGCTCCAGGTAGATTTTACAGCTATCTTCTAGTGCCTAAAGGAATTACAGGTGGACATGGTCATTCTCAGTGAACATGGGGCAGATGAAAGAGGAAGAACAATAACAGGTGACATTTTTAAAATGTAACTGGGGTTACCACAGTTTGACTCACATGTAGGTTTTAGAGAAAATTGCTTTTAAGCATGTATTTCAAAAAATGGGCTGATCAAATTTTGCCTTTTACTTCACCGAGGTTGCAAAAATTTTCTTATTGGGTGATCCAGGTGCAACCAACTAAAAAAGTGCAGATACTTTTGAATTTCTTTTTCTATGTCCACACAACCTGATGCTTTGTCAGATTCCTTGAAAAGTACTATTGACACCTAAAAAATGAATATAAATACCCTCATGCTTCTCTCTTGGTAACTCAAAGCAAATTGGAAAGGCTCCTCAGGTATTTGGAATAATTTAGGTAACTAAAATGAGGGAGTTAGAAGTTCTGTTAAACACCTCAGTCAGACATATGTCTCTAACTCTGCCCACTTTGATCTTGGCATCACTGGAAGAAATGGCATTTAAATTTGCAATTCAGACTGCTGATAGTTCTCAAACTATCATATCAAATCTAATAACCAAGAAGATTGACTACTAATGCACATAAATATCTAGTTTCCTCATTCACACACACACATATTGTACACAAAACAATTGTAAGCTCCAAACTATCTCCGACTTGAAAGCACAATTGATTTGTGGCAACTGTTTGAAGATTTGGAAGATTAGCTGTGATTGTAAGATCAAAATTAGAAAATATTGACTAGTTTTCAAAAAGCATTAAAATACAAGCTCAGGGCAGAGGTAGGGTGGGTGTGTATGTATTTCCCCTATGTCTAAAAGGACCATAATAAAAACCCAGACACTGAATTCTTATTTTTACGTTTGAATTTTACAACACCACTAAACAAATGTCAGACAAAACTGATTCAAGGGAAGAAGGAAATGGGCTCTGTGAAATACTAGCACTGAAATCAAGCAAGTGGTCTTTTTTGAACCTCTACCTCAGGATTTTCCTTTGGAATTCTCAACTGAGGACTACATTGTCCCCCCAGAACTGGAAACTAAGACTAGGGTTTTAGAAACAATACAAAATATTTTGCTTCATGAATGTTTGTATGGTTGGGCGTTACAAACCACTCCTCGTCAGGCTGTGCAGGGTGGTTCTGCATGCAGCAGAAGGTGTCTGTGCCCCTTTCCTCCACAGTCTCCAGAGGTTTTGCAGTCAGACCCAGGAGCAGTGGACACTAAAGCTTTACCAATTCCTGAATGGCTCCTCCTCCCCATGAGAGACCATTTCTGGTTTTTATCTACTGGGGCATTATCTCTACAAAAGTGCTAAATGATGCTATGAGGTAATTCAGGGGTAATTAACTTAGAGCAAGCAGAGCTTTCATCCTCTCCATGATCCCAGATAGGAGATCCAGGAGTTTTCTCCAAGTATTTTCCACATTTGCAAGGCCCAGGTTAAGCTACAAGAGAAAGCCTGATAAATACATGTAGCATTGATGCCCATATTAGGTGCTGCTTGGTTCAGAGGCATCTCCAGGAGCTGATTTAAAACATTTATATCAGTGTGCTGCTCAAATCACTGAAACTTAGAGGTAAGGAGCTAATTATAGATGCTGTGAGCAGACCCATTGGTAGTCATTTCATAGAACTGAATGATGTCATGACACAGAATAGCTTTGCAATCAATTCAATAGGTATTTTGCAAAAAGAAATGCAGGTAGGGGATTTGCATATGTGTTTGTTACAGAGTTTTTGCTTTTTACCATCTCCAATTCTTCACGCAAATGAGCTATTTATTAACTAAATGTTACAATGCTAAGTATAAACATTAACCAAGAAATGATGAATTTATACAGAGATTGACAGCTGTTTGCTAAATGTTCACTTCCTTAGCGCTCTTGTGACTTGTCTTACGGAAAGAAGCATCAGCTTCAGAGCACTGTAAACTGCCTTCAATGTCATCACTCCCTTCCCACTACCTCTGCCTTTGTTAACATCCTTTAAATGTCTAGCTGTGTCAGGGAGGAAAGACCTTATTGCTGAATTTATATTGAGACTGCTATGGAAAATTTTCCCTTGACTGTGTCAGAAATGTTATTCAGAATCGCTCAGATAGCTACAGTATTCTTAAATGGAATACAACTCACCCTTTTCCCCCTTTAATGTGTTCAGCAGACAAGTGGCAACCCAACTGCTAGGAAATTCCTAAGTATTTATATCCTTTAACTCTCAAATTATATGAACAAGTAATAGGAAATGTGATGCAGTGGGTGTATGAGCAATGTTCTCATCAATCAATCATCAAAAATAAACTGGATTATTATGTCTGTTTGTATTCTACTGTGTACTGAAAGAGCAAGCATGACTCTTATTGGCTCTGCTCCATGTGGAGCTTTATGGGCAGAATCTCTTACAAGTTCACTCCTCCTCCACACATGCTTTGGCCAGACACAAGAGAGACTCACAAATAGAATACCACCGAGATGCAATTGCCTTCTTTCTGGTGCCAGCATTTGACTCCCACTTAGACATCATTTTTAACTGAGTATAGAAGCTGTGAGGCAGCACAGGTCCTGAAAAATGAGATCTTTAGTTGCTCTAAACCAGTGATTAGACCCAGCACGTTTTAGAAATAACTGGGATTTTGAAAATGAAGTCCAAACAAAACAAATTACTTTTTAATTCCTAGTTTCAAGAAAGAATGGTTGATTCACAACTTAGGTTGTGAATTGACTGGTGTCCTATACACCAATCCAAAGAATGAAACTGGAAATTTGTGTTACACTGGAGGTCCTATCTGCCTCAGTTCCTGATGATCTTTCATCAGTTTTGGCAGCAGACTACAACTTTTAATGGATGTGTCACAAGGCATCCTGCAAGACAGGAAATCACAGGGAATCCCAGGAAAGTGCTGTTGTGTATGTTCCTGGAACAACTCACGGAATACAGAAAAAATCTCTCAGCAAAAACATGTAGTGCCAGACAGGTTTCACTCACTACCAGTATGTACAGATTCTCACTGGGTTAGACACAATCTTTGCAGGCAAGTACCCTGAGGCAAATTTATCTGCAACACATGTATTTGGTGAGCACTGTAGGGTGATGCACACATGATCTGTTCAGCACCTCTCAGATCCAGATCCCTGGTGCCAGACAATTTACAGAGTGGTTTGCCCTCCTTTCTGAAAACAATGTGGATTCTTTAGCTATGTTCCCACCAAAATACATTGAAGTGCCCTTAGGAAGCACATACCTGCTGAAAAGTCTGTTTGAAAGACAAGAGTCTCAAACTACTTGAGCATACCTGTGTAAACTACTGAAAGAAAAACAGGTGCCTTATGGATTGCAGAAAAGACAGATGTCTCTGAATCCATAGTGCTGGCAGTCTGTATAAATAAATGAAATTAATTTCCAAAAAATATAAAGCTCCTTGGCGTAATAAATCATTCATAAACAATTTAGATGGCTTTGTTGCTTAGTCTTGGTATGTTTTAGCTTATACATTTCACAATCTGGCTTCACAACTGAGAAGAAACAAATACAATACAGCCCTTTTGCACCACTCTAGAAGTCTTGGGAAACATTTAACTGGAAGTAAATATACCCTGTGCAGCTACACTGTCAACTTATGAACAGCTATGGAGAGTGAGTACATAATTCAGAATAAGACTCTGGGATTTTCTTAAGATATATTTGCTTTTCATTTGTTACTATGAATTTTGGTGTTGTTGTTCTTGAAGGATCTAATACCTTTATTCCTTAAATTACATATATATGGCCTTGACTCATTTTATTCCAGGGCCTTTTTTCACACCTTTACCAATGTTAAAGGGCCTCCCCTATGGAGGTAAATGTGATTTGCTACCATAAAAATACCCAATTGCTAAGCACAACAACAACTTCTATCTGTCCTACAGAATCCAAAAGCCTTACTGCATCATAGGCATGCCCCAGAGAGACAAAGCAGAGACAGGGTCTGAATATGTTTTTAACACCCACAGAGATGAATCAGTTAAAATACATTGTGTATTATAGTACAATTATTGCACAATTATTTCTTCAACATAAATTTAAGCTTGCTTGTAAACTTTAATTGTGTACATGTTACTTTAGTCATTTTTACAGTATAAATTCACATTCGATAACCTGACTTCAGAATATTTGGTTGAATAATAACAGGATTAACCTTAGAGTATCTATATTTGAAAAGAACTGACTTCTTCCTGAAATCACTTTGCTCATAAAAATTGAAACATAGAAATTCATACACTGAAATTTTATAATAATTACAGGACTATCTTGATGTTTGACAGATAAAGTTTCAGCCAGGGATACTGATGCACTAAGATTTCTCAATGTAAATGATACAAGATATGAGTCATGACTGCCCCACATGACACATGAAGTTGAAAGGGACCTCTGGAGGCCAGCTGGTCTAATTCCCTGTTCACAGCAGAGTCAATCTCAATATTCAGTCTAGCTCCAAAATTAGATCAGGTGGCTTGGGGCCTTGTCTGTTCCAGCACTGACAGTCTCCAAGGATGGGGAAGCCTCTCTAGGCACCTGTTGCAGTGTTTGACCACTCTCATTCTAAAGAGCTTTTCTCTATTGTCAGACAACAGATGTCAACTGAATGACTGACGAAAAGAGTAACTCACTGTACTTCTGTTGGATTGGCAAGATGGACTGCCTCATGTTGTATTATAACAATGCCAGATCCACAGCAAGAGAAGTGTCAGGACCACACAGTAAGAAGCAGAGGGCAGGAAGCTGTGAGGGAGAGCATCACCTGATAGATGGGCTCAGCCAAGGCACCTGCCTGCACCTTCCTGAGCTCTGTACACCCGTGCTGCTGACAGAGGATGGTCACTCTTTCCCTACCACCTGCTGGGCAGCCTTGTTCCTCTTTTGCCATCTCCTCTCCAGTGGCTGAAGCCTTTGTTCACATGGTGTTAGCCAAAGGGGGACTGTGCTCTTTTTTCAGCTTTCAGCATTAGTACAACTGCAGCCTGCTCTCCTGCTGGCATTAGATGGTAAAAAGGTATTTTAAATGAATCATCACTTATAACAGCCATTTTTCTTAAACTGTGGTTGACATCATTTAATTGTAGGTCCTACTACAAAATAACAGATGAATAAACATACAATTTCTGCAACTTAGTAATTAGATAGGCCCTTCTAAGAGGGGATTCTTTTTCCTTTTATATTCTGGAACTCGAATTGCATCTACCATTTTCCCATAAATGTCTCCACTGACTGGCTCACAAAAGACATGTTCCTATCTAGGAAGTTCTTCTGAGCTTTCGCAGCTGCTGAGAAAAAATGTCTTGGAAAGTCACGTCCTCTACTTGAAATTCCCCCTCTTAAAAAAAACTTCTGCCCCATTTGATTTCATAATATCCCACTTAGATTTTAAATGGTCATGAAGAGGTACATTCTTCAGCATAACTTTATCTAGAATTCATCATTTGATCAATGGCTTGAAACAATTCTTAGTGACTGGAGAGTCAACAAGCCAAATTTATATCTGAGGTAAGCACAAGCAGCTTCAAATAAGTCATGAGAAATCTGAGGCAGACCTTCACAAAGAAACTAAAACACTGTATTTGCAGTCTTATGCTTCACCCTCATTGATTTTATCCCGTTCTTTTTGTAGGCTGAATATAAACAAGGGTTTTCAACATTTTTAATACAATCATGGTTCTTCCCTGGCTACAAGGAAAACAAGTGGCAAACTGCTTTGAAGCAGATAGGCTCTTGCAAGATTTTCAACCCCTCTGCAGAGCTAAAAGACTTGTACCCATACCTAACACACACAAGCCAGCTTGTTCCTGACCACGGAAGAGTAGTCAAGAAGGCAATATAAAAATAAACCAGCAGTCCTTCACCTCACCTCCACCTTGCATCTAAAAAATAAAACCAAAAAAACCCACACACACACAAAAAAAACCCCACGCTCTGAAATTTTCACTATAACTTGGTATTTTCACCTGTCTTTCTCAACAAATTCTGCTCTCTGTTGTTGACAATTGAGCTAGTCTCAGACTGACAATTTTCTCACCAGTGCATTCAACAAAATAAGACTCTGTTCAGAGCTAATAGTCTTTTATCCTAAGAATGTTTTTACCATAAGGCCAAAATATTGATGTTCTGGGTGTTAGCCACTTAAAAGTTTATATGAATGAGAGCTTATATATGCACGTCACTATGGTGCTCATGCCCTTCTTTCCCACAGCAACAACAAATAGTAATTAATTAGGGTTTCTTTCACCTTTTAGAACCCAGCTTTATTTTTCATGTCCATTATGGGTTTGTTTGTCTTTTCCTTTTTCATATTAAGCTCTCTTTATCTATTAAGTATATTTTAAAGACCCCACAGAATCGAAATCTGTATCATAATCCATTTGAGTAACAATGGAGTTTTGCTGGCATATTACTGCAACACCCAAAATGCACTGTAGAATTAAATAAACAGCAACCTATCAAATCCACAATGTTTAGGATACCTGTACGTGTAAGTAGATTGCAGAAGGTTGGCAGAAACAACAAAATGGATTATGAGAGCTAAAGACTCTAAAACTGTCTGAAAATTTCCTTTCCTGTGTACATATGTTGAAAAGAAAAGTATTTTAAAATAAATAAATATAAATAAACTGGTCTTCATTACCACAGGTTATACATTCTCTTTCTACATTCAGACCTTTAAACTATTTTCCTGATTGTGACATCACTTCAGCATGCTGTCAAGACAGTAACTTTGTACTTAATGGTTGATATTGACCCAGATGACATTTCACATATCACAACTTTAAAGCATTTTATGAATGCTGTACTGGTTTTTATCATATCCTTGGTATTCCTAAGAAAATATTTCATTATTAGAAAAACAGGAAGTCTAGAATTTATTTAAGGCTGGTAATTACTATATCCCACAATAATTTGAACTACTCAAGCAGTTAAAAAGAAGAATATGAATAGTCAAAGACTTCATACATTTTATGCTGCCCTCATAATAAACACAAATACATTTAACTTCTGATTCATTATTGGCCACAAACAAAACATGAACACAGAAAGCCATTCTCCAGATAGTATAAATTAGTATAGCAACTGAAGTGTGAGTTGAGCAATGATGATTTACACCATCTGTGCTTACAGCCCATTACCAGTTCGTTTCAATAGAACTGTACCAGCCTAGAGACAAGTGACTAACAGTGGTAAGAGCAATAAGTAAGTGAGGTGGGTGTTTATTGTGACAACTATCTTAACTTCTGCAATGTGTTTGTGATTTTTTTTACTGTATCAGCTTTATTGTTGTTTTAATTTAAATATTCTGTCTTTGGATATATAGGAAAGTGAGAAATGTTACTAGTTAAGTTTTTCAGTTGCTGAAGATTTGTCTGAACTTGCTGTTTCTTGAGAGCAGTATTTCTTACTTTGTTTCCTGATGGCAATGTGTATGCTCCTTTTCTGTAAATAATATTTATTACAATCTCCAATTTCAAATGCCTCCTCAAAACTTCATCTTGCTGTTGCATAGAGAAGTGGCTTGGCAATCAAAATAGTAACCTTTTTCTTGGGTTTAAGATGATCAGAATTTATGAAAACCCCCTAAGCTTCATAAAGGCCATCCATAGAACCAGAAACTGTTGTTACTTCTTCCTTTGTCTTTTCACATTGTTTTATGTTATATATCTCACCTATAAGCCTGTGTGTGTGTGTGTGTGTGTGTGTGTGTGTGTGTGTGTGTGTGTGTTAATTGCAAGCTAAGCCATCCAGGTTTTGTACAAGTGCTCAAATAATTGTCTGCACAGGTACATAAAACAAAAGTTAATATTTCTTTTCTGAGATGCAAGAGAGGAGAGGGAAAAGGATGAATTGGTAGTTAGATTTGGAATTTAAGAGAACTTGGTTCAGTTCTCTGATCTGTAACCATCTTGCTATACTACCTTGGATGAGTTATTTCATCTCAGTTACTCAGTCTTATATTCACAAAACATGGTTTCATGATGCTCCTCTGTCCCACAAAAGACTTACAAAAATAAAGGGTACTCAGAAACCACAGATTGTAGAGATAGGAATAATGTACATTTCTGTTCAGTAATAGATACATGGTTCATGAAGCAAGGAGTTACAGGGAAGCAAACAGCTAATGCTTTCCTTCCTTTTTTCTCTGTACTTTTCTGCTGCTCCAGTTCCTGTAATTCTTTTCTCTTATGTTGCTCCAGATCACCCACTGTTTTCCTACGGAGAACAAGAGTATTGCTTCATCTTGTCTTATATTCCCAGCCCAAACCCATATCTGCATGAAACCTAAACCTCTCCACTTGCATACCAAGCCCAGCTTATTGGATGAACTGTGAATCTGGCACTCCTAGAGAAACTACAGGGAAGTAGAGCTATGAAAACTACCTGCAGCAGCAGACTAGTGAGGCTATTCTCATTTAACCATTTTCCAGAGGGATAGAGCTTCCAAGGTCTGAGGCACACAAGAGGGAAAAAATGGGGAGATACTGAGTGTACCCAGTTGACTGCTTGCCCCTGAGCATTGCTACTTGCCACCTCACATCACTGATGCCTGCATTTCCCATGCTGCTCAAATCCCTCCTCTCTGGACTGAGCTCTGTGATCTCCACTGACCTACAGCCACAAACTTTTCTCTCTCTTCTGCTCTTTCCCCACCATCAGTCCTACATCATCTATAGCTACTGTTTTCCAAATCCTCATGTTCCCATTGCTGCTCTCCCACAAACCTGTGCTGCTCTGACTGCTGTACCCTGCTCTCCATGCCAACAAACGAAGTGGTATCTAAAAATGCTATGAATGTTTCAATGTGGGTATCTCAGCAACACTTCTAGTTTTAAATACCCTGAAGAATGGTTGGTAGCAGTTATATCTGGTATGAAAGTCTGCTCTGAAAGCAGATTAGGCCCAACCTCCCACTGCCCCTGAAGATGTCCATGAAAAAGTCATCACCTCACTTCCCATCTGGTGACTTGGGTTTCCCCTAATCTGTTTCAGCCAAAACAAACCAGTGCAGCTGACTTCTACTGTTTAAACTGCTTAAGCTGCTCCAGTTGACTTTGGCCAAAACAAGTTTGGGAGGGACTGAGTGAGCAGCTTGCAGGTAGGGAGGGAGATGGTGCCTTTGGCAGAAGACATCCATGACGGTGACTGGGAGCTGTCTGGGAATGGTAACCTCTTCAGCAACTCCAGCCTATGGAGGAAGTGAGCACCCACAAGGGGATTTTAAAGCATGGTAAATTCTGTGATTACAGTTCAGTTCTCATTTATTTCACAAGAGGTTTCTCTGGCAAACGCTCCTTTCCACTGCACAGAAACCATGATGACATTACTCAGGCTGTCATTCATCTTTCCCCTGTTTAATCACTGCTAACTGATTAACCAAATAAAGTGCCACAAAATCCATTAGCTGGAAAAGGAACAAAAAGCTGTGCTACCTTTTAGTAATAAAGAAAGAGAAACCTTTGTAAACAAGGTGCATGACCTCCAGCTATTGAAAGTACCCAGCTACTGCCCCTCCCTGGCCCCCAGGAAAACGGGCAGTGAGGGGTGACACACTTGCAGCCACTCCTGCCCGAAGTGAGGCATGAATGGGTAGGACATGGGGGAGTGCCAAAGTTCAAGGGCTGTTGCATAGCCTGTTGGATAGCCACCATCACGTCTTTTGCCCTTGTTTTACCCCATATAGACACTTTTGATCTTCTTATCTCATAAGCCTCATAAGGAGGCACAAGAAAGGAACACTAACGTTAACTCTTTCAGTACCATTTCCTGAAAAAGGAACAGTGAACTTAGGCCAAGAAAACCATCACCGGAAGTGTAGTAAAATAAATTTCATAGAAATGACAGACTTAAAAACCTTTTGGAGGGGAGGTCAGCAGCCAGGGACACCACCAAAACCAGGCACTCTCTCCTCCAGATGGTTCAAGTGTTTGCCAAAAAAGGCCTGACTCTCTCCTGGTTTGCACCTGCAGTTCAGATCATTTCCAGAAGCCTGCTCTGTGCAAGTGGTAGGGAGGAATGAAAGGCTCTCAGAGAGGAAAAAAAAAAAAGAGTTAAGCTGGAGTTAGACTCTGACATGCAAAGGAGTTACCGCTCCTACACGAGTGGCCACGGACAACTAAGGGATGTCAGCTGCCTACGTGCTCACACTTTGTTTACTGCAAACAGGAGGTAAAGGATGCAGCTCCTACTCTCAGTGAAGTGAGGTCTGATGCTGCTGTGTTTGAGTCCTCCTGACTCCTGTTTTGTGTCTTCAGGTTAGCAATGAACCTGTCCAATTTCAGCCTGCAGTGCTCTCCCAGATCAGATTTTCAGCTCAAGCTCAGGTGAAAAAAATTATTCTTAGTAGTAATTTCAATGTGCAGGATGATACCACAGATTTTGTCACACCCTTTATTATGTTAGGAAAAAGAAATATCCTGAGTCTATACTGAAAAAGCTTTAACTTGCTGTTCTAGTACAGACTTTTGTGCATATATCTTTTTTTTCAGCTAAAAAGAAAAATATTTTCCAAAGATCACAAATACTTCTTATTGTTACAGTTTTACATTCAGCAAGCTTCCACAGTCTCACAATTTAAACAAAATCCAAACCTGTTATGTAAGGTGTTGTTACTGAGTTGAGATGACAAAAGGGAAGAGAGAATTGAGATGTCTTTCCTCCTCACCATGCACCTCTCTCCGCTGCTCCCCACTTCTCTTTGTGAGGATAACCGTGCTGGAACTATTTGTTCCTGCAATTTTCTGGAATGAAAGAGCTGAGGCACTGGCCATCACCTCTAGTTTCTCTGGCACACTCTCTGATCCCCTTTGTCAAAATGGGTCAGTTCTAGCTCCGTTAACCAGCAGTTAATTGTGCAGATTTTTAATGCTGTGCAGATTTTTAATGCTGTGGGCACACTGGGGGTTTGGGTAAGGCATCTTTGGGGCCACTGCTTTATTGAGACAGAAGGGCAAAACTGCTTTTCAGCTACTGGAAAATGGCCATGTGTAAAATAGTGAACATCCCAATGTTAATTGCTTTACCATAATTTCTTCATTGCTTTGGATTTTTTGTCTCTCGTGGAGCTTGGGCTTCTCTCTCCCATGCATACTCTGCAGTCACTCACACAGGATATGACTGTTCAGTATGAGTGCCAACAAGGCTTTCTCATGAGATAGCTCACAACTCCTTAACACTAGCCCTTCATCAAGGTGGTTCTTGGTCAATATTGCCAGGACAGAGCCCACCCCATACAATTTATTCTGAGTTACCTGCTTCCTGCAATATCAACCACGCAAAGCATTTTGCTGTGAGCGATAGCCATGTGCTTTTCAGAAGGCATTTT